>CM042091.1:14090664-14602097 GCA_023512835.1 Taxillus chinensis
GCGGTGAAATAGGAGGGATCGAGGCAGTCAAACAGGGCCTCGGGGGACTGGGAGACCATAGGGAGGCGCGCGGGGCTGCAAGGGACTGTGTGCGAAGTGCGGCAGCTGATAGAGAGAAGTGAGTCACGAGAGAAGTGCTCTTTTTTTTTTTAGTTTGTTCATTATTAAATGTCAATTATAATTTTTTTTTTATCTTTTTAAAATTAAGGGTGTGTAGTTGCACACCCCTAAATACACCTAGTACATTCACAAGCCAACGTGTTTTAATTTTGTTTTATGTCCATACCTTCTTGGTTATATATGATAAATTAATATTTAAAAATTTTCTTCAAATAACTTCACTAGACTATCTATTATTTATCAATAAAGAATCAGATAGCAAAAACAAATTCCAATAGGCTTTTCATTTAACTTATAAAAATGAAAATTTTCAATCGCATCTGCCGTCCTCCTCCCTCTCAAAATCATGCATCCCATCCCAACCCAACCCATATCCTTCACCAACGCCAGAATAATCCCACCATGTGTGGTTGTCAGAGCTTCTTCCAGCGACAAACAAGACATAGGTGAAAGAATCAAAATAAAAAATAAAAAAATTTATATATGAAAAATAATTTAAAGAGTATTATTGAAGTTGTTAGAAATTCATAATTAGCATCACATATTTTATAGATAGGATATTGAGAGAGAGAAAAAAACTTGAATAAGAAGTAAATTTTTGTCTAAGAGGAAAAAAAATATAACAATTGTGAACGATAAAAAAAAAAGATATTGATTATCAAAAGGGCGGCGACTAAAAAGATTAATTAATTATTTAAGCATCCGCATTAGAATTATATAATATTTTCCCTGAAAAGTTGCATATGTTTGTCGACTACAATAAATTATATTCATACTTGCTTATCTGCTTTATCTCAGTAACAAGCAGCAACGTACAAAGCAGAGATGGGTGGGACCCGGAATCATTGTAGTTAGTTCAACCGACACATAACATTGACCCCTCTTCCAGCTTGACAGAGCGCTTGCATCGCGTTCAGTGAGTTCAGTCGCGTCAACATCAATTTCAGATCATGAATGGGAGAGAAGAGTGGCCACGACTTTCTGGTCGTGAGTTAGGTTAGGACAATGATTTTAATTGTATTGCGTAGATTTTTGTTATTTCCATATATCATTATTTTTTTTTTTTAAAATCTTACTATTCGACTAAATATTTTTATATTAATAAATATATTTATAAAATTTCACAATAATTTTAATACAAATTTAACAGTAAAAAATTAATTAGTAAATAAAAAATAATTACAATTTATTTATTTATTTATCAATTACTTTCTTCTTTCAGTTAAAATTACATAGAAATCAATTGGGTTGTATAATGAATCATCGGTCCGTGAACCAGAGCAGACTAGGTCAGAAAATTTTTAGTTCATTTCAATTAGGGGCCTAAATGAACTGGTTCATTTAGGCCTAGTCCGTGCAAATCAAATCCATGCAGGCGCAGACCGATTTGTGGGCCAACTTTTAATTTTTTTCTTTTAACTATCACCTATCCTGTCTAGTATATTAGTACATAGAACTTAAATCTATTAATTTTAAAATTAAAGTCTAGAAATATAAAGTTTTAAATATGATTTTAAAATTAAAATTTTAAAAAGTATTTAATAAAATTAACTTATAATATTTAAAAAATAAATCAATAAATATGGACTAGTTCACGGATAGGCTAGTAAATTTTTGATCCATTAAAAGTACAGACCTATACGGGTCAGCCCATTTAGGCCCGCTCTACCACGATCTGGACCGGACCGATTTGTTTTACACCCTTATAAACCAACTATTGGATCACTATAAATTTTTGTAGGCGTGTTTATCAATACATGAATATTTAGTTTAATATTTGGTTTTCAAAACAAATGTCAATAGCGTATTGAAATAACAAAAATTTGCATGATACCACTAAAATCATTAATCGTATCAAATTCACATATTATTTTTCAAATATATAATATGAAATAAAATAAAATTATTTTAGCACTAAAACAAATATATTTTGATCTAAATATGACATTAACACTCATTATGATCACTAGTAATGAATTCAACATATAATATAATTAAATTAGTTAAAATGTGAAAAAGAAAAAGGACTTGCAACTGACTCAATAATGCAACATTAAAATTAACTTTCAATTAAAAAGGTTAATCAAACTTGTTGTGTCAAATTTATTAGCTAAAAATTATATTAACACTATAATAAATATTTCTCACACTAAAAAAATAAGCAATTATGTGAAGACTCGTGTTTTTGGTCCAAGGAGTGGATCTTGTTTTATAGTGAGAGTAGAGATGAATAGATGTGTGCATGTGGTTGGACTCGAAAAACAAGAAAGTTTAATTGTTTATGGACCAGTTTTGGAGTTCGAGACCCTAAGGAGTGTCGTTGGCTCATTTGAGTGTTTTGGGTATTTTGGTAATTTGAGTATTTAAATAATAATTAAAAATATGATTTTATATTTTATTTTGAAGACAAAAAGAAAAAAAAGAAAAGGGGAGAGATGAGAAATTGCATACGACCCATGCGGCATATTGTACCTCATGAGAAAGAGAGAGATAGAGGAAGTGGTAAAGAAAGAGAAGAACCCTTGGAGTAAAAACGCATGAATAACGAAGGTTTTCGATCCAATCCGCAACAAGAGGTTGGTGGTTATGTTTTCTTATATCCATCCCTGTTTTGGAATGTTATGAATTTGGTTAGGGAGATTTAGGGTTAGAACTTTATTCATGCCTTTAGACATGGTATTATGTGAAAATTTGGATTTTGATTCGTATAAACTTGCTTAAATGCAAGAGATATGTGGAATGATGATGTTTGTGGCTTAGAAACCTTGTTTAGGGTGTTAGGAATCGAGTTTGAGTCAAAATCAGGTAAAAAGGCGTGCTAGAATTATAAGTGTTAGACGACCAGGCCGAGCTGAGCTGGGCCACTTTTAAATGGGCTAGAATTTTTTGGCCCGACCAAGCTTGCGTGCGGGCTGGGCTGGCCTGCGGTCCAGCCCATTTAAAATTTTAATTTTTTAAACAGTTTTTTACTTTAAATATATCATTTTTTCAAAAAAAAAAAAACTTAGTTCCCTTAGGTCAAAACGACCTACAAATAATTATAAAAACAATCAAACTTACAAAATATTAATACTATATATAAAATTTTAATAAAAACAAACAAAAAAAGCCAAATTATTTTTTTAAAAAATAATGGTGGCTCGTGGGCCAGTATACTAGCCTGCAACCCATGGGCCACAACTCATTCTGACCCGCATAAAAATGGGCCAAAATTTACAGGCCTGGCCCATGAAAAAATGTGGGGCCGGCCCACCTAACTTGCGAGCCAGTGGTCCGTTTAACATCCCTATCTAGAATGGAACAGTCGATCGTCATGGTCGACCTGTATAGATTGACCTGGTGGGCAAAGAGACACAGTTGAGTCGACTTGGGTGAGTTTTCTTCTGTTTTCTGCCTTTTTTCACAGTTAAATTCCTAGAGTTTATGAAAAGTTTGAGAACTTGTGGTGCTTTGAATTGTCTTATAAGTATGTATTATTTCTTAAATTGTGATATACCTATGAGAGATGTATGTGATATTTGACTTTGTCTTTAATATGAGCATTAAGGTTTCATTGAGGGAAGAGTCAAAGAGTGAACATGAGTATTGAGGGTTGGAGGTCCTATTGAGGGAGCAGCTCAAAAGAGGGCATGAGAACGTCCTATAGTGGACAAAACCTTTTATATTGCTTTAATGATCTGAATTGAGATTATGTCATTATTAGTTTGTGTGAATGTTAATTGAGAATTGATGCATTAATACACTACATATACACTAATGTCCACTAAGCGTATAGAGATAAAGACGTTGGGTTGGTCTAGGAAGACTTGATTCCTACTGAATTATGGCTTGCTCACCTACCTTTGATGTCTTTTTTACAGGTCATAGAAGGAGATAGGAGATTACCCCGCAGGCAAGAGCATTCCCTTTCGGTTTAGTTTTCCTTCTTTGACATGTTGTGTTGTTTGAGATATTGTAAACTTTTGAGATGGTGATCGATGTATACATTGAATTTATGTATTAAGATGCCATGTTTCAGGGCTGGGGACCCTATTTATTATGTGATGTATTGTTGTGTATGTGGAGTGCTTTTTGTATGATTTGTGCATGGCATGAAGTGTGATTATGACAAGTTTTGAAGCAGTACCCTAGAGGGAGCCCTATTTAGGTGGCTATTCTTCACTAACTTTTTGTCTTCATAAGTATGAGATATAGGGCATCACTAATTGGTTTCTCAGTATTGGGAAATTCGGGCGTGATATAAAAACAGACACAAAACTATCTCTAACACAGATAAGTTTGTTCTAAACTAATATTTGGGATGATTTTAAATAGTCTCGAAGTCATCTTAATTGCTATTGTCCCACATGAAAATTTTTGGAAAGCAATCATCTTTTCATCTCTTTTTTACAATTGTTTCTTCTGTCCCAAAGTTAATTTGGTTAATTAAGTAAATTACCAATTTTGGGATGACGTTTTCCCTCCCCAAATTTTTTTGCAATAGTTTTATTCGTCTCAAAGTAAATTCAGTTTCTACATATAAGTAACTTTGTATTAATTTTTTCCGTCCTTAAATACCATTTGAAACATTTGCTTATTTGTCCCTATTAACTTTGTTTTTTTTATTAATTTTAACAATAAATTATTTTCCGTCCCTAAATACCATTTGTGATAATTTTAATTTTTTTCTTGTAAAAAAAATCTAATGATTCGAAATACGTTCTTACCAAATGTGATTCATTTCTTTTATCATTTATTTTTAAATAATACCCATGTATTATATATTTTAAAAAAAGCTTTGAAATAATATATTCATATAAAATAAAATGACACAAAATCATAGATATCCATATAAAATAAAATGGATCAAAATTGGTGTGATAGTTACAAGTTGTGCATTTGTTTGTTAATTATATGAGTATAATGAATTAGGCACTAGAGTCTCATCTGAATTAGAAGATTGATGATGTCTGTTGAAGAAAGGAGGCTTAGATAAACTCTAAGCTAGCAACTTTGCAATCGAGAGTATAGTGTTGACTGATGTAATAATCATACTAACTTATTTTTCTTCTACTTGCATTATTTTAGTAAACTATTTCTTCACGAGCATCATCTCTAGACTATGTTTCTCCTCAATTCAAGCAATCTTTTTTTCAACCAATTCAACCTTAGCTAATGTCTCATAAGTGAAAATGTGATGATTAACATGCCCCTCATTCTATGTTGTAGTGATTATGTTATGAATATGTGAAAATATAGTAATTGACTTGAGTTTATCTTCCAGAAAGGCCTGTGCAGAACCATAACCAAGTGAAAAATTAAAATTAAAATATCCAATGACCATAAGAATAATGTCATATCTCTTTTCATCCATTAACTTCAAATTATTTTGCCACAATAAATTCTTTAGCTACATCTTGAAAGATTATAATTCTTAAAACAAGACCTTAAAGAATGATAAAGCACACTTAAAAACTTAAATATTGTTAAATGTATAATGTTTCTTACAATATACAATTTGATTCTTTGAAACATCAACTTCTCTCGTGAATAATCACCTTTAATGGGATATAATGTGACCTTATTTCTTTGCACGAAAAGATTTGAAGGGATCAATAAGAATGATTACATTTTTTAGGCTACCATAAAGATAACTCCCTATGAGGTGTTGTATAGACGACCATGTCGTTTTCCATTGTGTTGGGCTTAGGCGGGAGAGGCAATAGTGCTTGGTCCAGATATGGTACAACAAACTATCAAAAAGATCCAATTGATTAGACAGATAATATTGACGACTCAAAGTCGTCAGAAATCTTATGCTAATAAAAGACAGTGACCATTTAAATTTGAGATGGGGATCAAGTGTTATTGTGAGTTTCTCCTCAACGAGGACATAAGAGATTTAACAGAGGATCTAAACTCTCTCTACGATTTGTGGGGCATTTTGAGATAGTTTGTAAAGATTCGTATTTGGGTAGTTTTGAGATATAGTCATTCTATGGGAATGTAACTATCGACGGTAGTGTAGCCGTCGATGTGAGCATTTTAGGCTCTTGCCACCCGATTGTTGACTTTTCGAGGTTTATTGGTTGACTTTGCATTTGTTTAGTTCATAATGTCATTTCATGTTTCACAATTAAGGCCAAGTATTATCATGATCCATATCATGTACTAAGTTTTGTGCTTATCTCTTTAATTGCCAATTAATTTTGGGGGGGGGGCGTGGGGGGGGGGGGGGGGGGTTTGCCAAGTGCTAATGGAGCGTAGATCCATAAACCTTTCCAGGTATCCTTAAGTTTTTCCCGATCTATCTTTGAATATGTGATCTGTGGTTGTAGTGGAGATATTTACTTAATGGTATGAATTTATCATGGAGGTCTAGATGTTATTTTTATATGAATTTTATTTTCCAAACTAGAATCCCTGAATAGTTAAAGCAAATTAATTTGGTTTGTTTGATGACCTTAATAATATAGTACTTTATCCGGATTTACATTGTCCATTATCCGTACAAGAAATTGGGATTAAACTTAAGTTACAATGTAAATAACGAAATACCCCCCATTTGGATTCAAAAGGGGGAAAAAAAATAAAAAAATTAATTCAACCTTTTCTTTCAAAATGTGAAAATTGGGATTTAGTGGCTAAAATCTAAAAAGCTTAAAATTTAGCCAAATAATAACTTGGAAAGTGGGGTTAAACCCGAAAGTAATCCACAAAATTAGCTTATCTTATTGGGGGGGGGTGGAGTTTTGGGGGGGGGGTATGGGGGGGGGGTTGTGTTTTTTGGGTTCTACTGATGCACCGATGGTGTAATTTAGACTTTTGGTTAAATGGCTGAGCCGTTGAACTTGTGGAGCTAGGGCAGGGGGGGGGGGGGGGCCCAATTTCATTAGCTAAAAACTATTTTATAATAAAATAATAATGTATGCGTGATGTGGAGTGATACCTCTGCGAATCGTGCACTTTTCGTGGAGGCAGGGAGATACTGTATACTGATCACGTATGTGTATTGGATTATGTTTGTATCCCGGACATGGGTCCGTGGATAGTTAGTTATATTTGCATACCGTTTTGTGATGTGATGTCTGGTGTTTGTTGACTTATTATATGCATGATGATGTATGGGAAAGTACGGGATAACGCTTTTTGATCAGACAGGTTGCATATTTGAGATAGCACTCGCGGTGTAGTCTCCATTGGTGCTAGTCACCCTTGACCTATCGGATTGCGGACAGGGAAGTCATGTACCCGTTCAGAGTTCCCTGGAATTCGGGGACGTGACATAGTTGCTCCAGGAGGATCGGAGAGGGATTGCTTTTTCCCGGGGGTTAGCACGATTTTATAATTTATTTTATTTTTTATAATTAAGAAAAATAAAAATTTTAGTTTTGGAAGTATTATCATGATCCATCTCATGTACTAAGTTTTGTGCTCACTCTTACTTATTAATTTGTTTTCCCAAGTGCTAACGGAAGTTAGTATTTAACTATGTTGCTTAGTGGAGATATTTACTTAATGTATGAATTTATTGTTTAGATGTTATTTTTATTGAATTTTATTTTCCAAACTAGAATCCCTGAATAGTTAAAGCAAATTAATTTGGTTTGTTTGATGACCTTAATAATATAGTACTTTATATTTACTGTTGGGATTGAAAAAGTACTTAGAGCACTCATAGTTGGCTCACTAAAAGCTAAATTTTAGCCAAATAATAACTAAAGGGTAAAAAAGTAATCCACATTGGCTTCTCTATTGCTACAGTAATTTAAACTTTTGGTTAAATGGCTGGCCAAATTTAGCCAGCCAATTTCATTAGCTAAAAACTATTTTATAATAAAATAATAATATGCAGGGGAAGAATCGTGCATCAGGGAGGGGGAGAACTGTGATCACGTGGGGGAATGCAGGGGAACAACCGCGCCGAGGGAGGGGGCGGGGGGGGGGGGGGGAGAGAGGAGACCCCGGGCGCGGCAGACGGAGAGGGGAGGAGACAGCCAGGCGAGAGGGGATCGAGGGGACGGATCCAGGTGCGGTGGGGAAAGAGGGATAGGGGGAGGCCGGGCGCAGTGGCCGGAGAGGGAGGGGGAGGGAGACAGGCGCGGCGGAGAGGGAGGGGGAGACTTGACGTGGCGGACGGAGAAGAGGGGGGGGGGGGGGGGGGGGGGGGGGGGGGGGGGGGCCCCACCCACCCAAACGGAGGGGGGGGGGGGGGGGGGGGGGGGGGGAGGGGGGGGGGGGCGGGGGGAACGAAGGGAGAGAGAGAGGAGAGATATATATATATATATATTTATTTAAATTAATATTTTAATTAAAATACAGAAATTATATTGAGTCTACTATTTCATAGCTTAAAATTAAGCTAGCTATAATTTAAAAAAAATTATTCTTAAGCTAAATTATACTCAAAGTATATTGAGCCCACTGTGAATGCTCTTATATACCCTTTTAAAGTTTTCTCTAGTCTAGGTTAAAGTCGATTCGGTTTTAAGCAAGCTTTAATCTACTGTAACATTTGTATGCTTAAGTTTGAATCTTTATGTTAAAGTTCATTTACCATTTGCTTGTTTAGAGCATCTCCAATCTATAAGCTAAAGCAATTTTTAACTAAAAATCATCTCTAATATATCAGCTAAACCATTAGTAAAAGTAAAAAAAAGCCAAATATAGCTTTTGCTGATGATGTCATGTCAACAAATTATTACAAATTACAATCTCGCCCCTGCAACTCCCCCTTCGTGCACCACAGTCACCTCCTGTCGCACCCCGTCCCTTCCCCACCCCCGTCGTCCCCCAATCGCCTCGTCGCCCCCCCCCACCTGGTCGCAACCCCTTCTCTCCCCGTTGCCCCCAACCTCTTCTCTCCCCGTCGTGCTTCCCACCTCGTCCGCCCCCCACTCGAACCCCCTCCCTCGTCCCCCATGCTTTCCCCCGTGCAACCCCCCCCCCTCCCCGTCACGTGACCGTCCCTCGTAGATCGATCGCCCGTCCCCAAGCGAACTCTCTCGCATAACCCCCACCCCCTCCCGTCACGCGACCGATCGACCGTGGCGTCCAAGTCCGCCGAGGCGCGTTGCCCCCAACCCCTTGTCGGGGCTCCCCCGATCCCCACCCCCCAGGTCGCCCCCTATCCCCTCCTCCCTACCGTCCAAGCCAGCCGCACGTTGCCGTCCATGCTCGCGTCGCTCCCCTGATCCCCACCCCCCGGTCGCAGCTCCACCGAACCACCTGCCCACGCCATGATGCCGACAAAATTAGGGATTTGAGAAGAAAAGAAAATTAGAAATTAGGAATTTGGAGCTAATATAGATAAGGGTAGATTGGAAAAAGGAATAGTTAAATAAAAATATAAATGGTATAAGAATGGAGCACTACTAGCCAAAACAGCACTATAGCAAGCTAAAACTAGCTTTAGCTACTCAATTTAACTTCATAGGATTGAAGATGTTCTTAAGGGTAGAAAAAAAGTATAAGAATATGATATGGAAAATATGTCGAAAAAAATAGGTAGAAAGAAAAAAGATGGAAAAAATAATTATTTGGTTGAAGTAAAAAAGAGATGGAAAAAAATATTTTTTATAATTTTATTGGAGGTAGAAAAAAATTTTAAAAAAAATTTTAAAATATCATTTTTACCTTATATGCGGGATAATAAAAAAATTGCTAGGCAATTTTCAAAACTGAAGTTTTTCAACTCTTCTCACGTCAATTTAGAGTTGAAAACATTGCACTAACATCAATAACAAAATTTCACCCTTCCGTCAGTTTTCCGTAACAACCAATGGAGAGAAAAGTTTAATTTGACACCTTTTTCCATAAACATTCAGATTTTTTATAATTGAAAGAGAGTATTAAAGTCCTCCACCCACCATAAACTTGGTTTTAAAAGTTGACTTGAGATCAAATAATATTGAATACCCAAAATGCCCCAAAAGTATTGGAGTTAATTGGTGGGGCTGTTTAATATGATTTTGCTTTAATAAAAAAAAAGTCCGTCGTTAATCGTTATTGAGGGGCAAGGTGAAATTGTCTAAAGCGAATGTATTTAATTTAATGTAATTTTCTATTTTTATTTTTATTTTTTTATATGTATGAAAAGAAGATAAATTTTGGGTTTGCGTTTACTGTTTAGGGAGCCTCCAGGCCCTGGGTTATGGCGGCAGCGAGGTGGGTGGCAGAAGCCCTTCGGCCTCGCGCCCGCGCCCTCAAGTCTGGTGTCACGCCTACAGTTTTCGACTCCAATCAGCTCATCCACGCCTACGCCAAGCACGGCCTCTTGCGTGATGCCCGCATGCTGTTCGACGAAATGCCCGACCGAAACGTCTTCACTTGGAACGCCATGATCTCCGCCCACCTCAAACACGGCGACCTGGAACAAGCCCAGCGCCTGTTTCTGTCCGCGCCTTCCAAAGACATCGTCACCTACAACTCCATGCTGCGAGGCTACGCCAGCGTGGATGGCTACGAATCCCACGCCGTTAACCTGCTCGTCGAAATGCAGGGTCGGACCCGGTGCGACGAGTTCAGCTTGACCGCCGCTGTTAACTTGGCAGCCAAGCTTCTGGAGCCGGGTTATGGAAGGCAGTTGCATTGCCTGATGTTGAAGGCGGCCGGTGATTGTAGCGTGTTTGGTTCCAGCTCCCTCATTGACATGTACTCCAAGTGCGGCTGCTTCCGCGAAGCTTGTCGGGTGTTTGACGAGTACGGCGGCGGCGACCTCGATTCAGTCTCTATGAACGCGATGGTGGCGGCTTGTTGCCGAGAAGGCAAATTGGAAATGGCAAAAGACCTCTTTCAGAGGAACCTCGGGTGTAAGGATTCGGTGTCTTGGAATACATTGATATCAGGGTTCGTGCAGAATGGTTATGAGGAGGAGGCATTGAGATTGTTTGTTCGTATGGTGAAGGATGGGGTTAGCTTGACTGCTCATACGTTTGCGAGCGTGTTGAGTGCTTGCTCTGGCCTGAAGAGCCTACGGCCTGGAAAACAAGTACATTCTAAGGTTCTAAAAGATGGGCTGATTTTAAATCCTTTTATTAGTAGTGGCATTGTCGATGTCTACTGCAAATGTGGGAATTTGAGATATGCTGAATTGGTTCATGCCGAAGTTAAGACAACGGGGAAGGCCTTCTCAATCAGTTCAATGATAGAGGCACATTCCTCCCGTGGGAACATGGTGGAAGCCCGGAGGTTGTTCGATTCTTTAGCTGAGAGGAATTCTGTGGTTTGGACAGCTTTGTTTTCAGGATATTCCAAGTTGCAGCAATGTGAAGCTGTGTTTGAACTATTTAATGAGTACATAGAGAGTCAAGAGACTATTGTTGCAGACCCTTTGATTATTACTAGTGTGCTCGGTGCCTGTGCAATACAGACAGCCCTGGATACAGGAAAGCAGGTCCATGCTTACACGATGAGAATGGGGATTGAAAACCATCAGAAGTTGTTGAGTGCAATGGTTGATATGTACTCAAAATGTGGGAACATAGCTTTCGCAGAAAAGCTTTTCCAGAAAGCTGTTGACAAGGATTCAGTCCTTTATAACGTGATGATATCTGGTTATGGAAACCATGGACGGGAAAAGGAGGCTATTGAACTGTTTGAGGAGATGTTAAGAAAGGGCATCATACCCAATGCAGTTACTTTTGTTGCGCTTCTCACAGCTTGCCGCCACTGTGGTTTAGTAGAAGCCGGGGAGAAATATTTCTATTCCATGTCTGAAGATTATGAAATAGTGCCTGAAATTGATCATTATACGTGTATGATTGATTTATATGGAAGGGCTAAGCAACTTGAAAAAGCAGTCACGTTCATGAAAAGGGTTCCAGTGCAACTAGATGCCGTGATTTGGGGGGCATTTTTGAACGCTTGCAAGATAAACCAAAATGTGGAACTTGCAAAAAGAGCTGCAGTGAAGTTATTGGAAATTGAAGGAAACAATGGGGCTAGGTATGTGCAGTTGGCTAATTTGTATGCTTCTGAAGGCAAGTGGGAGGAGATGGGGAAGATAAGGAAGAAGATGAGAGGAAAGGAGGTCAGAAAGATTGCTGGTTGCAGCTGGGTGTATGTGGATAATAGAGCGCACACCTTCACCTCTGGTGATACGTCATGCTCTGACAAAGAGGCCATCTATTCTATGCTAATGTTTGTCTACTTGAGTGGGGGAGTTGGATAAAATGGTCTAGGTAGAAGTCAAAACCAAATTAATCATAATGGCACCATTGATAGTGGTCACTCGAGAAAATGCATATTTTGATGGTTCCAATGGGAGAGAGGAAGCAATATGGGACAGAACTTATCTGCAGTGCATGCTCCCATGAGAAAATGAGATTCAATTCCATGATTTTTGGTAAGATTTAAAGAGGATGAGGGACAATGTATATATTTTGAGGAGATTACTGCACTGTGATATAGTGTTCTTTCCAGAATCCAATATTTACAGTCAATTTGAAGAACCCGTCTCTGTTTGGGATTCAGAAGTGGAGTCCAGAACTGATGGGCCACAATACGATAGGGTCTATGGGTAACTTGCCATGGGTTGTGCATTCTATGCTCACACAGTGCTCATGTGAAATTTACCTCTGATTTCTTTTACGTAAGAATACGGACATTAGACTCATCAATTGTTCTTTTGCTAAATATTAGTCGCATATGATTATAAATTATTTTAAAATTACATATTTTAGTTAAAAACTTTAGAAAATTATGAATTTTATTCCGTTAGTTTTCTAGATTTGAGAAACTAATAGAGTAAAAGTCATAATTTGCTTAAGTTTTTAGTTAAAATATTTACTTCAAAAATACTTTATAGTTGTGGTTAATATTTAGTCACATATATATAATTTTAAAAAATATTTAATGATTCCAGTGCTAGTGCTTTGAGGCCAGTGGTGTTTTTGGATTGCTTTGCTGATAGGCTTTCTCGGTGCCTAAACTCTTGGAATTGGGCGATTCTCAATGAGGATCTCTTCCCCCCTCTCATCGCGTCAAGCTCCCAGAAGCATGGATTCTATCTTTCTATGAACAATTTCCTCTTCAACTTCAAGACTATAAGGAAGGATGGTTAACTGAGCAAGTTTATTAACCTTACCTTGTTCAGTGAATTACCCCACTCAAACAAGCTGCGTAAAATTCCAGTAATAATGGAGTCCTGTGTCAATGGCAGGAAAGATTATTGAAGTGCTTCCTAAAAGGTTCAGATTTGTAAGTCTCATCTATGGTCATTGATAACACCTATCCTGCTCAGTGGCTTTAAAAGGCTCATGCAAATTGCTATATAGTCATTGGGAACACTACCGAACTAACCTGCTTGCTGGGTTCCGAGAATTCTGTGCACTATAATTGGGAACACTGCTTGCTTGTTAATAACTGAGGGTTTATAGTGCGGGTGTGCCACAGAAGATTTAAGATTGAGCTGCACGCCTTTTGATGAACGAAAACTCCCACAAATCTTGGAGTTCCATGGATAGATTTTTGGTCATATTTTCCACTTTTTTAAATGTTTATAACTGTACTTCAGCTAGCCTACACACGTTGAACATCTTAATATGGAGTTACTGTTATACCAACACGCGTGCCTTCTTATGGTATCCGTGTAAGATGTGCGTGTGACCTCGCAAGTCTTGATTGCTGCTCCGATGCACCTTGGCTGCGGGAGACATTTCAATCTATATCTTTAGCTCTCAAGTTGGTTACTTAATTCTTACATGTTTAGACTTGCTATTACCAAGCCGAATTCATTAACTGATACAGTTAAGTTCTTTACACAAAGGCCTTGTTATAAATCGCCCACACGGCCACACATAACATAATGTATCAATGCGTGTATTGGGACTGACAAATAAATACATACATAAATCTCTGGATTATTACAAAATTTGAATTAAATTTCACACCAATATGCAATAATGAAGTCATTGAAAGCTGAAAGTTCGTTTTCCATTAGATATTAGAATCGTGTTGACAGTTATTTTAGTTAGGATAGGGAGGGAACAAAACAGAAGGGAACGGAAGTTGGTTAATGGGTGCAACCGCCATTGAGTTACAAGTAGTAATCATAGCCAGCTTCAATCTTCCGGTTAGAATGCAATGCATCTCTTTTGTGCTCTGGATGTGCTCCGAAGAAATACTAGAATTGAGTGAGTCAATTGAAGACAGTTTCATCCTCCAACATTTTTTCTGCTACCGAGTGTAATATATTTGTAAATCTTGCTTTTTAAAGGATCAGTTATTCATCGGTTCCTGCACCATCACTGGACTTGCCACCACTCGGATTCCTAGCTTCAAGGGCAGATATTACATCTGATCCACAGGCGCCCCTTAGTTCTTCCTGTTTCATTAGAAGTTTTTTTTTTTAAAACAAAAAAGAATATAAGTTTATCCCGAATGGGAAAAACGTAGTACTATTTTTTGTTTATGAAACTAAGATGTACATAACTACATATATTGGGACAAGATATATTGGACGACGTCACCCAAAATATCCAAGCAAGAAATTTGTCAAAACTCCTAAAGTAGGAAGAATGCCAATCCAATAGTTATGTTCTATTCTTATTGGCCAGAACCAATTGCAGAACAACAATATGTGCTAATCATCAACAGCTAAATAAGACCAGAGATTGGTTTAGATAACGGACCAATAACTCATCATTTTCATGTCTGAGATCTTCGCAATCCTCAGCGAGACTCCTTAGGTTGTTTGCTAGTTCGTTGGTTTCATCCTTCAATGCATCAATTATTTCTTGTAGCCTTATATATTCTTGCTGGAGAATGGAAGACAAAAACCAGCACATATATTATTACATTTTAGTGACAGCCATAAATAAAATTAAATAGATCCCTTATTTGGGGCAAGAAAAGAAGGAACAGTTATAGTTACAGAAGTAACCTGCTTTCGCAATCTGGACCTCTTAGCTGACTCCCTGTTAGATTGTTTCCTTCTTTCTTTCTTTAGGTCTCTGTCATCCTCCTATCAAAGCATAAAAGGGAGCAAGGCACTGAGTCGCTGACATACTACTTAAAACTTTTATGCAACATACGATAAAATTTTAAAAACCAGTAGTCACGTAAATATCAAAATCGTAAGTACATGCATTTCCTGAATCTTTACACATTACACATTCTCTGTTACCTGAATCCTTTGTTTGGGCTTTAGGTCTTGACAAAAATCCCTACAATCTACACCTATATCTGTTGACACATGAAGTGCAAGATTCTCTTTTACATTAATTTCGCTTATAGGTATAGTTGCATCAAGCTTCTCTGGCACAGAAACTGGACTGCAATCTGGTTGCATCTGATCATATTTTCGCTTTTGGATTTTCAAAGTTTCCTGAAGGAAAGCATGGGGTTTTGCTAAATGACTGAAAAGCTTGTGTATAAATAGTATCACATAATCTCAATTTGAGTATAAAGTTGACTAAATAGACGTTTCGTGCGAAAGTCGAAACACATCTTTACTTACTTGGACAGAATTAGATCCCATTGCATCTGAAGAAACCTTGTTTCCACTTTCAGCGCTTCTGGAAATTCATTTAGAATTTTAACCAAGAAATGGAATGAATGATACTGAATGAAATAGTTACAAAATTAAATGTATAAAAACCTATTAGAGGCGCAGTCTCCTGCAACAGTTGACACCAATGGTTTTTCATTATGTCTCAGATCACCACAACCTAAACCCATATTTTCTGAAATTTTATTGCATTCCTCTTTTGGGTCCTCCATTTCACCAGGACCTCTTCCCTCCACTGCTTGAATTGGTACTGACGAACCCTGACCGTCATTACAAATTTATTATAGCTATAAATGAAATCTAACTAACTTCCAAATGATATGGAAGGCTTTCCTTCATTTATTCATAATTTTTTTAAAAAAAAACTGTACATTTCATCTTCCAAAGCTAAAATTCAATAATATAGACAAAGATAAGATTGATATCTTAGATTATTACATGGCAAACAAAAAAAATGTTTGATACTTTACCATTTGTTCATTAGGGGTAGTGTGTTGCCCCTCCCGATGATATGGAGCATGAAATAGAAGCGGGTTATCACATGGTTGAATTGGCTGATGCAGAAAGCAATCAAAGAGAACCAATTACAAATGTTTCTTTATAAAAAATAGTTCTATGTAAAATAAAAAAATAACAAATACCTGGTTTCCCCAAAAAATAGGATAGGGATATGTAGTTGGAGAAGCAACTTTTGTAGTGAATAAATAAGGTGGGGCAGACCCAGCACCGTTGTATGCCTTTAATAGATACAATAGGAATAATGCATAAGCTAAGGAAACTAGAAAAAATTTTAAAAGTTCACAAATGAGAGGCATCCTTGTGTGTGTGTGTGTGTGTGTGTGTGTGTGAGAGAGAGAGAGAGAGAGAGAGAGAGAGAGAGAGCTAAAACATTGGTTTTGGATGAGTTTACAGGGGAATTGTGTTCTGTGATCACTGGAGGTCCCAGAGGCTTCGCAACTGTAGTAACTTCTTGGGTATTCATGCGGCTAATTAGTAGCTACAAACTCTGCAAGTCGCCACAGCTCAATTACTTACTAGACGAATTTACACAAAGATTGACTTCCCCGAATATTAATCTGAAACAACTAATCAACAAGAGCATTGATCCAACAGGGAGGAAAAGCTATGGAGGGATTTGAAATAGCATTGAACAAAGACCAGATGTGGATGCCATTTATACATTCTTGACTAAAAAAGGATAATGCAAATCTATAGTACATTCAGTCGTGCACATAATCATGTAAGTCCAAATCTACATTTAAAACCAGAAAGAGAAGGAAAAAAAAAAAGACAGTGTCCGGAGTAGTTTTACAGCTAAATAGAAACTATTTTTAAAAAACTACATCACGATACCAACATCCCCAGAAGCCCCCTCCCACGTAAAGGCTGTGTTTGGATTCAAGTTATGGGATCAGTTTAATAATGCCTACAATGACTTAGCACTAGCAGTAGCCCGCCCACCCCCTTAAATTGTCCCAACTCCCAATTGGAGGACAGCCCTAAGAACGATAATCTAGTATACCATTGAAACAAGGTTGTTAAAAAGGGCAAGGTCTTTAAAAAAAAATACCAAACACGCGGGTAGGCATCTGAAATTCCCAATAAACACAAATTAACGCGATCGAGATTGCAAGTCAAGAGCTAACCATACAAACCCTCGTTGAATTTTTAGACAATTATAATGTTAAAACGTGGTTCGAGGTAAATCATATGTGAGAAGTACGACGCCTACCAGAAACAATGCAACAGAAACAAAGGCAGCACCTAAACTTAGTTAAAAAAAAAAAAACACCCACACCCACACACATGAAGAAGGAAGAAACACAGAGAGAGAGAGAGAGAGAGGCGCGCACCACCTACCTATGAATCTATGAAGCAATGATGGTGCGAAGTGTGAACAGAACGAAAAAGGGGAGGAGGAGAGTCGGAGAGGGAGTGGAAACGTACGGTATGGGCACGGTCTGGTTGGCGGCAGTGATAATATAGAAAGAAAGTTGACGGTCAAGATGCTTCTAAGGAAATATCTAACGGTGCAGCGGCTAATGCCTTCTCTCCCGAGTCCTGAGTCCGGACAGCCTAATTATTGCTATTTTTTATTGGATTTTGAAGAACGTCACGAGGCGGGTCGTGTTCGGTGTTTCCCAACTTCGCACGAGTTGCCTTTTTTTTTTTTTTTTTAAAGTTATCTTGTAGCATAAAATTGTCGTAGAAAATTATATGGTTGTTTGGTGTGATCTCATATGAAAAGGGTGAATGAATATTTTTTGTTTTGACTTTTGGCTTTTAATAATAATTTATTGTTTTAATAAATCGATTTAATTTGATAAAAAATCAAATAAATCAATTAAATAAATTGTATAACCTGTTCAAACTAACTAACGGACACTTTTAGATGAGGTTATGATAAGAAACATAAAAATTTTATGAATTAAAAATAGAAGTCTATTGATTACGAACTTTCTAGGTTTAATCCAAAGGTATTTTTGATGACAATAATTTATTTGATTTGATTTGTTGATATTAGATATTAGATTATGTATTATAGTTTGTGTTGATATTGTAAATTTAATGTGAGAAATTGGTGATGCTACGGTAAAGCAGGAAAATTGTTAATCCGATTTAATTCGACAATCCAACCGACCAAAAACTGAATAAATCAAAAACCGAATAAACCGATTTGGGTGGGTAAGCAATTCTATCAACCTGATCAAAAACTAGAAATTCAGTTTAGCAAAGTAATATAACTCGCTCAAACTGACCGACGATCACCCCTAACATGCATCTTATTTTAATTAGAAAATTCAAAAGGGAAAACCATACATAGAAATCTCGCTTCTCTAATCTTATCCTAGCTCCCCCTTGTTAAAGAAGCAACCACAATAAATAGATTATCACCCCCACATTGTAAGCAATTAGGTTCAAATGTGCGTTTGTTAATGCCAATAATACTTTACCCCAACACGAGTGCATGTCTCATGAGAGAATATTTGACCTTGCAACCTTATTAGAGGTTGACAGAGTATCACTAATATAGTAATTTCAAAATGTTAGGAGTTGTGGCTTAGGCCAAGTCAAGCGTAGTGAAATAACCCAAAAACCCGAAGACTAAGGTCTCAAAGTTAAAAGTTGAAGTTTTAAATATCACATTCCATTCGAAGGCTTTGACGCTATTAAATTTTCGAGACTTTGAGACTACTTACTCGAAGGATAGTGTTTTCATGTGAAGTAAGATATATCTATGAGGCATAGATATTTAAGGTCAAATGTCATGCCCCGAACAGCATGGTGTTGGCGAATGTCTCCCAAGTGGCGCAGGTGCGAGCTACTTACACAGGGGCAAAGCAGAAAGCGTAGCTAGTGAAGATGGGATAGGCTTCACGGCAGCTCATGCGGGAGATCGATGGAGCCCCTTTAGAGTTCAGGTGTACCGACCCTGTAATAGCCCAAGTCCCCTGTAGCACGATATTGTCCAGTTCAGGTGTAAAGACTCGTACCTGGGTAAGCTTTTAAGCTAGTCCTGAATAGAGCGAGGAATACCTATTCGGCTGCGTGACCTTAGCATGACCGTTTTGGGTTGTTATTAACATTATTTTAATATTTTGAGTTGATTGGTATGTGTCATTATTATTATAATTATTTTAATATTTCAGGTTCACTATTATTATGATGTTAGTATTATTGTTTAAATGTTTGAGTTGTGGCTATAATAATTAGTAATATAATTGGAAATATCTATTTGAGTTTATTATTATTATGAAATTATTATTATTCATGCTAGTATTTTAATATTGAGACCTTATAAATATTGTAATGTTGTTGTTGTTGTTGTTGTTATTATTATTATAATGAATTATTATTATTACAATCATTAAGGTCATTATTATTATTATTATTATTATTATTATTTATTAAATTTGATAATTAAATGGTAGTATAAATGGAGGAACCTAGGGTGAAACCCTAGGTCCATTGTGCCTGCGTAGAACTTGGCAAGAGAAGAGCAGAGGGTTTGAAGCAGTTTTATTGATCCTTTGAAGCTTGATCCAAGTAGGTGATTCTTGATTTTTGATTATACTATCATATAAATGCAGATTTGTTAGAATTGGTATGTGTTATAGGTATATATAAATTAAGATATATATATATATATATATATATATAAATTATTTCTCTTAGGGACACTCGGCTCCCACAAAATCGTGGTGGTTGTGTTGGTGGCAAGGACATCACGGCCGTGTGTTGGAAGGGAGGCGTCAGGGCGATGACTTCAAGTGGCATCAAGGCCGTGCTATTGGAAGAGAGGCAACTAGGGCACTGGCTTCAAGCCGACGGGGTTGAGCGATCTTGCGCACCGCACGAAGGTGCTGGACGAGTGGGGCGGCGGTACTCATGCCGCTCCCGCGAAACCGGCCTTGCGAGTCCTGCGTACCACATGCATGTTAGGCAGTTGTAAGGGAGTGGGTGGCGGCCTTTGTGCTGCCGTCAGGAGTCAATACTTATTTCAAAAGGACAAAAAAATATGTTGGTTCATTCTAAATATATATATATATATATATATAAAAAAAAATATATATATATATATATATATGTTAATATCGTTAGAGCTTCAATATTATTAGTTTAATAATATAAATTGCTAGGGTTCAATTATATAGTCATTATTTGGGTTGATATTGTTGGTTGATAATATGAAAGTATGTTTGAACCTGTTATTACCTGTTAGTATTAGAGTTGTCATTAATGGTATATTATGCTTGCTTGATTTAAATGTTACATATGACTTATGTATTGAATACTGGCCATAGGAAATTTTGTTTAATAATTTGCTGTGTGGATTTTGCGATGAAATTTGTTGGGTTAACCGTAGGTCTCACATAAGGCTGGTAAGAGGCCACGGGTCTCCTATGTGGCTAGTTAACTCAGATTTCATATGTGGTAGGTTATCGTTAGGGGCATCATGGGTCCCACATATGGTAGTCTAATGGTAGCTGAAATTCCTAGAGTTGGTAGCGGGAATTTCCATGAATGGCTGGTTTGCCGATGTAAGTCCTTAATGATTGAAATGTGATGTCTTGTTTGTGAATTAATGAAATTTATTTGTCATTGAATGTGACACTACACTGGCACAAACATATAATGATCATATAGACCTAGGAATTTATGTAATAGCATAGTGAAGAAGGGGGTCACCTACTGGGCACTCGTGCTCACCCTACTTATTTCTTTTTCCTACAGGTTGTAGGGAGTAGCTAGTGGAACCACAACAGAGCAGGTCGAGACATCCTTGGTGTAGGATTCATTTTATGGACTATTTGTTTTGCTATTTATTTATTTTATTTTCTGGACTTGAGTCTGTGGCAGTTGTATGAACTTTTTTAGTGGAATTTATTTGTGAGTTATTTTGTGTACTGGACATTTCTTAGAATTGATTGCATTGTCATATTCTTTCTGATAAAATTTGAATTTAATTCATTGGAGGGTACAATTCTATCCTTGTTGTAGTATTGTATAAGTTTGGATGGGTCCCTAATCCCTCGACCCTTCGAATATGGGCGTAAGGAAGTCACGTCCCTAGTTTTGTTGTTTTCAGAATTTGGGGGTGTAACATCAGGACCCAAGCTCAATCTCTGGTTTTGTTCTTGGCAGTGCCACACAAGAACCGCAAAAGGCCTCGTGCCAAGAGAGTTATCCATGCCCTATTATGAGGCACACTTCGTTCTCCTTCCCACCCGATATGGGATTTGCAAAGTCCTCAGACTTTATAATCCACCCCCCTTAGGAGGCCCATGTGCCCTGTGGGACTATGACACACTGACCCAGTCCCCAGCTCTGATACCATCTGTAATAGCCCAAGTCTCCTGTAGCACGATATTGTCTGGTTCAGAGCCCAAGCCTAATTCCTGGTTTTGTTCTTGGCAGTGCCACACAGGCACCCCCCAAAAAGCCTCATGCTAGGAGAGGTATCCACGCCCTCTTATGAGGCACGTTTCGTTCTCCTCCTCAGCCGATGTGGGACTTGCAAAGTCCTCGGACTCCTTAGATATCTCTTATGGCACGAGGCCTTTTGGGGTGCCTATGTGGTACTGCCAAGAACAAAATTGGGGATTGGGCTTGAGCCCTAAACCAGACAATATCATGCTATGAGGGACTTGGGTTGTTACATATGGTATTAAAGCTAGGGACTGGGTCAGTATGTCATAGTCCCACGGGGAAGTAAGCCCCCTAAGGGGGGTGAATTATGGAATCTAAGGACTTTGCAAGTCTCACATTGGCTGGGGAGGAGAACGAAGCGTGCCTCTTAAGAGGGCGTGGATACCTCTACTGGCATGAGGCTTTTTGGGGTGCTTGTGTGGCACTGCCAAGAACAAAACCAGGGATTGAGCTTGGCTATTACATTCGGGGCGTGACTGGTAAAGAGGAGATGTCCCCTAAAACTACCAAGATATGGATAATATCTTCTGAATGGGTGAAGTAATTTACCAAGGTGGAGATTGTTGGGAGTACCGACTCATAGAAGGCCAAGCCAAACGTTATGGAGCAGAGCATATTGTAGCCCATTTAATTTGTTTTCTTATTTTTCATGTATGATCAGAAATAGGTTTGTGAGTTTTAGGGGGTGTGGGGGGTGGAGCACCTTGTTGTAGGGAATAGTTTGAACAATGCCGATTATCGAACTACAATATATATGCTGTAAGAACTACAAGATGAATAATAATAGCATGTTATTTCGTGGATGTACCTGATTTTGGGAAATCACATATTTTGTGTTTGTCGGGCTTAGGGGTGTGCATGGGTCGGGTGGGGTTGGGTGGAAGGCTAAATCATCAACCAACCCGTCCTTAGCGGGTGACTAATTCTTTCACCTTTCAACCGACCCATCAACCTTAATAATTGGCGGGTTTATTAATTTTTTGGCGGATACTAACCGGCGGGTATGGCGGGTTGAGTGGGTACTTTATTTTTATAATGAGGTGCGGCGGGTCGAGTTAATAGCGGGTTTAAGCATTCTCACCCACCAACTGACCCAACCCACAAAAAAATAAAATTTTCAACCGACCCACTCATTTATATAATTTTTATTCGCGAGTAACGGGTAGGTTCGTGTTGGGTCGGGCGGATAAAGTGGGTTGGGTGGGTTGGGGCGGATAGATGCACACCCCTATCGGGCTTAAATTTATTACAGTAGTATGTGTGTGTTTTATTTAATGTTTATATTTTGATTTTTTTTCTTTTTGTAACAAAAGTTTATTATATAAAGAGTTTTTAAGATAGTATCAAAGATAAGAGCAAATGTTAAAAATGATGGGTTGAAATCAAGCCAAAAGTTTATAAAAAAATAATATTTTATTGACTTTTAAAATTTTTGAATTAAAGCTTCATTACATGTTGAGCAATCATTTGAAAATAAAAACTCATTTAAATTCATGAAATATGTGCAATTGTAAGGTAGCTTTATTATAAACCTTGCTTTCAAATTTCTCTGTTTTGCTCTATACGTGGGTGTAAAAATGTATGACAACACTTATTTTATAAAAAAATATAAATAGTGCAATTGTAAGCTAAGACAACCAATAGTAGACTTTGACTCAAAACGTTTAATGTATTATTAAAGATAAGACAACCATTAATAAATATGACTCACAAGTTATGAGCTCTAACTCAAGACTTATCACTATTCTTATAAAGACACAATTGTTTCTAGACTATAACTTATCATATAGATATAGACAACCAATATATTAACACCCACCGGTGGATATGATAACTGACAAGACAAACTGGGTTTGTTTTGCGTAAATTATTATTAAATAATATTTTTAAAAATAATAAATTATTATAAAAATTAAAATTAATTTTTAGATTTAAGTTTTTATTTCCAATTATTTCAATTATGGCCATATGAAACTACAAAGTCTACAATATACAATCTTTTACTTAAAGTTAATTAATTTAATTGACAATTATTTTAAATATAAATTTATATAGTAATATTGAGTTTGTTTTCGTTTAATATATAAAAAATAAATATTTTGTTTTTCTAAAAGGAAAAAAGAGAAAAAAAAATATAAGGAAAAGGAAACTTGTCGACTTCAAAATGGCGCACATGGTGGATAGTGGTGTGGGAGATGAGATTCTCCAATTCCGACAGCACTACACAGGTTGGTAGTGATCCTTCGAATCAGATTATATAATTGTTTTTTAATTCTCTTCTGAAGTAAATACTTCCCTCATAAACAATCTGAAGAAAAAAAAAATTCCCTCACAATAAAAATTTGGCAAGTCAAACATTGTGAGAATAGTTTTAGTTATTTTTAGCTGTCTTTCAAAATCCTCTGGCCAAAGGAGAGATAAAAATATGGTAAAAAATAAATCCGCCCATTAATGATGATCAATTGTAATAGCGAATACATTGAATTGATTTCCATATGCACGTTAATTATAACTAATGATCTTATAATTAAATTTCAGACTTTACGGGGCTCGAATCCTTAATTAGTGGGGTCTTCCAGAAATGAGGCTTGATGTTGAAAAATAAACAACGAATGGACATAAAATTTTAAAATATTGTATTCTTGTTCAGCTGCCAGTCCAACTCCAACAAGAGGCAACAAATTATAGACACAACTATAACCCAAAAAGAAAACTGACGATCGGATGAATGATAAATTTTAATAAAAATTTACCCACAAGAATAAAAAATTATAAAATTTTTATATTTATTCCAGCCATCAATTTATATATATATATATATATGCAATAATTCATACTAGAATTTCAAATTAAAATTCGATAAGAAAGTAACTTAACATGTGTTCTCATTATAACAAATTATATATATATATATATATATATATATATATGCATATAGTACTATTATTATTATTTAGGATTTTAGGTACTATTGTGTTGGAATGAAATTTCCCTTCTTTAAATAAATAAAATAAAATACTGTACTTTTCCAAAAAATAGTCTCCTTATCTGGCATCCAAAACTTTAATTATTATTGTTGGCCTCATATTTGAGTCCTTACTAGTACGGATTTGTAATTTAAGCGAAAAATCAGAGCTGTAAGATGTTATACAAATTTTCATTGAGAATTGGTTAAGCCACCACAATAAACTGGCCACGACACTTTGACAACAAAAAATAAAAAAATAATAATTAATATATGAAATAACCCTAAAATAGTATAAAAGCTATTGTTTCTTATAATGTTACAAGATCTATTCCTTTTGCAAAAAAAAAACTTAAAAAAAAATCAATCAATCAAATTATTATCTATGTATCTTTTTGAACATCGATATTTGTTGATTTGTTAGAATCTTCTGTTTTTCTTTTTGGTCGAATGAGTTGCTTCTATTTTAAAATAAGTAGACAAAATAGCACTAGCTCTTTGTCTTAAAAATTAAATTTAAAATAAATATTTTAGTGTTATTATCAATAGCATTTTCACATTGGTTTTTACTATTAAAATATTTTTTTCCAACTACATTTTTGTCATCAAACATGATAACAATATTTTTTTTACTTATAATATCACATAAATTTTAGAAAATAATTGGTTCACCAAAAAAATCTAAACTACATCAAGTTTTGTTTCGCTTTGTTTTTTTCAATACATTTTTCTTGTTAATTTTCATATGTAATTTGAGTTATTGTATATGAATATAAAAAAGTAAAGTCAAACTCATAATATTACACCTTAACACTGATATGGTAAATTTAATATTAGTTTTCTTCATAGCATGAGCATCCTTGGTTTTTGTTGTTTCATTAATTTGAATTATTATATTTGAATATAAAAGCGTAAAAGCAAACTCATGATATGATACCTTAACACTATCATATATATATATATATATATAAACTCCCATCTTTTATAATGTTCAATAAAAGGTTGAGCAAATTTCATGAATAGCTTGCACATTATGAGAAATTAGTTATGGTGTGAGATAGTTGCTGGTTTGTTTCACTAAAGTTGGCTATATTTTAGTTATAATTTAGCTAAAAATATTTATTTTATAAAATATAAGTGGTTAACTTTAACAATTCCAAATAACAGATTCAATACTTTTTTAAATAAAATGTTATTTTTATGTACTTGTACAACTTGAGCACAGCATCCCTTCGGCCTCTACTGCCAATAGATCCTCAATGACGTGCAAGTATATTGAGGGAGGAGAGATGGTTGATGAGGAGGGTTTGCAGGGCGGCCTTGTCGGTGTATCAGAGGCAGTAGAAGACGCCCTTCCAAATCTTCTTCAGGGTGTTGTCAGAGACTTGGATATGGGTGGGAAGTCACAAATGGAGGAGCTTCATAGCTTTGGTGCGAGCGCCAATGTTGCAAGAGGCTAGCTACTTTATCCGGGATGATGGTCTCGCCACGATTCCCACCCCTTCTTCCTCCATTGGAGCAAAGCGAAGTGAAGCAGAGTAAATTAGGGATATAAATTCTGCACAGCTATGAGACGATGCAGACAAAAATAACCAGCGAATTTAGCTCAATAATTTTGGCCAGCATGCAAGTTTAGTGTTTGCTAAATTTGCTATACTGATATTGAGCCCGCTGTAAAATATATTTTTGTAATTTTAACTATTTTTTATCCAAACTTTCAATTTGATTAGGCCGCTCTAATATGTCTATCATATTACCTCCTAGTATGATGCATGTTGGCGAGATACTCATTAATCAAAATAAAATAAAATAGGAAGTTTTAGCAAATTCTTTGTGCCAGCATTAGTTTTTGCCACCATCAACAAGCTTTTTTTGGTTTCTTTAAATAATCATATATGGGACTTAAAAATAATAACAATATACATAGCTAATTTACTTTAAAATTATATATATATATATATATATATAAACATTTAAAATTATGATTAAGTGTTAAATAGAGGATAATTTTGTGTGCAAATTTAAGCTAAAAGAATGATTTTACTGGTTTTTTATTAAGCCCCAATGTGCTGTTAATTAAATTGTCTCTCTCCCAAATGTTATGATATTTTGCATGCTTTTAAGGTTTTATTTAGCTTGACTATCAAAATGTGGTTAGTTTTATGTAAAATTAGACTTTAGTATATAAAGTAAGCTTTTGTTTAAAGTCAATATTTGGTTTGTTTTGTTCAAATTATAGTTTGTTTGGTCTCAGAGCAATCGATTTTATGATTTAGCAAAATATATAGCACTCCAGTCCACTTGCAAAATAAAAACTTGAAATTCAATATTTAATTTTGGACCAGAATCATAGGTTGACAAAATATATCATTTTTCAAAATTTATTTTCGTAAAATTTAAAACAGTCAAATCAAATATGCCATGTCAATAAATTTAAATAAAATAACTACGGAGCTGTGGGCTGCTGGCAAACCAATCATGAAACATGCACATGCTATTCCTTAAAAACGGTCATTGGATTGGACAGAGGGAAAAAAATCAACAAAATAAAAATAATTATGGAAACAGTTTATATAATTTTACTTTTAAAACATATGTCGTCCCTATAAACATTCTCGATAGGCACAGAGGTCAAACGTCGTCGTCTGGGTTGGTGTGTCTGATTGAACAGCAATGGTCTCCTCACTCCTCAGTCCTCAAAACGTTATGTTTAGTGTCGAGTCAGTCAGTCTACCAAAAGCTGACTAATTAATTAATTAATTAATCCCACCTTTAATTTTTGCCAAATTAAGTTTTTGTTTTTATTTTTTTTCATCTCCTTCAATTTTCTATCTTTTTCCGGCTTCGAAGTTTTTGGTCAGGCCCCTCTCTCTCTCTCTCTCTCTCTCTCTCTCTGTCTGTCTCACACGCACACACTTTCAGATGCCTGGGAGTGGTCTGCTATAGGCTATAGCCTCTACCAATGGCGATTCTGCATTATTCTGGACGCAGTCTCTTCGTGCTCTGATGGGCATGAGGTCTCTTCTGCCAAAAGGTGAAGTAAGTAACTTTGTTTTTTTTTTTTATAATATAAAAGTTATGTTTTCGTTTGAGGGTTTGGCTTTGGTTCGTTTTTCAAAAGCATTGTCTGGGTTCGTTCGGCAACAATGTGGTTTGAAAAGCCAAACACCCAAAGGGTGTTTGAGTGTTCTGTTGAATTGGATCTGCTTCTCAGAAGATCCATCCGTTCTTCTGTGGCTAAAAATCCAAAACCACTTCATGGACTGCAATTTCTACTAACTTCTTGTTCTGCCTTGTTCTTGAATTGCTTATCCCTGCATTTTCCTTTTTGGGTTTTCTTATCTAGAGATCCCGACAGCCTTATTCTAGACCTTGATTTGTTTGAAGAAAAGCAGTGCTTGAAATCATTAATATATATATATATATATATCTTTATGCTGGCTGCCTGGAGTAACAAACTTTCAGAAACATTCAATTTACGCTATAACACCCCTGCTCGTGACAGTTGGGTTTATTTGGGCCATGGGTTGCTGGTCTTCAAGGCACCACCTTAAGGCCTGTTATGTAAACGTATTCGGGGTCCCTTGGATTAAGGCAGCGGAGGGAAAATGCATGTTGCAATTCAATTTCATGAAGACAGCCATTCCCCGTTCATGTCAAGAACGTGCCAGCTTTGTGAGATCGTAAAATTGCCACCCCCACTTTGGATGGCTCTCACTCTCGCTTCTCTGGGTATTTCTTTCTTTGATCGCTTCTACCTAGGCCACCCTCGTCCTTTCGCAGATCATTCCTACCCTAGCACTAGTACATTATGTGGGGGAGCTCCTGGGATTTGAGTACCATACGTATTTCTTGTCTTCTTCCGATGTGAGATCGCAACAAGCAGCCACCCATGGATGGAGTAGATGTTCCTTTGGATAGTTGCGTTTGTGTGACACATTGGGTACTGAAGGAATTGAGCATTGCCATTTATCTACAAAGTGGAGCGTGTGTGAAATTTCACAAGCACTTCATTTCCCCATCTACAAAGTGGAGTGCTTGTGAAATTTTCCCGAAGGTTTCTCATATGTAATGTGGACAGCTCATCTTGGTAAGTGTTCTCATAGAAATATGGTTTATTAGGGATGCACTTAGAAGAAGTATAGGAGCAAGGAGTATATATAAATTGGACCTTCAAGAGACCATATGAATTCCTTGTGCTCTGGAACTTTAATGAGGCATCTTCTATTGTCTTAGTGGATCTGGAATATGGTTGTGGAAATAGCCTGCTGATATGGGAATCGTATTCATGTGCTAGCCGCTAGGTTGGTGCTAGGGTGTAAACAATATACAAAGAAAGAGAAGAAAATACTTACTGAAATGGTACATAAGTCCAGGAATACCAGATATAACTCATGACATTTCTTATAAAAAATTCCTTTTGTTAAATTATTGTATATTACTGCTGTATAGAAGGTGCTTGTAACTATGCACATATGCACTATATGGTGTGGTGCTTGTAATGATGTATTTATGTATTATCAATTGTATTTCTGAAGCTGTTTTTTGGCGCAATCTCTTCAGAATGGATTTGATAGGTGGAAGAATCATCAGTTTGTCTAAAATGTCAGTATATAGTTTCTAATACAGTAGTAGCATATATCAGGGAAGGAAGCTGATTTGGAAAGTAGAAGGGTCATCTCATTCTTATTAACAATATATTATTGCACGATTTCAAATACCTTCACCTTCTCTGTTCATTTTTTGATAATTTATTATCAAGTTATATCATGCTTGCTACAAGTTTAATGTTGAAACTTTAATGCTTAAGATTCTATATTGCAGACTGGAGCTAGATATTGTCTGGATCCAGTATCACGCTACAGCATGAAGCTACGGCGTAGAAATTTGTGGCCCTCCATCTTGCCTCTATGTTCGAGGAGTAAAAAATCAGCCACTCAGTTTTGCATTTTTCCAAAAGTGAAGTCAGCTGGGCACGGATTAGGCAACACACCTGTTTATCTGAATGTGTATGACTTGACATCCATAAATGGCTATATCCGTTGGGCAGGCCTTGGTGTCTTTCACTCTGCAGTTGAAGGTTAGTGCACTTTGTTTGTTTTGAACTATTATCTTGATCATAAGCAAGGGATTCTTGGTTCCATGTAGAGTTGTGGAGTTCTCATTCTTGAACATTCATACTTGGTTTGCATGACTATGATAGTTGTATTTATTTATTTCATGGTTTTTGACATAAAATCTAATCAGAAAAGAAGAGAAAATCAGCAAGGGTTATTATCAGCTTGGATGTGCAGAAATGCCCTTTGTGACACCCTCATATTAGCAATTGGGTAACTTGAATTTTGTGTTCTGGAGTATAAGTTGTGTCAAGGAGCAGATGACTGGTATAATAGAGTTTTGATGAATAATTAGAATAGTTAGAATAGGGAGAAATCGCCTCTGAAGCCTATTACAGTGTTCAGGATTTTCTATGTTTATATTACAGTGCACGGTGTTGAATATGCCTTTGGAGCTCATGACTTCCCGGCAACAGGTGTCTTTGAAGGCGAACCACGGCAATGCCCAGGATTCAAGTTTAGGAAGTCAATATTCATGGGCACGACCCACTTGAATTCCCAAGAAATTAGAGAGTTTGTGGAGAGTCAAGCAGTGAGGTACAATGGCGATACATATCATTTGATTGTTAAAAACTGCAACCATTTCTCTGAAGATATATGTTACAAGCTAACTGGGCACCGGATACCAAAATGGGTGAATCGACTAGCAAAAATAGGTAATTTATATTCTGTACGAAAGGGGGAAAAAGGTAATCTATTTTGTACTTTAATTGCCACACAGAATTTGCTTTTTTGAAATATGACTTTGATAGAACTGTCTTAGAGCTTGTTAAGACATTTCAGGTTTTTATCACTTCAAAAAATTGCTTTTTCTCGACATTCCGAAGGTTCACAATTTCCTCCTGCAGGTTCAATATGCCACTGTGTGCTTCCCAAAGCCCTAAAAGCATCTGCGGTGCGGCACAATCCGAATATAGTAGGCAATGATAGTGGGGATGAAGGGCTGAGATGCTTTTTCAGTTGCCTGCCAGCACTGGCAATGCTTCAAAAGGAAATATCTTTATCTTCTTTGTTCATGCACTCCAGCTCTAAAGGTTGCTTGCCATCATGGAAGCTGAAAAGGTCCAAACGCGGCTCATTGAAGGAAGGATAAAAAGGTTCCTCAATCCTTTATGGGAAGTACTCTCCAACTGCTCCGTTCTGGACTGTTATTCCAATGACAACACTTTATTTTTCATTGCTTGGGAGACTAGAGTTGAGAGCCTGTGGTTTTGAGGGTGGATGTGTTTGTAACCTGTCCTGCAAAGTTGTGCACTCTAGTAAACTCTCTAGCCTTGAGACTGTTGAAGTTGGTAAAATTATCATGTTGGAAACCTAGAGGTGGTTCAATCTTGTTCTAAACCCTTGACTAAAATTACCCGGATGAGAAAAATTGGGGTTAGTTTGCCAACTTAAGGTATACGGAATTGAAAATTTGTTAATTTTCTGGTAGTAGTTGTTCGCGTGGCATAGTCGATTGGAGCATACTCGCTAAACAACAGAATCAAGAGTAAAAAAAAAACTAAATAAAAGAAATGCTATTAGAATGTATTAAAAAACATAAAACCAAATAATAATAGCAACACCAAGATGTAGTTAGGACAATAAATTAATTAAGCATCTGTCTTATGCAAACTTTCATGATGATACTTCTACTAACTGAATATATGAACCAAACTACTAAGTTGGAGTGTAAATTATAGTTAAGAAGTAAGAAATATAAGAGCTGCCTACCATTATGCTCCCCACAATGTTAATCAATAAACTTTTATTGATTTTATTTAGTAATAATAATAATAATAAATGGGAATTACTTTATCATATTCACTACTTCTCAGTGTATTGCATCGTGCCTAACCCAAGCAACCTGCTTTTCTCATGATAATTGTAATTAGTTTGAGTTCATTACTGATGTGGTCTCAAAGGATTACAAATTGCTCTTGTTATATGTAAATAAAACCTTCTGATTTGTAACCTAATATATCTTATATACCATGCAATATAGCAGGCAACCGATTACTAACATTATAAACATTAAAATTGAATTGAAAATATGATTAGACTCGATCAAGGTGCCGATCCACTTTCATGTCATAATATTGTTCGTTTTGGATTAGTTATATTAGCTCGCACGACTCTAAAACATGTTATATAACATTTTGGGCCATGTTCTTTTTTATATATGGTGTAGACTTCTTCCTAACAATTTCTCTATTTGTCACACATCAAATTGGAGATCATAAGGTTGCAGACACACTTATGGAACCGAGCAACAGCTCTCCCTCTGTTAGAGATACAGTTAGTTGGCATCCATCCTTTGTTAGAGATTTACTGGTGATTTGATGGAGATTTCCTAGATGGAACTTTCCTCATATTTAGTCTCTTTTTGTGGTTAATTTTTTCCTTGATTGTAGCTATTGTATAACTATTCTCTTCTTGTATAAATGTAACAATGGGAGTGAATGAAGGATATAGTGCTAAAAACTATCACAATCTCAAAGCAATCAATTTTTTTTTTTAAAAAGAATGTCCATTGATGGAGGACATGGCAGTGAATAAAACAGGAACAATGCAACCACGATGTATACACCATATACTCTGACTTTGCCTCATAATCCTGAAGTTCTTCTGACTCATGTAAATGAACGGAACAAATTATGAAGAATGGAAAAAGGCCATGAGAGTGACATTGTAGGCAAAGAAGAAACTTGGTTTCATCAAAGGAACAATTTTGTAACCAATGGATAATCCTACCGAAATCGAAGATTGGTGAATGGTGAATTCCATGGTGGCATGGATATTCAATACCATTAAGCGAACTTTGTATTCCACTATTACTTATTGGGAGAATATGGAGGAGCTTTGGGGTGATTTGAAATTACAGTTTGGTATTGCCAATGGATCCATTATTATTAAAATCGGAGTTAGATGAATCCAAACCTGTTGCAACCTATTTTGGGAGATTGAGGATGTTTGTGTCACGCTTCGGATTTTTGACCCACAAAAATTGGTTAATGAATCCTCATGCCCCCATCTGAAGGGATAAGGGTTGGTGATAACACTGAGAAAGAGACCTTAGCATGGGTGTCATTCCTAAACCATATCACACATATACAGAAATCTCATTTCTATCAATAATACAAACACACATACATACATGTTCCCCCTTTCCCATGGGGTTACATCATAGTTTTACAATCCAATAAAACAAACAAATACACACAAGATCTTCACCTCTGGTAAACCTCTTAGCTCTTGTAAACACTTGGAACAAATAAAGACAAACACAACATGAGGGGTGAGAAACCATATTTCAATAGGGATCATGTCTCCCTGACTCATCCCAACTCACAAACTAGTATAAACATGTGCTCGTGTAATGTCACATGTACATCACCAACTCAATCATATACTCACACATTAAAATATAAAGCAAGCCTCCCAGATAATCCCGAACATTGCCCCTTAAGCACCATGTTGCCCCCCAGGCACAGTATTGCCCATTGAGCACAGCATTGCCCCTCAGACACAATAGCCTCTTAGGCTCTAAACAAATCTCACCTCCGACGCCCTCAATAGTAGCCTCTCAGGCTTATCAAGATAGCCTCGTAGGCTCATGTGACGACTAGGCATCATAATTCACGCAAACATAGCATTTCATGTTGTTACCACATATAAACAAATAATTTACAACATTCATGACATCTCATGTACATTCCAAACATGTGAAAGCAAACAAGACATACATGCTGTTGAAGAAATGGTAATATGTTTCATATATTGAATACATAACATACAACCTATATATATAGGATACAAAGGCCTATTATGGTAATACCAGTATAGTATATCCATGAATGCGTACAAATGCCTATTATGGTAACACTCCCCCTCAAGTTGGAGCATATATGTCAGAAAGCCCCAACTTGTTACAAAGTTGATGTACACGAGTACCCCGCAAGGGCTTAGTAAAGATATCAGCGAGTTGATGTTCGCTATGGACGTGCGTAAGCTCAATTTCATTGTTCTGCACTTTTTCCCATACAAAATGACAATCAACCTCAATATGTTTTGTCCTTTCATGAAACACTGGCTTGGATGCAATATAGATAGCAGATTGACTATCACAATGCAACACTGAGGAACACGAAGAAGATAAGCCAATTTCGGATAATAACATGGTCAACCATGTCAGTTCACCTGCTGTATGTGCCATTGCTCTGTATTCATCCTCTACACTAGATCTCGACACAACGTGTTGTTTCTTACTCTTCCATGCCACAAGATTTCCACCAAGAAACACGCAATACCCAGTAATGGACCGTCTATCGATCGGACAGCCTGCCCAATCAGCATCGGAATAACTGTGAATATTGAGGTCACGCTGCTTTGTAAACAGAAGACCGCGTCCTGGTGCCCTTTTCAAGTACTTCACAATCCGTAAGACTGCATTCCAGTGGGTAATGCGAGGAGCACTCATGAACTGGCTTACAGTACTCACGGCAAAGGAAATATCTGATCGAGTAACAGTCAAATAGTTCAACTTCCCAACTAAGCGCCGATATTGCGCAAGATTACGTAATAAATCACCATGTTCTGAATCCAGTCGGACAGCAGGATCTATAGGCGAATCAGCCGGTCGAACTCCTAAGTAGCCAACCTCAGTAAGAATGTCAAGCACATATTTTCGTTGGTACAAAGAGATAGAATGACCTGAGTAGGCCACCTCGATCCCCAAGAAATACCGCAATCGACTGAGATCCTTAGTGCAAAACTCAACTTGAAGGAAACGCTTCAAACGTTGAATGCCGACTGCATCACTACCCATAATAACAATATCATCAACATATACAACTAAGAGAACACAACCAGCAGCAGAAGAGGAGCTAAACACAGAATGATCAATGCCACATTGTCGCAGTCCAAATCGAATAAGAGCAGTACTGAAACGGCCAAACCAGGCTCGTGGTGACTGTTTTAACCCATAGAGAGCCTTGCGAAGACGACAAACCAGATTCTCCCCCTGAGCAACAAACCCAGGTGGTTGCTCCATATAAACTTCTTCAGCAAAGTCGCCATGGAGAAATGCATTCTTGACATCGAGTTGATGAAGAGTCCAGCCATAATGAACAACTAACGAAATGAACACTTGAACAGAGGGAATCTTGGCAACAGGAGAAAACGTGTCATCATAATCGACACCATAAACCTGAGTGTAGCCTTTAGCAACTAGGCGAGCCTTTAATCGGTCAATGGAGCCATCAGGATAGACTTTCACAGTAAACACCCACCGACAACCCACAACATGCTTATGAGCAGGCAGTGGGGTGAGAACCCAAGTTTCATTAGTAACAAGAGCCTGCATTTCATCTTCCATAGCACGGTGCCACCCAGGATGAGCGAGAGCATCTGCAACATCGCGAGGCACATCCACAGACGAAAGAGAAGAAACAAAAGCAGAAAAGGATGGGGACAATCGAGCAGTGGTGACAAAGTCAGACATAGGATAACAAGAGCGTAAAAGACCAGTATAAGAAACAAACCGATCAAGAGGGCGACCAACACAAGAACGAGTACCTTTACGTTGGGCAATAGGCAGATCAAGAGGCGGTGGCGGACCAGAAGACGGGACGTCGATCGAGGGGGCAGAAACCTCGGGAAGTAAAGCAGGTGTCCGTCGCTGATACGTTTGCCCCGTAAACAGAACCAAAGGTGGTGAACTCCTGTCAGGAAAGGCAGACTCATCTTCAGGAATGGGCGAAACAGGAGTAGGAAGCACCAAAGCAGGAGTTTTGCTGGGTGAGGAAGAAGATGAATAATAGGGCAAAGCCTCATGATAAGTGACATCACGAGAAACATAAACCCGATGACGAGAGGGATCATAACACCGATATCCTTTTTGAGTATGTGAATAGCCTACGAATATGCATTTAATGGCATGGGGATCCAACTTATCTCGACCAGGTCCAAGATGCTGCACAAAACAAACACACCCAAACACATGAAGGGGAAGACAGAAAAGTGGGTTACTAGGATAAAGAATAGAATAAGGAACACGGCCATGAAGGATAGAAGAGGGAAGGCGGTTAATCAAATAACACGCAGTAAGAACAGCAAATCCCCACAGATATTTAGGCAGATACATATGTACTAGTAAACAACGGGAAATATCAAGTAGATGACGGTTCTTCCGTTCTGCAACTCCATTCTGTTGAGAAGTATAAGAACAAGAGGTTTGATGAACTATACCATGAGAGACAAGAAACGGTTGAAACCCCGAGGAGGAGCTTAAATATTCTTTTGCATTATCAGATTGCAAACACTTCACAGAAACCTGAAACTGTGTTTGCACTTCAAAATAAAATTTCTGAAAATAAGAAAATACTTCAGTTCGATCTTTTAGTAAGTATAACCAAGTTATACGAGAATAATCGTCGACAAAGGTAACAAAATATCTAAAACCAGAGAAAGCTGATACAGGACATGGACCCCATATGTCTGAATGAACCAAGGCAAAGGGCGTGTCTACCCGATTGATGTGACGGGAAGGAAAGGACACACGATGATGTTTACCTAACTCACATGTTTCACAAGGAAGAGTCTTAACAGACACAGCAGATGGTATGATTGACTGGAGAGTGCGAAAGGAAGGATGACCTAAACAACAATGTAAGCGATAAACATCGAAAGAATCTTGGGCAAACATAGCAGCGGTTGCAGAGGACAGAGCTTTATTAAAATAATAGAGGCCATTAGCTTTAGTGCCCCCACCAATCATCCGTCCAGTCTTCAGATCCTGAAAAACACAACCAAAGGATGAAAAGGTTATAGAACAATTGAGTGATTTAGTTAAGGAACTAACAGATATCAAGTTATATGGTGAGTGTGGTAAGTGTAAAACGGACGAGAGTGAAAGCGAGGGACTTAATTGAGTGGTTCCAGTGCTTGTGACAGATGTTTGTGAACCATCAGCAAAGGTAACAGGAAGTGATGAAGTGGGTGGTGAAGTTTGAAAACAGGACAAGAGGGTAGAGTTACCAGTCATATGATGAGTGGCACTGGAATCTATCACCTAGGCATCAGGTGTGGAAGAAAGTAAACAAGAAGAACTACCTGTAGGTTGAGATGCCAAAGCAGCAGTGGTTGCAGAAGCCTTACTCATTTGGGCAGCGCCTACCAAAGAATCATAAGTAACACGTGACAGTGTTACTGGTCCAAATGTAGACGACGTGGACTCTGTAGTTACCTCCATAGCAGGGCTCGACTCATTAACCCCAGCATATGCCATATGTGCAGGGCGTAATTCAGGATGAAGAGTATAACAATAGGATTCTGTATGTCCAACCTTTTTGCAATGTGTACAGAATCGTTGTGTCCGTCCACCAGGTGGAACATAAGCACCACGAGCGACGACTCCCAGATTACGATCGTCACGACCGCTGCGACCACGTATACCACGCCCCCGACCACGGTGGCCCCTAGGGACATGTGTCACCATGGCAGATGACTCAGAAGAAACAGAAGGAGTGAGTGAAGCCTTCGTTTCCGCAGTGTAGTTCGCAGTGTAGCGAAGAATTCGCGAGAAAACTTCATCAATAGATGGAAGAGACCGCTCACAAATGACTTGACGCCTAAGGTCGGAATGAGAGGGTCCCAAACCCTTTAAGAAACAACATAACAAACATGTCCTCCTGTCACTTTGTCAGTACATCGACCTCCATAGTGGGTGGTAAAAAAGTATCAAGTCACTGTCGAAGCGATGTAAATGTGGAATAAAACTCTAGTAGAGTTTGACCGCCAAGCTGAAGATCAAATAATTCCCCCCATGTATCACAGACACGCTGCAGATTATCCTTGCAGCGTACATTAAGGCACACTTATCCCAAATACCTTTGGCAGATTTACAAGGCATAAACTGAGGTACTAACCGTGGTTCCATGCTATTCCACAGTTGAGTTCAAAGGATGGCATCGCCTTTGGTCCATTTAGCTTTGGCCTCCACAGTGGAACCAACCGGGGGGCTATCAGCATACATATATGGTGCTTGATCAGTAGCCAAAGCATAAAGTTCAACTGCTATAGACCAAGGCACATAATTGGATCCATCTAACTTCACTGAAGCCAATTGAAGAGGCGATGGATGGGTTGTATTCATGACTTAAAACAGAAGCAATAGCAAAGTATACCGAAACAGCAGCAGACAATTAAATCCCATAATATTTAACACAAAACAAATCACCAGCGTGCGTGACCTGTGTAGCAAGTCACTGAGATTGCGGCAGACCCACGGGAGACCATCTGGCGTCACCGAGATCGTGCGCTAGGGGCTATCTCGTCGAACATGAGATCTGGATCATGCGCCAGTGGGGCTATCTCGTCGAACGCGAGCTCTGGACGCTGTCATCGTGCGTCGTCGGACACTGTCATCGCGCGTTGTCGGACGCCTTCATCGTGCGTTGTCGGGCGCCTGTGTCGCGCGTTGTCGGACGCCGTCGTTGCGCGTCATCGGACGCCTTCGCCGTGCGTTGTCGGGTGCCTGTGTCACGAGTCGTCGGGCGCCTTCATCACGCGTCGTCGCTTACCACCAGCAGTAGCCGACGTCCAAATGACCATGAAGACGTCAACCCTTCATCGAACGACGCGTCGTCACCACCAGAGAGGTCGAGCGTCACCTAGCGCCGTTGTCAGACGCAAAGGCTGTGGCCGACCGTCGTCGCCAGACGCAGAGGAGTTGTATGGCTGCGTCTCCGTTACTGTCAGCAGCTAGGATCGTTGGCAGGGAAGGATGCGTCTAGTGTAGCTATCAAGGCTCTGATACCATGTTGAAGAAATGGTAATATGTTTCATATATTGAATACATAACATACAACCTATATATATAGGATACAAAGGCCTATTATGGTAATACCAGTATGGTATATCCATGAATGCGTACAAATGCCTATTATGGTAATCCCAATATGGAATGTGTACGTTGTAACACATGCAAAACAATAAAACAAGCTAGACTTCTCAAGTCCCTCAAACTTATAGGCTTATAGCCTTAAATCCTCCTATTGGGCTATCCACAAAGCTTGTGGATCAAACCCCAAAGAAAACAGCTCAAAACAGGCCTTGATCAACCTAAATTTATTTGACCACATCTCATACAACCACTTTGGTTCACTCGACCATTTTGGTTAAGCCTGTAAATGAGCCGAACTTAGATAAAATCGGCTCGGCTCATTTAACAAAAAAATAATCGAGCCGATCTCGAGTTCGAGTCGAGCTTTAAAATCCTTAATTCGGCTCAGCTCATTTAACACTTAACCCGGCTCAAGCTCAGGCTCGAGCTCATATAATGTGATTATTCAAGCCAAGCCAAGCCCTTGATTAGCTCAACTCAACTCGAGCTCAAATTAGAACAAATAGTTTATAACTTTTTAAACCGAGCTCGAACTCGAGCTCAAACTTAACTAAACTGTTATACAAGCCTTAAACATAAAATTCAACTCGTTTAAAACTCGTTTAGAGCTCATTTAAAATAATAATAAATAATAATATTTTAAAACAATTATTTTTAAAGAAAAGCCTTTAAAATAGGCAATATCTTATTACAACAATAACAAACCTAATACATATCTTACAGAAATAGCTAACCTAATGTGTGTGTGTGTATATATATATATATGTATGTATAGAAAACTATCTTGACCTTATAACATGTTACAAATAAATATAAATAAGAATGCTAAAAAATAACATATTATAAAAAAATTAAAAACATGTATAAAATAAAAGGTTGCACTTGAAATTTTGCCTTTCTTATTGCAAATAAACCTTCAATCAAAAGTTGAACATGTTTGTCTATTGCTACATACAACTGCAAGGTGAAGAATTCCACGGAAACATTCAAATATAGTTGCAATAAAAAAACCATAAAAATGATCTCATAAATAAATAAATATACAAAAATACAACAAAATTATTAGAAAATGCAATTTTTAGACCCCATTGCTACATACGCATATGACATGTATTGATAATGAAATTAAAAACAATAGCATAAATAATTTTAAAAAATAATAAAGGTGTTTGGGCTAAAACGGGCAGCGGGCAGCAGCAAAGAGAAGGGGCTGGGCTGAACCGGGCAGTAACAGCAGCAGAGAGAAATATATTATATATATTATATTCCAGCCTGCCACGTGTTTGTAATAATATATATATATATATAATTATATATAACAGGAAAAAAACCATCAAAAGACAAGTGAATGCTCTTATTAGCCCAAATACAACAATGGTTGAGTAAATAAAGAAAAACTGTTAAGATGAAAAACTTTCAAATAAAGAAAACCTTATGAGAAGGTGCCTTCAAAAGTTTTCTATTATTAGATTAATCTGGTTAATTATTTAAATCTCATGTATGTGCACGTGAGTACGTATTTATTAAAAAGAGACCTGATGAATGAGCATGAGGCATCCCGGAAACGCCCAATACACGGCTGAAGCTGATGGTAGTGAGCACATAAAGTGCTTTCATCCTAATATCAAAAAATTGTTTCAAATCAGTTAACAGCAGATCAAAAAACCAAAACAAAAAAAAAACAAAAACATAATAGACCATGAAGAACATTGACCAACTCACAAAAAAACAACAGATCGAAAATCCATTAACAGCAAATCGTGAAGGACAGAAGGAACAAAAAAACATATTATAGATCTTGAAGGAGGGATCATAACATCACAAAACTTAACTCTCATAATAGCACATGATATATCACAATCATAGATCTCAATAAATCAAAATATAAATCGTATATAAGAACATTTCCAATCCAATCTCTATTTGGCTCTTTACCCTAATATAGAGAGTCAAATGACCACTGTAGCTGCTCCAACCGACTCTCTAAACCACACCTCAAAATACATAACTCGCTATTACGCTCGCCACAAATAGCTGACCATTTACGCTCTCCATTAATAAATTTATTATTTTTTCGCGTCTTCCTCTCTATCATCAGTCGCCGTCGTCTTCTTCTCTTCTTCCTTGCCTCTCATAGCAGCAGCGATCGAATTCATCAACATCGAGTCACTGAGCAACGTTTTGAATGGTGAAAAGGGTTGTGAATTTCATGCTGCCAGTCTCTCCTGATATGAGGGCGACCAAGCGTTCCCTTAAAGCTTTCTTCTTTTATCTCTGCATCTTCTTCCATCCCTAAAGCTTTCTTATTTTTTTTTCTTATTTTTTTGTTTATTTGTTGCTACAATTTGTCTCAATTCTTCAATCGATCAATCAATCGGTTCGATTTTGTATGTGACCTTCAAACATAACAGGTGGCGTGGAGTTTTATAGATTCTCTCCAACAGAGGCTGGCGGGTTGGTGGGATTTATGTCCCTAAAGTCCCTGTTATGTTTGAAGGTGATGGGTTAATGGTTTAAAGGGCTGAGCTCTGTGCTTTTAATTTCGGTGGACTAAAAGATTTAGGGATTTTCCTTTTCCAGACCATAATATAAGCTTTGGTTATGTTTTAAACACAGTTTTTTATTTCTTGCTTGATGATAGATAAAGTGGCTTCTGTGCATAATTGTTGCCCATTTCATCGCCATCCATTGTTTTATTATTTTACGGTTACCAAATGATATATAATTGTTAAATTTAAAAAAAGAATAAAATATTTTATATTTAACTAAAATAGAGAGCATGGTTGAAATGAATAATATAAAAGTAACTCCTTAACATAGCTTTTAGCTAAAATAGAGAGTATATATAGAAAGCATGGTTGGAGATGCTCTAAATCATATATAGATACCACAAATATACAATATAAATTACAAAATATAAATTACCATAGAACTCACGGATCATAGAACTCATGATATAAATTACGAAATATAAATCCTATATAGATACCACAACTCACGGGTCACCAAATATAAATTACAAAATATCAATTACCAAATATAAACTAACAAATATAAATTAACAGATCAAATAGAAAGTAACAAAAAAACTCACAGATCGTGGTTCGTGGAGCAAATCTGAAGATACCGTGGCGGCGGCTGGTGGTTGGACGAGAAGGCGGCCCACAGCAGTGGACAGAGGCATAGCCGAGCATGCCGGGCGGGGCACTAGTGGCTATGGCAGAGATCGGCAAGCTTCTAGGTGTCTGGGAGAGGGAACGGGTCGGAGGGGTAGGGGAGCGGGCCGAGCATCGACGTCGGCTCTGTATATGGACCGCGGAGCAGCAGCAGGGAAGGGGAGGGAGAGGACGCTGCGCTGCGGAGACAGAGTGCGGACCGTGTTTTGTGACTTGTGAGTTGAGATAGAGAAAGAGATAAGATAAGAGATTACGTTTAGGGATTTCTGGATTTGGCAGGTAGCCGAGCGGCGGAAAGTATTATTAAATAATAACATTGGTTAATAACTTAATATCATTAATATAAATACTGATATTAATATGTATATCATTAATATGTTTTTATTTTTTATTGTACTTAATAATAAATATAAATATTTATATTCTCTTAATAATTAATAATATAAGTATTAATAAATAATAATTAAAATATCAACTAATCAATATATATTTTTAATAACAGATCTAATGAAATTAATGTAAGTATTGTATATTTTTTAAATGATTAATATATGATAAATATATATATATAATTATTATGTATTTTGTTTATATATAATATATAAAATATCAACTAATCAATATATATTTTTAATAACAGATTTAATGAAATTAATGTAAGTATTGCACATTTTTTAAATGGTTAATAAATAATTAATATATGATATATATATATATATAACTATTATATATTTTGTTTATATATAATATATAAAATATCAACTAATCAATATATATTTTTAATAACAGATTTAATGAAATTAATGTAAGTATTGCACATTTTTTAAATGGTTAGTAAATAATTAATATATGATATATATATATATATAACTATTATATATTTTGTTAATATATAATATATGATATTCGAATGACCTACATTATAAATCGAAGCTTCTTAATTTAAAATGACAGATTATCTTTGCATTTTAGTGTTACCTACTTATGATGAATAAGTAATTAGAGTAATACATTGATCAATAAGCAATCTTAATTCTCAAGTTATTAAAATAAGCTTAGTAATATGAACAAAATCATAATCATAATCACTAATAGTGTGGTTATACATTAAAATTTTACAAAGTAAATCATTGCGAATGATGCACATCATAAGACACATATAAAAAAATTTGAAAAGCAAAAGTTAATTGGCACATACAGTGCTTTGATAAAGGTTCAAATCATGGTAGTTACTAAAATACTAATAAGCCGTTTTATATATGTGAGACACTGAAAATCAGTATGTTATTTAATATAAAACGTTATACTCATACTAATTTAATTTCTTTTAAAACACGAGTCACAATATATATGTACTTATAAAGTATAAGTTATAATCAACAACTAATAACTCGAGTAGCGAGTAGTAACAAATCAAGTAATAAAATTATTACCAATAATAAGTGATAGCGTAGTACTAATAACCTAAATAGTATAATTATAAGTCAAAGTTACTAGATTACTTATGTCATAAGTTTAAATTAAAAAGTAGTGTTTCTCTGACTTGTTTTTATTAATTTAATTAAAATGATCGATAATATGATTATTTTCGTATAAGATTAGTTATTAAGTATGTAGATATACTATTATAATTATAACAAATGTTTAAAGTTAATAATACAACATTAATTACTTTGATATATTAAATTATGAATATATATATATATATATAGTTTTATTACTTTTTTATATAAATATAAATAACTAATTATTTACCAAATAAATAAAATTATTATTATTATTATAAATACATGTTATTTATACGTGTATGTCTATATATATATATATATATAATTATGTAATTATAATCATTAATGACAACTTAGCTCAGTGGTCAGCCTCCTATAATGGTATGGGTTGGTCTTGAGTTCAAACGCACATATTTTTCATATATTTTTCTTAGTAGGGCGGGGTGGAGAGACCATTCAGGATAATTTAAAAAATACCCGCTCCATTCAGGTTGGGTCTCCGCGGGAATGGGTCAAATTGTCATCTCTAGTCACTGCTGGAGTGGAGCCTGGAGTCATTGGGAATTGTAGATAAGTGATGGCACCGCGAAAGGAAAGGGAAAAATATAACGTGAGATAATGAGACTTATATATGAAAACCCTAAATATTAATATATTATATTTCTTTACACATTTTCATATTATATGAGTATAATAATAATAATTATTTAATACTTTAATTACATAAAATTACATATATTATATATTAATTCTTAAACGAGCTATACGAGCTTTAAACGAACTTGATTTAAACGAGTCGAATCAACGAGCCCCCGTCGAGCTTAATCGAGCGAGCCGGGTATGTGTCGTCAGATATTCGAGCGAGCCTCAACAGTAACGAGCGAGCTTCAACAGTAATAAATTTGAGCTTGATCCAGGCTTAACCGAGCGAGCTGTCGAGTGTATCAGTTGATTTACAGGCCTAATTTTGGTATAATAAAACACTTTGGTCAATCAAATAGTTATTCAAATTTTTATTCGACCAAACAGATAATGGTTGATCAAAATGTTATAGTCGATTAAAACACCCAGTTCAATCGACCACGTCACTGCACAACACGGGAATTCATCATTTTTTGTCAAAATCCAAATGTTTAAGCTCCCAAATCATAAAAAATCATACCCAAACACTTCATACCATGTCTTAACCTTAATTTCTCCACTCTAGAAACATTAAAACACCAAAAATATGAATTTTCACACTCAGAGTTCATACATCAATTTCCATGAATTTGGGGTCTTCATGTTTTAGCTACTATAGCAAGATAATCAACGACATATGAGTGAGAAGAATGAATTCTTATCTCAATTACGGTCGATTTGAGTTTGGATTGTCCAATTGACCAATTTCCCCTTTGTTTTCTTTTTTCTCCTCTATTTCTCTTTCTAGAAAGGAAGAACACACACACGCATATCAGAATTAGGGTTCCTCCCTATTTTTTTCTATTTATACTTTTCTCATTTAATTTCTTAAAATATCAAAATTACTCTCATAGAGCCCCGACTCCAAATTGAGTTCAATTACTGTCAAAATGCTCCATTTGACGAGTAGATTCCTATCTAAATATTCTCATTACCCGATATGCATTCGATCACATGGCTATCTCCTAGAACCTAAAACACGGGTCATTATAGTTTGAGATGAATTAAATGACTACGAGCCGATCGCAACTTGTAGATATAATAGGTGTAAAGGTAATATGACAGAACATTTGATCAAGAGATGCGAAGATGAGTAAACCCATAAGTTTTTGTTAGGATTGTAAGATTTAGTGTTTGGTACTGCATGCTTTACTATATTGAATATAAACCCATTGCCAAGCTTGAATTGGGTCTATGCAATGATTGTTACGGAAGAAAGACACCCTGAGATTGCTCGAGGAAAAGATGACAAGAGTGGCATTGTTGGCTTGGTCGTTTAAGCAAAATAGTAAAGAAAAGAATGAGTCTTATAAACACTATAGAAAAATGGAACATGATGCGAATAAGTATCTTCAGATTTTTGAATATCTAAAATGGTGGAGATATCATCCTTAAGGTGGCAGGACATGACATGGTGGTGGATGCAGCACGAGTCATAGATATAGAACACTAGTCTTAATGTTAAACCCAAAAGATTAATCCTACAAAGAAACTGACTGGTAAGATATTTGAACAAAAATAAATACTAGACTTAGGAGCTTCGCATCATATGACCGAATCCATTGATCTACTTATTAATATTTACAAAGTTCTGCTATGTCACCAACCCAGTTTCAGGTCTCCTAGAATTTGGAGACGAGACAACTTGGTATCAGAGCATGGTCTAGTTGGACTTAGGCTAATGAGGAGTGGTTCATAGATTCCTGGTAACCTAGGAAATTGTAAGGAGGGTGGTTGATCAACGCAATCCATTCATGTGTTTTAGGTTACCTAGGGGTCAATCACATCATCTTAGGAAACATTCAATTGGATGCATATATGTTACATGATTGTTTGTATATGAATAGGCTCCTCACTGATTTGCTTTTATTTTGTTATATTTTTCATCATGTAAATGTTTTGTGCGAGCAATTGTGCCATGATGACTTAAGGACTATACTCGATCCAACTAAGTTCAAAACTAGCAATGAGTCCAGACGACACTGAGTGATAATAACTACTAAGTTAATTTTCAAGATATATAACTACCAAATACTATTAATGCTATTTAGGATCATATTCTTATACCTAACATTGTTTATGAAACAACTCCAGATTTAGACAATGTCGCTCTATATCCTATTTATTTAGTTATTCCAAAAGAACTAACTATTTCAGAAGAGCAAACTCTATAATCTCTTTAACCAATATCATTAAGGAGATCCATTAGAGAAAGGACAAGTATAGTTTTCAGATGATTATATTATACTTCTCTAAGAACAAGTGGATGATATAAGAATGAGGGGAGATGATCCTATCAACTTCCATCAATCTATGAAAAGTTCTAATTCTCAACCGTGGATTGATGTCATGTGTGAAGAAATTAAGTCTACAAAGGATAATAACATGTGAGATCTTATCTTTTTCTCCTTAATGTATGAAACATATTAGTTAAAAATGGATATTAAAAACAAAAAAGAATTCAAAAGGTAATGTTGAAAGGTATAAGAGACGTTTTGTCACTAAGGGATTCATGCAAAAGGAATGCATCAATTATAAATAAATTTTCTGTGAGGACCCGTGTCCTAGTCCTAAAAGTTAGAGGTGGTGAGATGTCTTATTGTAATGACTCATCTTTAGAGAGGTGAGGAGTTAGTCATTGGTGTGGTTGGGCAAGGACTCTTGTCCAAACAGTTAGTGGGAGTCCGAGGGCGCAGCGCCTTTGTAACGCCCCCAAATTTGAACCTCCAAAGTGGGTGCGTTAGCGGAAATTAAATATACAAATTTTATATCAATTTCAAACTATTACTTATTTAATCAAACAAACCATTCATTATTACAAATTTCAATCCAAGATCTTTAAGGTTTAGGGGTTTAGAGACTAAGTATCCATAACCCATTATTACATAACAAAGCACACGAGCAAACAACTTAATAAATCTTTAAAATTTCACACAACTTTATTTCCAAGCACTTCTGACTCTTTATCCTAGTTTCTCCATCCCTTAATCACCTGGGGTTGAAAAGAAATCATAAAAAAAGGGTGAGCTCAAATAGCCCAAGAAGGGTAAACATAAGTGGGTAAGGAAAACCATGAAGATATCGAACATGGGAAATACCATTAATATTTGCACATCATACATGATCAACATTTCACAAGGAAATCATAACATGGAAGATTATGTTTAGACATCGTATCATAACATCATGACCTAGGTTAACCACCCGGATACCGTATCATAACATAACATATTATCACTTGGATTGACACTCTCCAGGTGATGTTCTTTACCCAATGCATTGGAGGTCTTTCTCGAACCACCCATCATAAACTTACTTTGTCCAAACATAAGAGGTTATAACAACTTTAACATCTATAACATGAGGCATCACATAGAATTTCAATAAAACATTCAAAGTTAACAAGGATAACCACGAATATCAAAATGGTTATCACCCCAATCAATAGCTAGATCGAGAGAGAGATTAAAAAGAGACTAATCTAATCTTCTCAACAATGGAATTAGAAAAATAAGAAACATAAAACTCTTACAATAATAATTCCAAATAAAACAAGATAAAGAGGAAGAGAAAAGTCCCTTACAATAATAATGAAATATAGATTATAATGAAAAAGAAAAGGGGATGAGAAAAAAACCTTACGAAATATAGTATAATGAAAAAGAAAAAGAGGATAAGAAACCCTACAAATATAGTATAATGAAAAAGAAAAAGAGGATAAGAAACCCTTACGATCGCTTGTCGTTCTCCGCATTCTAAACCTTAAAAATATCAAAACACTAAATTAGCATTAATGCTTGAAAAGTTCAATATCACACATATCTCCTTTTATATATATATATATATATCATACTTCAACTTATATCTTTTAATAGGCATACCGTGCTTGTGGGGTTGAATATTAATTTGGGTTCTCACTTCTATTGCTGTTCCATATCCTATTTCGATCCCATGCATCATAAGCCTTGAGTTGTGCACTAACTAGGTTATATGCCTTGAGAGTTTTTGAATAAGATTTACTTCTTGTATTGGGTGAACGGAAAAGACGTGCGATAAGCTTATTTTTCCTACGTGTCTTCCATCTTAACCATGAGGGATATTAGACACGGTCTAAAGGGAAGATCAGGAGGAGATAAGGATGGGGATAGCTGTGAGGTTAAGCATTAACAATTGGGGTTGCGAGAAGAAGAAGGGCGATTGTCGGGGAATTCATTTTGGAAGTCGTTCCTTACAATCTTCCGATATCTAGAACCTTAAAATAAAAATAAAAACATAAGTTAATATTCTATCTTTTCACTTGAATTATAGAATGACAACGCTATGATAAAATACTATAATTTAAAATAATTACACGGTATGTATATGAGGTGGCAAGGCCAACCATGTATGTATATACGAGGTGGTACAACTAATCATATAAATAACATATGTAAGGTGGTAAAACCAACCATGAATATAGTATATATGAGGTGGTAAAACCAACCATATAGATCTACATAATAAATAAGAAGCGACTTAAAAATTTCAAAAATCTTAAGTATTACCTTTGTAGAACTCGACGCTTGGTAAGTACCAAAAGCAAAAGAGGATTTGAGTAGAGTATTGGGATGTTAAGAGGGCTTAAGGGAGTGTTTTGAGAGGGAAATTTCGTGGTGTGGCTTGAGGGATTTGTGCTTAAGAGGAGAGGCAAGACACTCCTTATATAGGCAAGGATGGTGGTAGGTGTGTAGTGTGAAAGTAGTGTATGAATTTGACTTTGGCATCAAATTAAATTATGTAAAATATATAAAATACTTTATTTTATTCCTATTATCCTCTCTTAAAACGTGGGTATCTTCTCCTACCATTTAAAAAAATGTTTTAAGACTTTTCAACCTAGAAGGTTCCTTTGGCATCAAAAGTCCACATTGGTGTACTCCCTACTAATTCAATTATAACGTTTTTAATTTTGTAGTTTTTGACAAATGGCCAATTGTATTGCATTACTAACTCAAATATCTACAAATGGGTATCAATTTTATAATTTTTGAATATGTATAACAAAAGTTATTGAATTTTAAAGTCATACTAAAATGTTTACCCGTTCATACTAAACCTATGTGTAGTATTTTAAATTCTGGAATTGATTGGCTTCATATTAAATTCTGAAATTTTTACACGTTTTAGCTAAGTCATAAATGAACAAATGGGATTTGGTTTTGTCAATTGGATCTATATAACTCAAGTTATGAATTTTTGAATGGGACCTCCAGAATCTGCCTCATTCAAATTTTTGGGCCTTACCTATGTTTTATACTTTTGGTAAAGTTAAGGCTTGTAATACTTACCTACCCATAGTAATTTGGTTTAAGAAACTAAATGACATAATATATAGCATCTAAAATTTTTATGACATATAAGAAATTATTTTATTATTAATTTTTTTATAACATATTTAATATTTATGCGGATAAAATAATATAATTGCATAATCAATAAACAACAAAGTAAGATAACATTATAAGCATAAAATATTATAATCCTAAACATAAACATTAATATCATATTCTATGGCCTTCGTAAAATTTCTTGAATTATATTAGCGTATGTGCGTAAGACGTGTTGTGCTTCGGGATGAGGCGGCATAACCCTCGCTAACATTGTCGTGGTTGTCGCACGAATAACCTCAAACTTCTCCCCGTATCTCGTTGCATTATATTGCAGCCATTGGACACGAGCATTTAGCTCATCTATAGCAAAGCATAGCTTTGTAACTTCAAGTCGTATGCTCGCCGATCTTCATCGCGTACACTATTCTCGGATGGCGTACTTGAGAACTTGATGCCATAACTCTTATTATTATTCTTCTTACTTCATACTTTCTTATAAATGCTCACACCTATTTATGGAAGTCCAAACGGATACTATTCATAACGGACGGATCTATTCATAACGGCTACTTATCACATGCTATTTGAATACTATATTGGGTGCTTATTTTTATCGTGATAATATCTAAAATATCCTTTCTAACTATTGTTAACAATAACATTATTATTATTTTATTATTATTACTCTTTAAGTAAGAACTTAAATAGCTAAAAATTTTGTGGGTCTTACATCCTACCCTCCTTAAAGAAATTTCGTCCTCGAAATTATTTCGTACCTTCGTTATCACAAAAGCTCATGGTCCCAAGGAGAAAATTATAATTACTTTCTACGGCCTATTCAATATTTCACGAATTGTATCGCATAAACCCCGAGGGTTAAGCGAGCTTCTGGTGAGCCACATTGTCCTTCTCTAACATTGCCGAAGTGGGTGCACGGATGAGATTAGCCTTTTCCCTCATCCTTGTTTGCTCTAATAGTAGCCAATGATTACGGTTTGTCGGTTCATCTACGGTAAAGAGTAGTCTTGTAATCTCAGCCCGCACCCTTCGTCGATCTTCATCTCGCGTGGTGCTAGATTCGATATATACACATGAGAGTTGGATGAGCCATATCGTTGCAACGCTTCCTAAAGATTATCTTCTCCTTCGTTTATATTTTATACATAGCACTTGCTTAGAGTACGGCTAATGATAATGATATTATAATCGATATAGGTTCTCAAATGTCAAAATAGACTTGTTTATCATCAATCAAAATCATATCAATCACTTTTATAGATATAAAATATTGACTAAGATTTGTGGTTTCACATTATAAAACGTGTCCTAGACATTATCACCAATATTATTACTTTCCATTTATTATGTTTATGATATCACTCTTAAAAATTCTAGGGTTATACGATGACATAGGGTTAGAAGCATCATTTATTTAAAAAAAAATATGTGAAATAAAATACACCATCGATTTCAAATTATGATAGAGCTAGCGGTTTTAGATGTTGTCTAGATTCGATGATCCATGCCTTCCGTTTTCCAAAGGTCCTTTGAAATAGCACCTTCACGTGTTGGCTTATATGCCTCCATTTTCCTTAGTAGATCCTTCGCGCCGCTACTTACGATGATGATCTTCTTTTGTGATGGTTTAATAAAACCTTCTTCGATGGCGATTCGATTTGGGCTATAAAGGGATCGAAAAATCCACCTATGTTAAGTAAGCCTATGGGTTTATCATGGATACCTAGTTGAGCCCGGAAGATTTCGTTTCATGAATTCCTCCATAGCTCCAAGGTCTCCAGGAAGTATAATGAAGCAATCGGAGAATCTAGCGACTTCTTCCTTTCGTTGATGAAGTTCGAGATCGCGTTTCCATGCTCGAATGTGTAAATATAGTCCTCCCGCTAAGCGAACGACTTGAGACAAAAGCTCCGAAGTCCAATAATTTGCAATTGCGGACAACGTCTAACCCTTTAGAGACAAGTTCCTCACCGAGTTCTATGGTTGCGATCTTATAACACTCTTTCTTCCCAATGGTTTTTCCTCCAAGAACACCAACTCGTTGGAACCTTGAGTTTCGTGGTAGTTTATAGTAGGAAGCCATTTTTCAACTAAATAGAAATTGTTGTCTAGGTCTAGAACTATGGAAATGGCGCTACTTCCATTTATAGTGCTATTCGTTGGGGTGGGTAAACTTAGGTGTAAGGAAAAAACAAGCTAAAAGATAGCTTGACCGTGTCTTAAAGCATGGGGCATTAACTCTACATATAGCAAGAGCATGGGTGAGTGCCTTTGGCGTGCGGTATAACGCATGCATGATATGGCGTTAACGTGTAGTAAATCTATACCTATGTAGCTTCAGCGTGCCGCAAGATTGAAGCTAGGATTCTTAATTTAAAGCATGGAACAAGATGATAGATATTTACTTGGGCATTAAAAGAAAGGAGTATATATAACAAAAATAAAATAACCGTGGTATAAAAATATAAGGGTTACTAACTTAAAATGGTAACATAAGTTAAACATGGCATGTGATAATAATGAGATTTCATAAGATAACTACTTAAATTAAGGGGTCGTCATTTTTTGCTTCTCTAACCTGAGCATTATAGTCCTTATGTTAAATCGGGCTACTTCTTGTATCCGCTTGGGAGGTGGCCTATGGTGTCACCTTGTTTAAGATTCCGAACGTCTTGGTTCGGTTCATATGCGTTTCTTGGAGTGGGTAGTGGTTGTGATTTGCCACTTACAAGGCCTCGCTTGGCTGATTCGCGCCTAATTACATATACCGAATCGACATACCACACATTAGTTATAGGTTTGCTTTCCCTCCCTTTTTGTTTCCAACCACACGTCCATGCCTTTATTCCTCACCACACGTTCTCCATTATAGGCGTGCCTTGGCTGCGTCGTTCCGCACCATCTCGTGCGACACTAGCTTCGCCTGATCGGCGGCGACCATCACCGACTCGAATCCTTCTCGTTGGCATCGAAGACCCTAATGGTGAGGTGCTTCCCACCTTGACGACTTGATTTTCTCGCCCTCTAACACTCTAACGAACTGGTGCCGATTGTTATCGCTTCTCGGTGAGCTTGCTTCTCTTACAACGAGCTTCGAATCCGGGAACAACCACTCCTTCCCTTTCTACAAAATGTTTCCACTTGTCAAGATCTTGTTTACCGTTCTTGTTATTGTTGTAACGTTCTTATTTTTCGTGGACGAGGTGTTTAGTCCAATTTTCATACCGTTCCGATGACAATCTATCCGTTCTATATTATCGCAATGTTGGTGTAATTTTCTTTTGTAATAGTTCCTTATGAAATAAAATAAGTTGTGTGTTTGTGTGCGATATACACTACTATTATTTTATTTTGTAGCGTGCCGAATGAGTACCTTTCACGAGTGTGTTATCCTAAAATCACGTTGAAGACTTGATAACATACCTTTCACCGTGTCAATTACTAGATTTCTCCATGTCTGCTTCTTTTGAAATATATACACAAAATACCCGTTAGTCCATCAATAAACGAAATATAATTTCCTAACAATATTCTCATGCGTTTACTTAAAGTTTTTATTGATTTTGTTTTCTTGTAGCGTGCTATAGTTTATTCCTATGCTTTATACGAAATTATCATTCTAAGACCTTTAACTTATGTATCACACTTCATATTTCTAAGTCTCAGCCTCTAACCTATAATAAACCATCGCTCCGATATTAATGTAACGCCCCAAATTTGAACCTCCAAATCAGGTGCGTTAGGGAATTAAATATACAAATTTTATATCAATTTCAAACTATTACTTATTTAATCAAACAAACCATTCATTATTACAAATTTCAATCCAAGATCTTTAAGGTTTAGGGGTTTAGAGACTAAGTATCCATAACCCATTATTACATAACAAAGCACACGAGCAAACAACTTAATAAATCTTTAAAATTTCACACAACTTTATTTCCAAGCACTTCTCGACTCTTTATCCTAGTTTCTCCATCCCTTAATCACCTGGGGTTGGAAAAGAAATCATAAAAAAAGGGTGAGCTCAAATAGCCCAAGTAAGGGTAAACATAAGTGGGTAAGGAAAACCATGAAGATATCGAACATGGGAAATACCATATAATATTGCACATCATACATGATCAACATTTCACAAGGAAATCATAACATGGAAGATTATGTTTAGACATGATCATAACATCATGACCTAGGTTAACCACCCGGATACCGTATCATAACATAACATATTATCAATTTGGATTGACCTCTCCGGGATGTTCTACCCAATGCATTGGAGGTCTTTCGGAACCACCCATCATAAACTTACTTTGTCCAAACATAAGAGGTTATAACAACTTTAACATCTATAACATGAGGCATCACATAGAATTTCAATAAAACATTCAAAGTTAACAAGGATAACCACGAATATCAAAATGGTTATCTACCCCATCAATAGATAGTAAGAGAGAGATTAAAAGAGACTAATCTAATCTTCTCAACAATGGAATTAGAAAAATAAGAAACATAAAACTCTTACAATAATAATTCCAAATAAAACAAGATAAAGAGGAAGAGAAAGTCCCTTACAATAATAATGAAATATAGATTATAATGAAAAAGAAAAGGGGAGAGAAAAAAAACCTTCAAATATGACTATAATGAAAAAGAAAAAGAGGATAAGAAACCCTACGAAATATAGCTATAATGAAAAAGAAAAAGAGGATAAGAAACCCTTACGATCGCTTGTCGTTCTCCGCATTCAAACCTTAAAAATATCAAAACACTAAATTAGCATTAATGCTTGAAAAGTTCAATATCACACATATCTCCTTTTTATATATATATATTTCATACTTAACTTATATCTTTTAATAGGCATACCGTGCTTGTGGGGTGAATATTAATTTGGGTTCTCACTTCATTGCTGTTCCATATCCTATTTGATCCCATGCATCATAAGCCTTAGTGTGCACTAACTAGGTTATATGCCTTGAGAGTTTTTGAATAAGATTTACTTCTGTTTGGGTGAACGAAAAGACGTGCGATAAGCTTATTTTTCCACGTGTCTTCCATCTTAACCATGAGGGATATTAGACACGGGTCTAAAGGGAAGATCGGGAGGAGATAAGGATGGGGATAGGGGGGGGGGGTGAAGCATTAACAATTGGGGTGCGAGAAAGAAGAAGGGCGATTGTCGGGGAATTCATTTTGGAAGTCGTTCCTTACAACTTCGATATCTAGAACCTTAAAAAAAAATAAAAACATAAGTTAATATTCTCATCTTTTCACTTGAATTATAGAAGACAACGCTATGATAAAATACTATAATTTAAAATAATTACACGGTATGTATATGAGGTGGCAAGGCTAACCATGTATGATATACGAGGTGGTACAACTAATCATATAAATAACATTGTAAGGTGGTAAAACCAACCATGAATATAGTATATTGAGGTGGTAAAACCAACCATATAGATCTCATAATAAATAAGAAGCGACTTAAAAATTTCAAAAATCTTAAGTATTACCTTTGTAGAACTGACGCTTGGTAAGACCAAAGCAAAAGAGGATTTGAGTAGAGTATTGGGATGTTAAGAGGGCTTAAGGGAGTGTTTTGAGAGGGAAATTTCGTGGGTGGCTTGAGGGATTTGTGCTTAAGAGGAGAGGCAAGACACTCCTTTATAGGCAAGGATGGTGGTAGGTGTGTAGTGTAAAGTAGTGTTGATTGACTTTGGCATCAAATTAAATTTGTAAAATATATAAAATACTTTATTTTATTCCTATTATCCTCTCTAAAACGTGGGTTCTTCTCCTACCATTTAAAAAAGTTTTAAGACTTTTCAACCTAGAAGGTTCCTTTGGCATCAAAAGTCCACATTGGTGACTCCACTAATTCAATTATAACGTTTTTAATTTTGTAGTTTTTGACAAATGGCCAATGTTTGCATTACTAACTCAAATATCTACAAATGGGTTCAATTTTTATTTTTGAATTGTAACAAAAGTTTTGAATTTTAAAGTCTACTAAATGTTTACCCGTTCATACTAAACCTTGTGTAGTATTTTAAATTCTGGAATTGATTGGCTTCATATTAAATTCTGAAATTTTTACACGTTTTAGCTAAGTCATAAATAACAAATGGGATTTGGTTTTGTCAATTGGATCATATAACCAAGTTTGAATTTTTAATGGGACCTCCGAATCTGCCTCATTCAAATTTTTGGGCCTACCTATGTTTTATACTTTTGGTAAAGTTAAGGCTTGAATACTTACCTACCCTAGTATTTGGTTTAAGAAACTAAATGACATAATATATAGCATCTAAAATTTTTATGACATATAAGAAATTATTTTATTATTAATTTTTTTATAACATATTTAATATTTATGGGATAAAATAATATAATTGTAATCAATAAACAACAAAGTAAGATAACATTATAAGCATAAAATATTATAATCCTAAACATAAACATTAATATCATATTCTATGGCCTCGTAAAATTTCTTGAATTATATTAGCGATGTGCGTAAAGACGTGTTGTGCTTCTGCAGTAGAGCTGCATAACCCTTGCTAACATTGTCGTGGTTGTGACGAATAACCTCAAACTTCTCCCATCTCGTTGCATTATATGCAGCCATTGGACACGAGCATTTAGCTCATCTTAGCAAAGCATAGCTTTGTAACTCAAGTCGTATTGCTCGATCTTCATCGCGTACCTATTCTCGGATGGCGACTTGAGAACTTGATGCCATAACTCTTATTATTATTCTTCTTACTTCATACTTTCTTATAAATGCTCACACCTATTTATGAAGTCCAAACGGATCTATTCATAACGGACGGATCTATTCATAACGTCTTTCCTGCTTTTATCTATATTAGGGCTTATTTTTATCGTGATAATATCAAAATATCCTTTCAACTATTGTAACAATAACATTATTATTATTTTATTATTATTACTCTTTAAGTAAGAACTTAAATAGCTAAAAATTTTGCGGGTCTTACCTTGGCGGGGGTCTTGATGCCCGGTTAGTGAGTAGGGGTTAAACGGGCAATGGCCCTTGCAGGGATTCTGGGGCAGTGCCCCGAAAGCCAAATTATTTCAGAAAAGCTAAGTTAAATTTTTGTGTGAATGCTTGGTCGATCCAGCCTTGGTCGATGTGAGATTGGTCGACATGGTTTGGCGTGGTGAGTGGTCGATGCCGATCAAAAGAGTTTCCAGAGAGTTTGGTCGATGCAAGATGAATTTCGATGTGTCGTTGATGTGTAGTCGACGTGATCTAGGTCGACCAGAGAAGTTTCCAGAGTGTGTTAGTCGACATGAGATGGTTGGTCGACGTGGGTCGATATGTGGTCGACGTGGTCGATTTAGGTGTATATCGACCAGGTCTGGAACGGCGTTGGTCGACCTGGATGTCTGGTCGACGCGAGAGAATAGGAGTCGATGTGGTCGATCTCGGGTGTTTTTGGTCGACGTCGACCCTAAGTCAGTGTATTTTTGACGTATGTTTTATTTATCTACAATTTTAGGGTTTTTTGGGTTTGATTTTTTTAGAGGCCGAGAGAGAGAGAGAGAGAGAGAGAGAGAGAGAGAGAGAGAGAGAGAGAGAGAGAGAGAGAGAGAGAGAGAGATCGATGTTGGTTCAATTGTTGCCGTTGTATTCTTGGAAGAGGGAGACGCCTATCGAAGTGGGGGAAGGAGCAAGGAAGATCTTTCAAGCCGAAACCCTAACATGATCGGATTCGAGGTAGGTGGTTCTGTCTTATTGAATCTGTCCCAAAAGTTGTGGGAATTCTAAATGATAGGATTTTGAACTCTGTTTTGATAAAATGGTTCTGGGAGCAATTGCGTTATGATGTGTGATAATATTAGGAATTATTGATTTATATGGGTATATATGTGTATAATGTGTTGAGATATTTGAATAGAGGTGTTGTGGTAATTGACTAAAAATGCATTGAGTATTGGTATATACATATATGTGAGAATTGTTATTCTGTAATAGCGATGTGTGATGAGATGTTTGTGTATTTTGCTATTGTGTGTAGATGTGTGAAATTGAGGTCCCATTGAGGGGACAATCCTGGATTGGACATCAGATATTGAGGTTCCATTGAGGGAACAGTCCTGGATTGGATATAAGATACTGAGGTTCCATTGAGTGAACAGTCCTGGGATGGACATGAGTTATTGAGGTCTCATTGAGGGGACGGTCCAAGAGTGGACCTGAGTATTTAGGTTCTATTGAGGGAACCACATGTGAATTATCTCTGTGTTTAACTACACTACACTGCCATATTGAGTTGGTCCATGGAGGCATAACCCCTATTGAGCTATAATTTGATCACCTACCTTTAATGTCTTTTTCTACAGGACCTAGCAGGCATTAGGAGACTTCACTGCTAATGAGCATGTGTGTTTGACTTGTTACCTCATTTGAAATATTGTAATTGTTGAGAACTCATGTATTTGTTTGGGATTGATGTATTTATTTAAGACAATGTGTTTTGGGGCTGGTGACCCTATTTATTATATAACATAGTTTTATTACATGGAAACGTTATTATATGGTTGTGCATGTCATGTATGTGGTTGTAGCAGGTTTTGGGGCAGCACCCTTGAGGGAGCCCTATTAGGTGACTATTCACCAACCCCTTGTCCTCTTGGGTGCAAGGCATGGGGCATTACTAACTGGTTCCCCAGTGCTGGAAAATCCGAGGCATGACACTTTCTCTTCGGTTTCCTTGAAAGATTCTTTTAGGATTATAATGTTATTTGTGACCTATTTTGATCTTAAGTTACATTAGAGAGATGTAAAGACAATATTTTTTAATCGAGATATTAATAAAATGATATATATGGTACAATCGAAAAACTTCGTGTTTAGAGATTGAAAGAAAATGGTTTACAAATTAAAGAAATTCATCTATAAACTCAAGCAAGTGTCTCATTAATGGTATCATAAACAAGCATTAAGATAAACTTGGTAGATAATTGTGTATACTACAAGTTTAGTGGGAAAAAGTTTTTTTTTTGATTTATATCTCAATGATATATTGCTTGCTACTAATGATATCAATTTATTGTATTAACTAAGAGATTTTTGACATAGAATTTTGAGATAAAAAATCTTGTTAATGTTTATTTTGTATTAGGGATCAAATACACTAGGATTGCTCTCGAGATATTCTTGGGTTATTACAAAAAAGTTATATTAAAAAGTTACTTAAGGGATTTGGTATGCAGGATTATAAACTAGGTGACACCCCTAGCTAAGAGAGATAAATTTAGTTTAAGTTAATTGCCTTGAAAATCACTTTAAGACTAGAGAGATACAACAAATTTTTTATGCTTCAATTGTAGGGAGTTTGATATATGCCTAAGCTTGTACGCATTTAGATATTGCGTATATTATTGGGATGTTAGGAATATATTTGAGTAATCCAAGATTTGATCATTAGAAAGCTTTCAAATGAGTTATGCGGTACTTACGAAGAACATGGATTACATGCTTACACACAAGAAATTAAATCAATTGGAGATTATTGATTATATCTTCACTTCGGGTTATATCTTCCTGGTTGCTTGTGAAGTATAATGACTCGTGTTTGAGGTTTTGAGAGATAGTCATGTGATGGAATGCATCTCGAGAGATGTGAAGATCAGTACGATGACGTAAGCATCAGATAGAGAATTTTGATAGTGCGTACGCTTGATTTGGAGTCAGAGCCCCAAAAGGGTAATTTTGGGATTTGTTGTGGTGTAGTCGAGTGACTTTGTGTTCGGATATCTTGTGAGGATATAAATATCTGGATGGATATGTACTCATCAAACGGAGTGTTTTATCAGTAATTAGGGTTGATTTGGAGTTGGAGCCATATGAAGATAATTTCAATATTTTAAGAAATTAAATGAGAGAAGTATAAATAGAGAAAAATAGGAGAGGAACCCTAATTTTGATGTGTGTGTGTGTTCTTCCTTTCTAGAAAGAGAAAGAGAGGAGAAGAGAGAAAACAAACAGAAAATTAGATAATTAGACGATTTGGACTCAAATCTACCGTAATTGATGTAAGAATTCATTCTTCTCACTCATATGTCATTAATTATACTTGCTAGAATAGATAAAACATGAAAATTAGCCTCAAATTCATGAAATTTAATGTATGAAGCCTAAGTATGAAAATTCATATTTTTGGTGTTTTAATGCTTCTGGACATGACAAATTGAGGTTAAGATATGGTATGGAGTGTTTGTGTATGAGTTATTGTGATTTGGGGGCTTAAATATTTGGATTTTGGCCGAAAATGGTGAATTCTTGAGTTGTGCAATGATATGGTCGACTGAAAGGGGTTTGGTTGACTAAATTAGGTGTTTTGATTAATAATGTCATTTTGATTGACCATTGACTAGTTTGGTTGATCAAAATTTCAATCAACCATTTGATCAACCAAAGTGTTTTATTAGACCAAGGTAGTTGAGTGAACTAGAGTGGTCGAGTGAGATGTGGTCAACTGAATATGATGCTGTTATTTGTGAGCATGAGATGCTTTGTAAAGACCCGTACCTGTGTAAGATTGAAGTTAGCCCCGAATAGAGTGAGGAATGATGTTAATATTATTAACATAATTATTTAAGTAATTGGATTATTATTATTATTATGATAATTGTTGTTATGAATATTCTTATTATTCATGCAATGCAGCGTTATTATTGTGATTATTATTGATATAGATATGTTAATATTTAAAGCTTATCATTATTATTATTATACATGATTATTTAATATTTAGAGTTAATCACTAAAAGTATATTAAGGTTATCATTATTAGTATTATTATAATCATCCTATTATTATTATTATAATTATTATTATTAGGTTTAATAACACACACACACACACACACACACACACACACACTATATATATATATATATATATATATATATATATTATTTAGTATATAAGGGAGACCAGAGGGTAGGGAAGAGGGGTTGAAACATCATGTTCTACCAATCATTCGAATCTACATACAGGTAGGTGTTTCTTAATCCTTTGTTATTATATACATAAAACAGAAGATAATGACAATCGTTGTTATATTTGTTTGATCATGTTCGATTTTGTGAACCCATGAACAGATGTCAGTCTGCATTCATTCCCTTCTATTGATTAAATCACCATATATCGTTCATTTATACGCTTGATTGTTAATGGGGCACCAGGTCATTGGTCTGTTTTTGTTTGTGTGGACGTCATCGTGCCAACACGAAGGTGGTGAAAGGGGCAGTGGCGGCACCGTGGAAACGTCTTCACGCGAGAGAGATGGAAAGGGAGGTAGCGGCATCTACCGCTTCGTGCGACAGAGGTGGACTAGAGCAGCAGCAGCAGCGGCGGCTGCTATCCCGCGCGGAGGAGAAAGAGATGGAAGAGGGGGTGGTGACTTCTACCGCCCGTGGAGTGGTGCGTGCTCCTCGCGCGTCCTCACGCCCCGTGTGCTCTCGCGCCCAAGCGCCCCGCTGTGTCGGTGTGAGGAGAGGTGGGGCGGCGGCATCTATGCCGCCACCATTGAACCAGCGCGCGTCTTCACACAGGCATGGTGATGAGGGGGAAGGGGTGGCAAGCTGTGCCGCCCTGCGCGTTCTCGCCAGCCCTAGTGGGCTGGCGTGTTGGGCCAATTCCTTTGGGGCCGATCCAACCTTATTTTAAGTGTGGTATTGTTGAGTCTCTAACGTCCCATAGATCAATCCCACATCAGTTAGGGCGAACATTGAGGTCATCCTAATGAGGAGGCTCATGTGCACCTTGTCACAACGCGTTTTAACGGGTCGCGGCCCGTTAGAAACAAATCCGTGCGGGCTGCAGCCCATGGGTGGGCGCGCGAGTGCCAAAGCGGACAATATTGTGATAGTGAGTGCCCTGGCTGAGGTCCAACAAGTGGTATCAGAGCCGGGTCCTCTAGACCGATGGTGGGATTGGGGGGGAGACTGTTGAATCTCTAACGTCCCATAGATCAATCCCACATCGGTTAGGGCGAACATTGAGGTCGTCCTAATGAGGAGGCTCATGTGCACCTTGTCACAACGCGTTTTAACGGGTCGCGACCCGTTAGAAACAAATCCGTGTGGGCTGCAGCCCATGGGTGGGCGCGCGAGTGCCAAAGCGGACAATATTGTGATAGTGAGTGCCCTGGCCGAGGTCCAACAGGTATATATATTTATATAAATATATATAAATATAAATATATATATATATTTATATAAATATATATATATATATATGTATATAATTTGTAACTTGTAAATTGGTAAAGAAAAAAAAATTAAGATTAATTAGTGTGGGGCTTAACAAATTGTTGATAGAAATTATAAATTTCCTGGGTTTAGTTTGATTAGTTTTGATCGAAATTGATATTGTCTGTGCTTACCATTGATTGTTGGTGTTAAAATTGTCATTTGTTTGATCAATTAAATAATCTGTGTTGCCATGTAATGATTTCTAATTTTAGATTAATTACTTATTGATTATGCGTGTGAAATTGGTGGTAGAGCTGGTTGGGTGAAGTGCGGGTCCTACAAAGGGCTGGCAAGAGGCCATAGGTCCCCTATGTGGCTAGTTAACTCAGGTCTCATATGTGGCAAGTTATCGTTTGGGACATCACATGTCCCACGTATGGCTGTGGAGATGCTTTGGATACTTGGAGTTACTGGCGAGAATCCCGTGGATGGATGAATTACTAGTGTGAACCATTATGATTGTAGTATGGTGTGATGTTCTATCCTTTGATTCAATATAATTCAATTGTGATGAAGTATGACATTACACTGGCACAAGTATACACTGATCATATAGACCTAGGGATTTATGTATTAGGGTAGTGGAGATGGGGATCACCTACTGGGCATTCGTGCTCACCCTACTTTATTTTCATTTCCTACAGGTTGTAGGGAGTAGCTAGTGGAGCCGTAGTGGAGTAGGCCGGGATATTTTTGGAGTAGGATCCATTTTACTGACTGTTTGTTTTGCTATTTATTTATTTTATTTCCCAGACTTGGGTCCGTGGTAGTTGTATGAACCTGATTGGCTAACCTTGTTATACTTGTTTACTTGCTTGAATATTTTATTGGATTATTGTTAAGTACAATTCTACCCTTGTTATGGAGTTGTATAGGTTTGGGTTAGTCACTAATTTCCTTGACCCCCTGTAGTGTGGGCGTGGGGAAGTCGCGATCCTAGTTCTGTTGTTTCAGAATTTATGGGCGTGACATGCTTTGCATAATGTGAGACAAGAGATATTAATATGCCATTTGTAAAACATGAAATGCCATGGTGATGTTTGTGAGCATAAGATGCCATTGTGATATGTGTACGCATGAGATGCCATTGTGATTTCTTAGCATGGGATGTTATGTTATATGAATCTTGGAATGAGATGTCATTGTGTGTGTGGCATTGGGTCTATAGTATTGGAATATTGATGCGCCTGAGAGGCATGACTTGTAATGGGGGCCCAAGAGGCTAAAAAATGATGAATACTATTATATGATGATAACTATTAATGTGATTGTTTGGGTTAGGTGTGACATGATACGGGCATATGCCTGCATTCTACATATGGATAGAGTATGAGTTGGGATGGGTTGGAGAGACATAATCCCTACTGAGCTATGGTTGCTAACCCATCTTGTTGTGTTTATCTTTGTTTGTTCCAGGTGTTTATAGGTACTAGGAGATTCACCAGAGGTGAAGATCTTGTGTGTATTTGTTTGTTTTATTGAACTGTAAAACTATGATGTAATTTCGTGGAGGGAAGAACATGCATGTATGTGTCTTTGTACTGTGGATTGAAATGAGATTTTTGTATGTGTGATATGGTTTAGGAATGACACCCATGCTAAGGTCCCTTTCTCGGTGTTATCACAAATCCCTTGTCCCTTTGAGTGCGGCCATAGGAATTCACTAACCGGTTTCTGCGAGTCAAAAATTCGGAGCGTGACATGAAGAGTGTTAAATGGACACTTATAACTCCTTCCACTCATAGCTCATTTTGCCTCACTATGTCTAGTGGGGTGATTCCCAATCCTATCATTGTTTAGTGGGGTGATTTATTTATTAGTGTTCATGTTTTTATCTCATTTTATGCACCGTCCTCATGTAGAGCACCAAGAGTTTACTTTACGGATAGTCCGATATCTAAAGAGTAGTCCAAGATAATGCATTTATTTGAGTAGCAAATGTAACCTGTAACTACATGGGTGGTCTAATGTAGAATGGGCTGGCTGTCTTCTAATTATGCAGCACCTCCTTGGTTAGTATTTCTAGGGACACAATAAAACAATACACATTTTCTCCCTAGTCTCTTGGAAAACAATAAAACAATACACATTTTCTTGCTCTTAACCAAATGTGGAATAACAATATATGACAATAATAATTGTGAGTTAAAATAGAATTTATGGCAATAAATACCAACACACATTTACTTGCTTTTATCAAGTTTTGGGTTGGCTCATCATCCTCCCACTGGCCCTTCATTATGATAGTCAAGGCGTCCTCCACATCTTTCAAAATATAGTCTTTCGTGAACGAATAAAACATATTGAGGTTAATTGCACTTTGTCATAAAGGCATTGATCAAATAAAAACTTGATTATTTTCTTCACAAGTTGGGCATTCAATATCTTCATGCACAAACTCGAGGGGAATATTGTGAATATTAGGTGAAGAGAAGTGTAGGATTTAGGTGAAGAGAAGTAGGAAATATACAATTTTTCACATAAACATCCATACCCATTAATAAGCCAATCATAAAAGCATAAATATAAACCTACAAGATATGCATATATTAGTGTTCACCATTTTAGAACATTGGCATTTACTTTATCAAAGTCAATGCTAAATTTTAATGAAAAATATTATTTTTTTGTAAATTTAAAGTCTCTTTCAAACCTATATTGAATTAGTCATCTCATTTATCAAAATATTAATATAATATTATTATTTAATTAAAAAATTAAACAATTACGTAAATGAAATGAATATTTTTAATTATTATTTTGTTGATAAGGGAGAACTTACATTTAATGTTGTGTATTATTTTTTCATAATCTTTATTAAATTTTAGATTTAAAATCAATGTCGATGTTTAAATTTTGAAGAAAAAAAAATGAGGGGGGAATTAAGTGTTTGAAAAATGTATATATATAATGATATTTTAATGATAAAAGAAGAGATGAAAGAATATAATGACACTTAATTTGACTTTGATTACCTTTGATTTGATTTGATATGGTGTCTCTAATGCGAATTGAATATTTCCGTAGAAAAAAAATGATGAATGTCCACCTTCGTCTTACAAATAAGTAACAAATATAAAAAATAATAGAATCAAAATATAAGATTTGATGACTATAGATCGGCCTAGCTTTTCCAATGATAGTATAAGCAAATCAATGAATAATAAATAATACATATCAATAAAAATTAGAAAAATATAAATGGCAATAAGAACGAATATTGTTTGAGAATCTTGGAATTTGAAACTATGATCACATGGATTTGAAACTCACTCTCATTGAAAAGCTTTGATATGAAATTAAAAATGAAAGAAAACATGCGTAGAAGAATTGAATGTATTCGGCATTTTGAAATTAACAGAGACGATGGGAGTATATATTAATGTCACGCATATCAAATTTACGTAACAACATATCACAGATCAAATTTACACGTATCATTTCTGATCATACACACACATTAATTGACCTAATGTAATCAATTGACTATGTATTACTTATATATTTACAAAAACTGTGATGTTTTCTAAAATACTTAAGTTTGATATTTGGAGGACAAATTGCACGGGATTCAAAACCTGAGCCAAACCATCCAAGGCCAGAATAACAACCACCGAGAAAAGGATGAAGGATTGATAGTTGGAAGATCAAGAAAAGGTTCTGCTGCACAAATACACTTCAATCCTACGAGATTTCTATAGTGACGAAGAGAATTGGTGAACTGGAGCAGAACCATCAGGATCTCTGAAATGGCAGGTCGATTGAGAGAGCTGAGGTGCTCAAATGCTAAGAAGGATGAAGAGAGATTCGTTCTCATGTTATATATGCATTTCCCATGTTATAATTGTGTAGTAACTTTAAAAAAAACAAGGATCACAATCAATTAACAGATAAGAATACGGATATACGCGGCGAATTTAAGAGGAAATTAAATCAAGCATTTAAAAGTTGCCTTTTAACAGCAAATAATGGTGCTGTAAATTTATTATTGCGCTGATGACAAATGATTTAATTTGGCACAAAATTTTAAAAATACAAAATAAATTTAAAAACTCCCAGTTGCCTAGTCTGGTACCCAACAATATAATAGGGATTTGACCAGAAGCTTGATAGTTTGACCCAATAAAGAATTATAGATAGGTTTTTTACTTTAAAATAATAAACGTTTTATTAAAATCACACACATGAACGAGTAATAAATTTGATAGGAGGGCAGGCGAAAATTGAAAAAGATGAATCAATACGTGCGTGCGCGTAGTAATAATTACTAGAGAGTATTAATACATTCATTCCGTGAAGAAGACCAATGAATTTAAAACAAAAAAAATTCAATTTTAAAGAAAAAATTAATATAATTACATTCATATTCCACAGCTTAGCTTGTATAGCTGTACCTGAAATTAATCTCTGCAATCTATTCATGCAATTACGATATGGATTTAATCAAACAACTGTAAGAAAAGATCCATGACCTTTATACGCGCACACACGCACACACATGCATATATATACCACCTTCCTTATTCCAAATCAAGCAAGAAAAAAACAACAAAAAGGCAAAAAAAAAAAAAAACAGAAACAGAAACAAACACTGACGCCTCTAGTCCAGACTCCAGGCACTCGCCGAAAACGATGGCTGCTGGCACCAACGCTATCATCCCCAGAGCGACGCCGTCCAATTCCTTACCCTTCTCCCTCGTCGTCGCGCTCTTTGTTGTTTTAATTTGGACGCCTTTGACCTGGGCGAAGAAGCCAAGCGTGACTCCCGGGGAGTGGGTCATACAGCAGAAGAGCATCGGCGTGTCGGCCATGCACATGCAACTCATGAACGACAACAAGGTTGTCGTGTACGACCGCACCAACTTCGGACATTCGAACCTCACCCTCCCCAACGGCCGCTGCCGTCACAACGAATACGAGTTGGTCCTGAAGGTGGACTGCACCGCCCATTCAGTCCTCTACGACGCCGTTTCAAACACCTTCCGCGCCCTCTTCGTCCAGACCGACACCTGGTGCTCCTCCGGCTCCGTCAACATCAACGGCACCCTGGTCCAGGCCGGCGGCTTCAACGAAGGCGAGCGCGCAGTCCGCAACTTTACCCCTTGCCCCGACGGCGACGAAACCTGCGACTGGGTGGAGTTCCCCGGAATCCTCTCCGACCGCCGCTGGTACGCCACCAGCGCAATCCTTCCCGACGGACGCATCATCATCGTCGGCGGTCGCAACGCCTTCAGCTACGAGTTCGTCCCCAGGTTAACCCCCAACGAGACGTCCTTCAACTTTAAATTCCTCGTCGAAACCCACGACTTCAACGAAGAGAACAACCTGTACCCCTTCGTCCATCTCCTCCCTGACGGCAACCTCTTCATCTTCGCCAACACCAAGTCCATCTCCTTCGACTACAAGACAAACACCGTCGTCCGGCGCTTCCCCGACATACCCGGCGTCGACAAGCGTAACTACCCCAGCACCGGATCCTCCGTCCTCCTCCCCCTCAAATTGGCCGGAGTTGACGTCGCCGCCTGGAAACTCCCCGTCGTCGAGGTTTTGATATGTGGCGGCGCGCCCAACGGATCGTTTTTCGAGTCGCTTAAGGGCAACTTCCTGGAGGCCTCTTGGACCTGCGGCCGGATAAATGTGTCCGACCCGAATCCCACTTGGGTCATGGAGGTGATGCCCATGCCCCGCGCGATTCCCGACATGATCCTCCTGCCGACCGGTGACGTCCTCATCGTAAACGGAGCAAAGAACGGGACGGCCGGTTGGGAGGGCGCGGACGTCCCGGCGCTTACCCCCGTCCTGTACGTGACTGACAAGTCCGACACCGACCAGAGATTCGTGACTCTGGGAGCCTCGACGATACCCAGAATGTATCACTCTGCGGCGGTGCTGCTGGCCGACGGGCGCGTTATGGTGGGCGGCAGCAACCCCCACGCGTTCTACAACTTCACCACCACTTTCTACCCCACCCAACTCAGCCTGGAAACGTTCTCGCCGTACTACCTCTCCGACGACAACGCGCCACTCCGTCCCACGGTGATGTCTGTCGGTGCCGCCGTCGTGTCATACGGGACTGAGCTAAAGGTCAATTTCACGGTGCCGGAGTTTGAGTCCAAAAAGGATCTTTACGTAACGATGGTACGGCCGTCGTTCACGACGCACTCGTTCGCCATGAACCAGCGTCTGCTGGTGCTGGATGTGGTGGATTTCGATCAACCGCTGCCGTCGGTGCTCTTGATTACTGTTCGAACGCCTCCAACGGCGGAGATTGCGCCAGCTGGCTACTACATGTTGTTTGTAGTTCATAGTGGGGTACCCAGCCCCGGGGTGTGGGTGAAGCTGCAGTGGTGATGATCAGCGCCTGCGCGCTAGCTAGCTAGCTGGTGCAGTACCACTGAAGTTTACGAAACTGCTTATATAATGTAACTGACAGTTTTTTTTATCTTTCATTTTTTCCGATTTTGATATATTCTTTTGGAGGTCATTGAACAACGATGAAGCCATGTTACCCAATGAAACCGCGTATAATTATAATATAATTTTCCTGTAATTGGTTGTCCTTTATTATTGGGGATATTGTGGTAATTAGCCAACCGGGTTAAGCAGACCAATATAATTTAATATAGAAGAGTACAGTTACGTTGCGTAAGAGCACTTAGAATTTCTTAAAATTTTACTTTAAATTTTATTCACTTTTGTAAAAACATTTTACCTAGTAAAAAAGTGAATTTATTAAATATATTCACGAAATAATTTGTGAATATTATTCATGTTTCTAAAAATGATTTGTAATGCAAATTTGATTAATGTCATGAACCTTTCAAATGGCAACCAATTGTACATGTGGATAGAAATGTACATATTTGCTTAGGTGATAACTTTATAGTTGACTTCGATGTGCATACTTGTCTCAAACTAGGGGAGCAAGAACATTAAAACTAGCTCTATCTGCCTGTTGGACGATCTTCCTCTTTTTCGGACTTATTCAAATTTTATATGAAGAGTTTATTTCAACTCCTGACAATAAATTAATTAATCTGTAAAAAATGTATTTTATTATATATAATTTAATAAGTATATATTTTTATATTATTATTAAATAAAAATATATGTTTAATTGATTGTTTTATTTATTTATTTATTATTATTATATTTTCATAAATTACATATAATAATTGTTTAAACATATTAAACAAAGATAACATGATCAAATAATTAATTAATTATACTTTTTTGGATAAGTTTATAATGTGAATTTTTTTATAATTTTTTAGAATTTTATAATTGTGTTCGTCAACATAGTAATATTTGTGAACAATTTATGAATATCATATTTTAAGGTTCAAGTATGGTTTAGTTCATTAGTAAATAGTAATGAATACGTTTGAATACTTTACTACTTGGCTTGGCTCGGTTCGTTTATAGCCTTAAGCAAACCAGTATAAATGTCTAATAGCAATTTAATATAGAAAAGTATAGTCACACATTGTTGAATAAGCACATCTATATAGGGGTGTAAAATGGACCTCCAGTCTGCGGATAAGCCCAAGGTCTGTGCGGACCGGAGTGGACTGAACCAAGAAAATTCTGATTCAGGATCAAATTTGTGCGAACACGAAATAATTTGTGTAAAGACCCGTACCTATGCGAGGTTGGAAGTTAGACCTAAATAGAGTTTGGAATATCTATTCGGCAATGGGGCCTTAGCGTGAGCATTTGAGTTGTTATTAATATTATTTTAATATTTTAAGTTTATTACTATGCGTCATTATTTTTATAATTATTTTAATATTTTGAGTTTATAATTATTATGCCGTTAATATAATTATTTAAATATTTGAGTTGTTACTTTAATAATTAGTATTGGAATTGGGAATATCCACTACAAAAAAAATTAGCTTTTGAGACGAAGACAAAACCGTCCCTAATAGAGACACAATTTCGTCCCAAATTAGTATTTGGGACGGTTTTAAGTCGTCGCATAGCCGTCTCAATTGCTACCGTCCCAAATGGAATTTTTGGGACAGAACACATCTTTCCATCCCAAATTTTTTTGCGGCGACTTAAAACTGTCCCAACATTAATTTAGTTAAATAATTAAATTTAATAAACTTTGGGACGGTTTAGTCCGTCGCAACTTATTTACAACGGTATTTTCCGTCCCTAAATGTTTGCAACGGTTTTATTGGTCTCAACGTAAATTCGGTTAATAACTCATTTTGTGACGGTGTATATCCGTCCCTAAATATCATTTGGGACGCTTTTTTATCCGTCCCTAAATATCATTTGGGACGCTTTCTTATCCGTCCATAAATATCATTTGGGACGCTTTTTTATCCGTCCCTAAATATCATTTGGCACGCTTTTTTATTCGTCCCTAAATATCAATTGGGATGCTTTTTTATCCGTCCCTAAATATCATTTGGGACATTTTTAATTTCGTCCCTAATATTATTTGGGACATTTTAAATTTCGTCCCTAAATATCATTTGAGACGTTTGTTTATTCGTCTCTAAATATTATTTGAGACACTTTTTTTCCTGTCCCTAAATACCATTTGGTACAATTTTTTTCCGTCCATAAATATCATTTGTGGCCATTTTAAATTTTTGTCCCAAAGTTTTTTTTCCATCAACTAAAATTGATGTATCCATATAAAAAAAAATCACAAAATGTTAGGTCCATATAAAATAAAATCCACAAAATGATGTATCCATATAAAATCAAATCCACAAAATAATTTGTATCCATAAAAAATCAAATCCCATAGAAAATTGTGTGCTAGTTAAATATTACACATTTATTCATTAATTATATGGTTGGAAATGAATCTGGTGCCAAGGTCTCATCTGAATCAGAAGATTGATGATTGCTATGAAAAAGAGGCTGAGATAAACCCCGAGCTAGCAACTCTGTAATCGAGCTGGAGTACTAACCAATGCAGCAATCATACTAGCTTGTTCTTGTTGTACTCGCATCATTTCAGCCATCTGTTCCTTCATGAGCATCATCTCTTGACCATGCTTCTCCTCAATTCGAGCAGTTTCCTTCTCAGCTAATTCAGCTCTAGCCAATGCCTCAGAGGCCACAGTCTCATATTGCCGACGAACTATAGTCCCTGGAGGAATCAATCCCACAAGTGGTATGCGTCCACGTTTTGCATTTCCCATCACTTCGAGTAATGCCTTATCTATTTGAGTTTATTATTATTATGGGATCATTATTATTAATACAAATATTTAAATATTGGGGCTTTATTAATATTATAATGTTAGTATTATTAATATGATTACCTTAATAATTGGAATTAATTCTTATAATGAATTATTATTATTGTTAATATCATTACTAATCCAATTATTATTATTATTATTTTAAGGTTATGATTATTATTATTATCATTAGTGGATTAATAATATATATATATATAGTGCCATATATAAAAAAGGGAAGACCTAGGGTGAAACCCTATGAGCCGTTGTGTGTATAGCACAGAGTTTGGTGAGGGAGGAGCTGTGGATTGAAGCTATCGTGTTCTTACCTCCCTAGTTTGAATCCAGGTAAGTGATTCTTGTTTATTTGTTACACTATCGCATGAATGCAGATGGTTGGAATTGATATTGATATGGGTTGGATCTTTGTATGTATCTATATATATATATATATATATATATATATATATATATATAAATTTATATATATAAATATAGGAATATGTATAATTGTCTTTTTTTTTTATACTCGGCTCCCACAAATCATGTTGTTGCTCATGGTTGATGCGTCGGCTTCAAGTTAGCATCGTGGCCATACTACAGGAAGGAAGGCGTCTTGGGCGTCGGCTTCAGTTGGCGTTGTGGATGTGTTGATGGAAGAGAGACGTCAAGGACGTCGACTTCAAGGTTTCGTGGCCGTGCGATCTCGCACGCCCCGCACGGAGATGTGGGAAGGAAGGGGGTGGCGACATTAGTGCCGCCCCTGTGGAACTCGGTCTTGTGAAGATCTGCGTGCCGCGCGCGCTCTGCGCGGAAGAGGGGGAGCATGCGGTGGCATCTGATGCCGCCTGTAAGACCCGCAAAATTTTTAGCTATTTAAGTTCTTACTTAAAGAGTAATAATAATAAAATAATAATAATGTTATTGTTAACAATAGTTAGAAAGGATATTTTAGATATTATCACGATAAAAATAAGCACCCAATATAGTCATTCAAATAGCATGTGACTAATAAGTAGTCGTTAGAATAGTAACTAGCCGTTATGAATAGTATTCGTTTGGACTTCCATAAATTGGTATGAGCATGAGATTTTATTTATAAGAGAGTATAAAAGTAAGAAGAAGAAGAATAATAAGAGTTATGGCATCAAGTTCTCAAGTACTGCCATCCGAGAATAGTGTACGCGATGAAGATCGGCGAGCAATACGACTTGAAGTTACAAAGCTATGCTTTGCTATAGATGAGCTAAATGCTCATGTCCAATGGCCGCAATATAATGCGACGAGACACAGAGAGAAGTTTGAGGTTATTCGTGCGACAACCACGATAATGTTAGCCGAAGGGTTGTGCAGCTCTGCTGCCGAAGCACAACACGTCCTACGCACATACGTTAATACAATTCAAGAAATTTTACGAAGACCATAGAATATGATATTAATGTTTATATTTAGGTTTATAATATTTTATGCTATAATGTTATCTTACTTTATTGTTTATTGATTATGCAATTATATTATTTTATCCGCGTAAATATTAAATACATTATAAAAAATAAAATAATTTCTTATATGTCATAAAAAGTTTAGATGCTATATATTATGTCATTTAGTTTCTTAAGCCAAATTACTATGGGTAACTAAGTATTACAAGCCTTAACTTTACCAAAAGTATAAAACATAGGTAAGGCCCAAAAATTTGAATGAGGCAGATTCTGGTGGTCTCATTCAAAAATCTATAACTTGAATTATACAGATCCAATTGACATGAAACCAAAGCCCATTTGTTCATTTATGACTTAGCTAAAACGTGTAGAAATTTCAGAATTTAATATGAAGCCAATCAATTCCAAAAGTTAAAATACTACACATAGGTTCAGTATGAACGGGTAAACATTTAGTATGACTTCCAAAATTCAATAACTTTTGTTATACATATGTAGAAATTATAAAATTGGTACCTATTTGTATATATTTGAGTTAGTAATGCAATACAATTGGCCGTTTGTCAAAAACTACAAAATTAAAAAAAGTTATAATTGAATTAGTAGGGAGTACACCAATGTGGACTTTTAATGCCAAAGGAACCTTCTAGGTTTAAAAGTCTTAAAACATTTTTAAATGGTAGGAGGAGATAACCACGTTTTTAATAAGAGATAATATGAGGAAAATAAAATATTATATATATTTTAAATAATTTAATTTAATGCCAAAGTCAAATTTGTACACTATTTTTTACACTATTACACCTACCATCCTTGCCTATATAAGGAGTGTCTTGCCTCTCCTCTTAATGCACAAATCCCTCAAGCCACACCACGAAATTCCCTCTCAAAACACTCCCTTAAGCCCTCTTAACACCCCAAATACTCTACTCAAATCCTCTTTTGCTTTTGGTACTTACCAAGCATCGAAGTTCTACGAAAGGTAATACTTAAGATTTTGAAATTTTGAAGTTACTTCTTATTTATTATGTAGATCTATATGGTTGGTTTTATCACCTCATATATAATATATTCATGGTTGGTTTTACCACCTTACATATGTTATTTATATGATTGGTTGTACCACCTCGTATATATACATACATGGTTGGCCTTGCCACCTCATATATATTTATATATACATGTGTAATGATTTTAAATTATAGTATTTTATCATAGCATATATTGTCATTCTATAATTCAAGTGAAAAGATGAGAATATTAACTTATGTTTTTTTTATTTTTATTTTTAAGGTTCTAGATAGCGAAAGATCGTATGGAATGACTTCCAAAATGAATTCCCCCGACAATCGCCTTTCTTCTTCTGCAACCCCAATTGTTAATGCTTCAACCTCACAGCTATCCCCATCCTTATCTCCTCCTGATCGTCCCTTTAGACCCGTGTTTAATATCCCCTCATGGTTAAGGTGGAAGACACGTAGGAAAAATAAGCTTATCGAACGTCTTTTCCGTTCACCCAATACAAGAAGTAAATCTTATTCAAAAACTCTCAAGGCATATAACCTAGTTAGTACACAACTCAAGGCTTATGATGCGTGGGATCGAAATAGGATATGGAACAGCAATAGAAGTGGGAACCCAAATTAATATTCAACCCCACAAGCACGGTATGCCTATTAAAAGATATAAGTTAAAGTATGATATTTATATATATATATATATATATATATATATATATATATATATATATAAGGAGATATGTGTGATATTGAACTTTTCAAGCATTAATGCTAATTTAGTGTTTTGATATTTTTAAGGTTTAGAACGCGGAGAACGACAAGCGATTGTAAGGGTTTTTCTCATCCCCTTTTTCTTTTTCATTATAATCTATATTTCATTATTATTATAAGAGTTTTTCTTTTCCTTTTCTCACTTTTCTCTTCCTCTTTATCTTGTTTTATTTGAAATTATTATTGTAAGAGTTTTATGTTTCTTATTTTTTTAATTCCATTTTATTGTTGAGAAGATTAGATTAGTCTCTTTTTAATCTCTCTTGGTAATCTATCTTATTGATTGGGGTAGATAACCATTTTGATATTCGTGGTTATCCTTGTTAACCTTGAATGTTTTATTGGAATTCTATAATATGCCTCATGTTATGTATGTTAAAGTTATTATAACCTCTTATGTTTGGACAAAGTAAGTTTATAATGGGTGGTTCCAGAAAGACCTCCAATGCATTGGGTAAAGAACATCATTGGAGAGTGTCAATCCAGCTGATAATATGTTATGTTATGATTCGGTATTTGGGTGGTTAACCTAGGTCATGATGTTATGATACGATGTCTAAACATAATCTTCCATGTTATGATTTCCTTGTGAAATGTTGATCATGTATGATGTGCAAATATTATATGGTATTTCCTGTGTTCGATATATTCATGATTTTCCTTACCCACTTATGTTTAACCTTACTGGGCTATTTGAGCTCACCCTTTTTATGATTTCTTTCCAACCTCAGGAAATTAAGGGATGGAGAAACTAGGATAAGGAGTCGAGAAGTGCTTGGAAATAAAGTTGTGTGAAATTTTAAAGATTTATTAAGTTGTTTGCTTGTGTGCTTTGTTATGTAGTAATGGGTTATGGACACTTAGTCTCTAAACCCCTAAACCTTAAAGATCTTGGATTGAAATTTGTAATAATGAATGGTTTGTTTGATTAAATAAGTAATAGTTTGAAATTTATATAAAATTTGTATATTTATTTTCCGCTAACGCACCCGGTTTGGAGGTTTCAAATTTGGGGGCGTTACAGTTGGTATCAGAGCGATGGTTTAGTATAGATTAGAGACTGAGTCATAGAAATATGAAGTGTGATACATAAGTTGAAGGTCTTAGAATGATAATTTCGTATAAAGCATAGGAATAAAGTATAGCACGCTATAAGAAATCAAAAATCAATAAAACTTTAAGTATGAGATTATTGTTAGGAAATTATATTTTGTTTATTGATGGACTAACGGGTATTTTGTGTATATATCTCGAAAGAAGCAGACATGGAGAAATCTAGTAATTGACACAGTGAAAGGTATGTTATCAAGTCTTCAACGTGATTTTAGGACAATACACTTGTGAAAGGTACGTCACTCGACATGCTACAAAATAAAATAATAGTAGTTGTATATCGCACACAAACACGAATTATTTTATTTCATAAGGAAATATTACATAAAGAAAATTACACCAACATTGCGATAATATAGAACAGATAGATTATCATCAGGAACGGTATAAAAATTGGACTAAACACCTCGTCCATGAAAAATAAGAACGTTACAACAATAACAAGAATGGTAAACAAGATCTTGACAAGTGGAAACATTTTATAAAGAAGGGAAGGAGTGGTTGTTCGCCGGATTCGAAGCTTGTCATAGGAGAAGCAAGCTCGCCGAAGAAGTGATAACAATCGGCAACCAGTTTGTTAGAGTGTTAGAGGGCGAGAAGATCAAGTCGTCAAGGTTGGGAAGCACCTCACCATTAGGGTCTTCGATGCCAACGAGAAGGATTCGAAGTCGGTGATGGTCGTTGCAGTCCGGCGAAGCTAGTGTCGCACGAGATGGTGCGGAACGACGCAGCCAAGGCACGCCTGTAATGGAGAACGTGTGGTGAGGAATAAAGGCATGGACGTGTGGTTGGAAACAAAAAGGAGGGAAAGCAAACCTATAACTAATGTGTGGTATGTCGAATTCGGTATATGTAATTAGGCTCGAACCAGCTCAGATAACAAGCAGGCCTCGTAAGTGGCGAATCATCAACCACTACTCCAGCAGGGAACACATAGAAACCGAACCAAGACGTTTAGAATATTCAAACAAGGTGACACCATTAGGCCACCTCCCAAGCAGTATACAAGTAAGTAGCCCGATTTAACGTAAGGACTATAATGCTCGGTTAGAGAAGCAAATAAATGATGACCCCTTAATTTAAGTAGTTATCTTATGAAATCTCACTATTATCACATGTCATGTTTAACTTATGTTACCATTTTAAGTTAAGTAACCCTTATATTTTTATACCACGGTTATTTTATTTTTGTTATATAGACTCTTTTCTTTAATGCCCAAGTAAATACCTATCATCTTGTTCCATGCTTTAAGTTAAGAATCCTAGCTTTAATATTGCGGCACACTGAAGCTACATATGTATAGATTTACTGCACGTTAATGCCATATCATGCATGCCTTATACCGCACACCAAAGGCACTCACCCATGCTCTTGCTATATGTAGAAGTTAATGCACCTATGCTTCTAAGACACGGTCAAGTTATCTTTTAGCTTGCTTTTTCTTACACGCTAAGTTTACCCACCCCAACGAATAACACTATAAATAGAAGTATGCGCCATTTCCATAGTTCTAGATCTAGACAACATTTTCTATTCAGTTGAAAAATGGCTTCCTACTATAAACTACCACGAAACTCAAGGTTCCAACGAGTTGGTGTTCTTGGAGGAAAAACCATTGGGAAGAAAGAGTATTATAAGATCGCAACCGTAGAACTCGGTGAGGAACTTGTCTCTAAAGGGTTAGACGTTGTCTGCAATTGCGAAATTATTGGACTTCTGGAGCTTTTGTCTCAAGTCATTCGCTCAGCGGGAGGACATATATCTACACATTCAGAGCATGGAAACGCGATCTCCGAACTCCATCAACGAAAGGAAGAAGTCGCTAAACTCTCTGATTGCTTCATTATACTTCCTGGAGACCTTGGAGCTATGGAGGAATTCATGGAAATCGTCAGCTGGGCTCAACTAGGTATCCATGATAAACCCACATGCTTACTTAATATAAGTGGATTTTTTGACCCCTTTATAGGCCAAATCGATACTGCCATCGAAGAAGGTTTCATTAAACCATCACAAAAGAAGATCATCATCATAAGCAGCAGCGCAAAGGATCTACTAAGGAAAATGGAGGCATATAAGCCAACACGTGAAGGTGCTATTTCAAAGGACCTTTGGGAAGCTGAAGCTAGATCATCGAATCTAGCCAACATCTAGAAAACCGCTTAGCTCTATCATAATTTGAAATCTGTATGGTGTATTTTATTTCACGTATTTTATTTTGTTTTAAATAAATGATGCTTTTAACCCTATGTCATCGTATAACCCTAGAATTTTTAAGAGTGATATCATAAACATAATAAATGGAAAGTAATAATATTGGTGATAATGTCTAGGACACATTTTATAATGTGAAACCACAAATCTTAGTCAATATTTTATATCTATAGAAAGTGATTGATATGATTTTGATTGATGATAGAATAAGTCTATTTTGACATTTGAGAACCTATATCGATTATAATATCATTATCATTAGCCGTACTCTAAGAAAGTGCTATATATAAAATATAAACAGAAGGAGAAGATAATCTTTAGGAAGCAGTGCAACGATATGGCATCATCCAAGTCTCATGTGTATATACTCGAATCTAGCACCACGCGAGATGAAGATCGACAAAGGGTGCGGGCTGAGATTACAAGACTACTCTTTACCGTAGATGAACTGATAGTCCGTAATCATTGGCTACTATTAGAGCAAACAAGGATGAGGGAAAAGGCTAATCTCATCCGTGCAGCCACATCGGCAATGTTAGCAGAAGGACAATGTGGCTCTGCTGCAGAAGCTCGCTTAACCCTCAGGGTTTATGCAGATACAATTCGTGAAATATTGAATAGGCCGTAGAAAGTAATTATAATTTTCTCCTTGGGACCATGAGCTTTTGTGATAACGAAGGTACGAAATAATTTCGAGGACGAAATTTCTTTAAGGAGGATAGGATGTAAGACCCGCAAAATTTTTAGCTATTTAAGTTCTTACTTAAAGAGTAATAATAATAAAATAATAATAATGTTATTGTTAACAATAGTTAGAAAGGATATTTTAGATATTATCACGATAAAAATAAGCACCCAATATAGTCATTCAAATAGCATGTGACTAGTAAGTAGTCGTTAGAATAGTAACTAGCGGTTATGAATAGTATTCGTTTGGACTTCCATAAATAGGTATAAGCATGAGATTTTATTTATAAGAGAGTATAAAAGTAAGAAAAAGAATAATAAGAGTTATGGCATCAAGTTCTCAAGTACTGCCATCCGAGAATAGTGTACGCGATGAAGATCGGCGAGCAATACGACTTGAAGTTACAAAGCTATGCTTTGCTATAGATGAGCTAAATGCTCATGTCCAATGGCCGCAATATAATGCGACGAGACACAGAGAGAAGTTTGAGGTTATTCATGCGACAACCACGACAATGTTAGCCGAAGGGTTGTGCAGCTCTGCTGCCGAAGCACAACACGTCCTACGCACATACGCTAATACAATTCAAGAAATTTTACGAAGACCATAGAATATGATATTAATGTTTATATTTAGGTTTATAATATTTTATGCTATAATGTTATCTTACTTTATTGTTTATTGATTATGCAATTATATTATTTTATCCGCGTAAATATTAAATACGTTATAAAAAATAAAATAATTTCTTATATGTCATAAAAAAGTTTAGATGCTATATATTATGTCATTTAGTTTCTTAAGCCAAATTACTATGAGTAACTAAGTATTACAAGCCTTAACTTTACCAAAAGTATAAAACATAGGTAAGGCCCAAAAATTTGAATGAGGCAGATTCTGGTGGTCTCATTCAAAAATCTATAGCTTGAATTATACAGATCCAATTGACATGAAACCAAAGCCCATTTGTTCATTTATGACTTAGCTAAAACGTGTAGAAATTTCAGAATTTAATATGAAGCCAATCAATTCCAGAAGTTAAAATACTACACATAGGTTCAGTATGAACGGGTAAACATTTAGTATGACTTCCAAAATTCAATAACTTTTGTTATACATATGTAGAAATTATAAAATTGGTACCTATTTGTATATATTTGAGTTAGTAATGCAATACAATTGGCCGTTTGTCAAAAACTACAAAATTAAAAAAAGTTATAATTGAATTAGTAGGGAGTACACCAATGTGGACTTTTAATGCCAAAGGAACCTTCTAGGTTTAAAAGTCTTAAAACATTTTTAAATGGTAGGAGGAGATAACCACGTTTTTAATAAGAGATAATATGAGGAAAATAAAATATTATATATATTTTAAATAATTTAATTTAATGCCAAAGTCAAATTTGTACACTATTTTTTACACTATTACACCTACCATCCTTGCCTATATAAGGAGTGTCTTGCCTCTCCTCTTAATGCACAAATCCCTCAAGCCACACCACGAAATTCCCTCTCAAAACACTCCCTTAAGCCCTCTTAACACCCCAAATACTCTACTCAAATCCTCTTTTGCTTTTGGTACTTACCAAGCATCGAAGTTCTACGAAAGGTAATACTTAAGATTTTGAAATTTTGAAGTTACTTCTTATTTATTATGTAGATCTATATGGTTGGTTTTATCACCTCATATATAATATATTCATGGTTGGTTTTACCACCTTACATATGTTATTTATATGATTGGTTGTACCACCTCGTATATATACATACATGGTTGGCTTTGCCACCTCATATATATTTATATATACATGTGTAATGATTTTAAATTATAGTATTTTATCATAGCATATATTGTCATTCTATAATTCAAGTGAAAAGATGAGAATATTAACTTATGTTTTTTTATTTTTATTTTTAAGGTTCTAGATAGCGAAAGATCGTATGGAATGACTTCCAAAATGAATTCCCCGACAATCGCCTTTCTTCTTCTGCAACCCCAATTGTTAATGCTTCAACCTCACAGCTATCCCCATCCTTATCTCCTCCTGATCGTCCCTTTAGACCCGTGTTTAATATCCCCTCATGGTTAAGGTGGAAGACACGTAGGAAAAATAAGCTTATCGAACGTCTTTTCCGTTCACCCAATACAAGAAGTAAATCTTATTCAAAAACTCTCAAGGCATATAACCTAGTTAGTACACAACTCAAGGCTTATGATGCATGGGATCGAAATAGGATATGGAACAGCAATAGAAGTGGGAACCCAAATTAATATTCAACCCCACAAGCACGGTATGCCTATTAAAAGATATAAGTTAAAGTATGATATTTATATATATATATATATATATATATATATATATATAGATATATATGTATATATAGAAAGGAATATTGATATGAACTTTTCAAGCATTAATGCTAATTTAGTGTTTTGATATTTTTAAGGTTTAGAACGCGGAGAACGACAAGCGATTGTAAGGGTTTTTTCTCATCCCCTTTTTCTTTTTCATTATAATCTATATTTCATTATTATTATAAGAGTTTTTCTTTTCCTTTTCTCACTTTTCTCTTCCTCTTTATCTTGTTTTATTTGAAATTATTATTGTAAGAGTTTTATGTTTCTTATTTTTTTAATTCCATTTTATTGTTGAGAAGATTAGATTAGTCTCTTTTTAATCTCTCTTGGTAATCTATGCTATTGATTGGGGTAGATAACCATTTTGATATTCGTGGTTATCCTTGTTAACCTTGAATGTTTTATTGGAATTCTATAATATGCCTCATGTTATGTATGTTAAAGTTATTATAACCTCTTATGTTTGGACAAAGTAAGTTTATAATGGGTGGTTCCAGAAAGACCTCCAATGCATTGGGTAAAGAACATCACTGGAGAGTGTCAATCCAGCTGATAATATGTTATGTTATGATTCGGTATCTGGGTGGTTAACCTAGGTCATGATGTTATGATACGATGTCTAAACATAATCTTCCATGTTATGATTTCCTTGTGAAATGTTGATCATGTATGATGTGCAAATATTATATGGTATTTCCTGTGTTCGATATATTCATGATTTTCCTTACCCACTTATGTTTAACCTTACTGGGCTATTTGAGCTCACCCTTTTTATGATTTCTTTCCAACCTCAGGAAATTAAGGGATGGAGATGTCACGCCCCTAAACCCTGAAACCCACAGGACTAGGTACGCGACTTCCCCACACCCCCCTCCAGGGGTCGAGGGGTTGGTGACTGATTCAATCCTTGTACAACACTACAGCGGGGGTAGCATTGTACTTACAAATAATCCAATGCAACATACAAGTCATTAATTAATGTCTGCAAACAATATTACTAAAGTCCAGCTATTCAAGTTTGTACAATTATCACGGACCTAAGTCCGGAAAGGAAATGACCAAATAATCAAACCAATAAATAGTTAAATTCATAAAGGAGAATCCTACATTAAGAGGTCCCGCCTAGCTCCGTTGTGGCTTCAACAGCTAATCCCTATAACCTGTAGGAAAATAAAAATAAAGTAGGGTGAGCACAAGTGCCCAGTAGGTAATTCCCCGACTCCACTATCCTTTTGTTCACATTCCTAGGACTGTATGATCAGTGAATGCATGTGCCAGTGTAGTGTCACTCCAACACAAAAAGAAATTCCATCCAATTACAAATAAATCACATCACATTTCGAATCATGAAAGGCTCACGCCGGCAAATCATACACCCATGGAAATTCCGCCACCAACTCCAGGAATTTCAGCTGCTACCTAACTGCCATATGTGGGACCCATGGTGTTCCTAACGTCAACCCGCCACATATGGGACCTGAGTTAACCAGCCACATAGGGGACCCATGGCCCCTTGCCAGCCCTAAGTGGGACCCACGGTTAACTCACCAAATTCATCACGAAATTACCTCAACAGTCAGAAACTTCATGTAACACCATTACAGAATATTTACTTCACCAGTTAAACAATATCCACAAGCAATACACACATACATAATTTAATAATTACCAATTTAATCACATCCACACTCATAATTATTAAATACAGAGTTTTCTATAGTCACGAATGACATATATATATATTTATGTATATATGTGTATTTATATTTCTACTCAAACAAGAGCTGGGCCAGCCCAAGAGAGCCGGCCCAGAGGACTGCCAGCCCAAAGGGGCTGGCGACTGCTGCTGGGGGCGGCACAAGTCGCCGCCCCTCCCATCGCTGTCCACAGCAGGGTCTTGTCAGACCCTGCCCTTCCATCGACCAGGCTGTCCACGAACAGCCTGGTTTGTTTTTTTTTTTTTTGTTTTCTCTGCGTCGTACGACCCGGCCTCTCCCTTGTCATTTTTTTTTTCTTCAGCGTCGCCCGACTAGGCCTCGCCCCTCGACGCACGAAAAACCTGCTGCACGCAAGGAGACCCAACCGAAGGCCTGATAACAAATAATAATAGAATCGCAATTGATAGATTGCATTAGACGTTCAGGATGGTCAAAGAGAATTTCATCCAAGCAGGCCACGCTAATTTGTCTGACAGGCATAAGGAGTGGACGACATACGGGGAATGAGACAGAAAAAGAGAAACACCCAAAAAAAATCATCTCTAACAGCTTCCATTCAAGAAAATAGAATAACGAGGGGTGAAATCACCTACCTGGGTATAGCTTCAGATGATCAATGAAACACTATTTCTCCCAACCCTGTGCTTCTCCCTCACCAGGCTCTATGCAGACATACAACGTGCCTAGGGTTTCACCCTAGGTTCACTTTTATACTCTCCTATTAGCAGGTTAAATAATAATAATAATAGAATTAATAATGATAATATGGTGTAAATACCAAAATATTTCCATTAAAGTGTTCCCATAATTTTAATAAAAAATAAACGTGATAATTTCATCAATAATAATTAAATACTTAAATTATATTAATAATCATAATAATAGTCAAATAATGACCTCAAAAAAAAAAAAATCACCATATTAAAATAATAATAATAATAATTAAAATTCGAAAGGTTAACGCGAAGGTCACACCGCCAAATAGATATTCCAACCTCTATTCGGGGCCCAACTCCACCGCTCACAGGTACGGGTCTTTACATGAGAAACTAGGATAAGGAGTCGAGAAGTGCTTGGAAATAAAGTTGTGTGAAATTTTAAAGATTTATTAAGTTGTTTGCTCGTGTGCTTTGTTATGTAATAATGGGTTATGGACACTTAGTCTCTAAACCCCTAAACCTTAAAGATCTTGGATTGAAATTTGTAATAATGAATGGTTTGTTTGATTAAATAAGTAACAGTTTGAAATTTATATAAAATTTGTATATTTATTTTCCGCTAACGCACCCGGTTTGGAGGTTTCAAATTTGGGGGCGTTACACCGCCACCCCCGCATGCCCACCAACCCTAGCGGGTTGGTTTTAGATATAAATAAATATATTTATATATTTAAATATGTGTGTGTGAAAAATAAACAAATAAATGAACAAATATGTTAGCTAAATATATAAAACGTGTGTGTATATATATATATATATGTTAATATCGTTAGAGTCTATATTATTAATTTAATAATATAGATTCTGTTGAGTTTAATCATATAAACATTATTTTTTTTAGGCTTATTAGTATACTTTAATAATATAAATATTATTTGTAATTCAATATTAGTAAATTGGCATTTAAATGTTACCTGTAGTTTAATATCATTTAATTGATGCTTTAAGTGTTGGATGTTTGATGAGGATTTAAACATGTGTGTATATATGTATATATATATATAAATATGTGGTTAGTGTTGGATTGATGAATTAAATATTTTGTAAGGTTGTTGTATTAAATTTTGACTGTTGGAATATTCTGTATTGATTATATGTATGATTTTTGTGATAAAATTGATGTTCATTAATTACTTGTGTGGATTCTATGATGAAATTGGTTGGATTAACCGCAGGTCTTACATAGGGCTGGCAAGAGGCTGCAGGTCCCCTATATGGCTGGTAACCCAGGTCTCATACGTGGCAGGTTGTCGTTAGGGATATCACAAGTCCCACATATGGCTATCTGGTAGTTATTTGAATTCTTGGAGTTGGTAGCAGGAATTTCGTGGATAGTAGAGTTACCGGTGTGAGTCATTAATGATTTAAAAGTGATGTGATGTTTTATTTATGATTTAATGAAATTTCATTGTGATAGTACGTGATACTACACTGGCACAAGCATACACCGATCATTTAGACCTAGGGATTTACGAGTGGGATAGTGAAGATAGGGATCACCTATGGGGTATTCATGCTCATCCTACTTTATTCCTATTTCCTACAGATTGTAAGGAGAAGCTATTGGAGCCGTAGCGGAGCAAATCAGGACATCTTGGTGTAGGATATTCTATGGACCCTATTTATTGTTTATTATTTTATTTTTCCGGACATGGGTCTGTGGCAGTTGTATAAACTTATTGTGTTGATTGATCTTAGTAACATTAAATACACTGTTACACTTGTTAATTGCTTGAATATTTCATTGGATCATTGATATGTACCACTCTACCCCTGTTGTGGAGTTGTACAGGATTGGGTTGGCCACAAATCCCCTCAACCCTTTGGGTGTGGGCGTGGGAACATCGCGTTCCTAGTTCTGTTATTTACAGAATTTGGGGGCGTGACAGTTTGTGGATTAGGTTTTTTTTTTAAATAATATTTTTTAAAACTTTTACCTATTCTACCTAGTATATTAGTACATAAAGCCTAAATATATTAATTTTAAAATTAAAGTTTAGAAATATAAACTTTAAAATATGATTTTAAAATTAAAAGTTTAAAAAAATATTTAATATAATTAACTTTTAATATTTTTTAAAATATATAAATAAATATGGACATGTCTGTGTTCACGTGCAGACCGAATCAAATTACTAAATTTCTGATCGATTAAAAGTGTGAGCCTAAACAGATCAGCCCGTTTAGGCTCACTTCGCGACAGATCGGGCGGAACCGGTCCATTTTACACCCCTACATCTATATTGGATTTTTTATATTTTTTTTAAAATTTAGCTAAAAATGACATTCCCTAAAAACTTTTCCTAAATTATACTCATTTACAAAAACATTTTACCGTCACATTCCCTATAATTTTTATATTCTATTAAAATGATATTTTTATATTTTTCTTCTCTTTTCTACTTATTACGAAAACGTGTCAAAAATAATATAAAATATAAAAATAAATGGTGCTAAGTTACGAGTTACGAGTTCCCCTACTACGCCCAAAATTAATACTATATGGTTTTCTTATATTTGATCGTTTAAAACATTAAACAGAAGTCATTTAAGGATTTAAAAAAATTAGAAAAATAAAACTTTGAATATTTAAGAGTTCTTAGAATGTCAAAAGAAGCAAAGTAAAGTGTTTTTTAACAGGGGGGATTTACATACGGACGATGCAGAAAAAAAAAAAGGTTAGGGAAAAAATTTGATGAAAAGGTGTATGAGAAAGAATTTAAATTATTTGACGGACTGAGATAATTAAATGTAGGGAAACAATTTAGAGTTTTTTGAATTTTTTGCTCCTTTTTTTTGGCGATTTCGAAAACAATCATTTTTTTAAATTTCAACCTCTTTTTTCTTCTTCGTTTTTTTTTTAAAGTTTGAGGATTTACAAAATGATTAAAAGGATATTAGAAATTATTTTAACAAAATTTTCAAAAGATCATTCACATTAAAAAAAAATTTATGGCAGGACAATTTAAAATGGCTAAAAAAGACTGAATTTTACATTTTTGGATATGAAGTCTTTTTTTATTGGTGGCTTTTTCTGAATATTGTTTTTTAATCTTATATTTATTTTATTTTCTTACAACAAAACACAGCCGAACAAACAATCAACCAGAGACAAACGGAAGATAGATGAAACAGAGACAGAGCCTAGAAACTATCGAGCAAAATCAAACAGAACAAAACGACGACGGCTAACACACACATACGTATAAACAATGACTGCTTCAATCCTACGAGACATGGGTACACATAGGAATGGCAACGGGACGGATCGGGACCGGGTAGTGAGTGACCCGAGCCTGCTCCGGATGAGTTCGGGCGGGGCGGGACAAATCAGTGCGGCGGTCACGGGGCGGGGCGGGGCGGGGCGGGACAAATCAGTGCGGCGGTCACGGGGCGGGGCGGGTATTTAAAGGCAAAACTGATAAAAAATCTATTAAAATATCGGATCGGGGCAGGGCGGCCAGTACCCGTGACCGTCCCGTTATCTCATCGGAGCGAGGCAGGGCAGGGAAAAAGTGTCCGGATCGAGGCGGGGCGTGCCAGAATTGCCATCCCTAGTACACAGATTATAGCGATGAAAGAAATGGCCAAGCATGGAAGCAGAAACCGAAACATGACTCTCAACCCCTTTTTTTTTATATATATAACGCAAGGATATGTTCAGACATCAGAATTAACAATCACCATTTTTATGTGGCCCAGACCATTAACCTCAGCGAGACAAAAGTGGCCAAGACGTACAGCAAGACAAAACTAATAAGAAAATCACAATAGGAGTTTTAAAAGTTTTTTTTTTTTTGGTTGTTGTTGACAAAGAAGTAAAACTGCTCAGTTATGATTGATGGAATCTATGACAATCTCGAGACTTACTTAAAAGGCCATTCGGTCTTCAAATGAGATAAAGTAGAATTTTTCTCTCCCCAAAGCCATAGGCTCATCCCTCACAAACAATAACCAGCAAAACATAACAGAAAACTTAAAACATGTCTTAACACGAAAAATAAATTGTAAAAACATATGGCTGCTCTCTTTGCCTTCTTATCTCAACATCTGTAACGGGCAGGCTTGTACGGACCATTGCCGGGCATACTGAATGTACACTAACCAAGTTAAAAGGATTTAAGGCCACATGCTTACGCAAAAAAATAAAAATAGTGTGTACCATGGTCAACCTTGGCCGTGTATACCACCAGGAACAACAGATAGAACATATTCAACTAGAAAACAGGCTTGCCCTTCAGGTTTCAACAGAACACCAGTGTATGCAATAAAGAGTGGGTTTCACATCTGCTTTTAAAAAACAGTTTATGCAGCAAACAGCCCCTGGCTAATTAGGACAGACCAATGTCAGACCTTCCTTGAGTTGGCGTTACAGCATCAAGTTCTGGTCGTGGTGTATTTTTTTGGATTGCAAGAGAAAAGGGGTCTCTCTTTTTTTTTTTTTTCAGTCTCTGATAAATTCTTTTTTCTTCTTTTCTTACTCTTTTCTAACGTTTCCATCTCCCTCTCCATCACCAGGTCAGCCATGTCAATGAGACAGTCACCAAATCCATTTATTTATCAGTAAGGGCGCAACACTTTAAGAAACATAACTAAACAAACAGCAACAACGAATCATATGTTTTTATTCCACAATTTCCGTTTTGCTGAAACAATAGCAGAATTTGCCACAAGTTGGCTTTCTATCGTCATATGCCATAAATTGGTAATTCAAACAATACAGTATACTAGCAGGCTGTTTGCTGCAAAACAATCCATAGCTTTTCCAGAAGCAGATCAGAACTTTTTTTCCAGCATACGAGCTAGAAAATAGCAGAAACGCAGAAACACAGCAGACAACGAGAAAGGCAGAAAAATCAAACACAGCAATATTCCAGTTATGTACGAGGGCATAAATTAAAGCATAATAATATACTAGCATAATAATTTCATTGCTTTGGATTTTTCCTGCAGGCCAGACGTACATCTATAAGTTGAGTGTCTCATGAGAGCTAAAGGAAAGATATTTATGCATTACTTCAAAGAGATGTAAATTGAACATCTGCCAACAATAGCCACAAAACCTGAAAAATTGCAAATATCACAGCAGCATATGAAATAATAATCACAAAACTAGTGATGGAAGATGATCTAAAGCTAGTGCTAGGATTTCCCAACTCAACGCAATATCAGACAGTAGCAGCTCCCAGGTGGGTTTCCTTTGCATCGGCTTGTACTTTCTTTGCCTTGCAATCGTCAAGATAGTTCTGATAGATATAAGTAGCAAAACCCCAGATAGCCAGAAGCATTGCAATTATCTTTGCACCGCCCATTTTATCATGAAAAATCAAAACCGCGACGATAGGGACAAGGGCCAAAGCAACAGTACTAATAACATTGGAGAAGAGTGAAGAAACCACAAAAATTAGGCCAACGACACCCACTGAAGCTACCTGCCAAGCCACAGCTGTCCATGCCAAAGTCATCACATAGGAAACACGTCCCTCCCCAAAACCCACCATTTCACCATGCAAGGTTTTCCATTCCCCACTTGCAAAAAGGCCAATGAGAGATACGACAGTGGCAACAAGTGCTGTATAAATTTGCATTTCCAAAACCACCGAAAATGTTTCCTTTCTTAGAACCCTCTCAAAAGAAACCTGCATGAGAGAAAGGATAAGAGAGTACAGGGCAGAAGCCCCAAGGGTGCATACAAATCCAATGACATATTTTGACTTGGAAACTCCAGATGGTCCACTGGAATCATCGTCAATGGCAATTAGAGCCGCGGAAAGAGAGAGAACAACGACAGAATTGAGGATCAGAGCAGTGAACTTTTGCTTGTTGATGAAGAAAGAGAAAACTGCATTAAAAGCCAATTGGGTTGCACATATGAGAGAATAAGTAGAAGCAGAGAGGTATAAGAGCCCAGTTGAGTACATCATGTTATCACCAGCTATAACCACTCCAAGGGAGAAATAGATGAGGGCAAGAGTCATGATGGCAGGTGGAGTGGAAGTAGTAGAAGAACCCTGGGTTGAGGGTATAGCAAATAATGGGATCATAAGAATAGGGAAACCAGCTGTTTGGACCAAGGTAGCCATCCATTTACTATTTCCACCTTTATCATAATAAAATCTCCCCAGAAGAACCGCAACAGATTGGCCAGCAATGAGGAATAAAATGTTCAATGCTACCAAAAGCCACCAGTGCCAGCGCTTGAGATTCATTAATGCCGTTTGGCTGCTGACTCTTCCTTCTCCAACCGATAATGGTTCTGGATTAATAGTTTGCATACATAAAAATAAAATTTGAAAATATCAGATCACAGCAGAGTGCAGATGGATGCACAAATACAGATTATTATCATTATTATTGTAACACTAGAAGTAAATCTACCGTTCATTTTACCCATACCAACATTGGATATCCTACCCTGTCTATTAACTCTGCACAAGCATTATCCGAGGGTGATTTAACAAGTGAAATTCAGTTCAATGCTACTCATATCCTACACAGGATGACACCGCAAAAACAGCCTATGGAATTAGAAACTAGTTTAAGCATGCTTTTACAAATTAAAATCAACAATATTTGGTGCCTCCATTGAACAAATAATAAAAGTTGTTTGACGAATCACGGACAAGGAATTCAATTACAATAGTTCTATAAGCATATTAAAGAACCTATGTGATACGATGACTACAGAATTAAACTAAATAACATTTCAGATGAAGAATAATTGTACAAAACTAAAGCCCCAGATCAATAAGTACCCAAGAACACATGATTTGCAATAATATATATTGTCTTATATATGCATATATATATATATATATATATATATGCATTCACCGTGGCTAAAAGCAGCCGATAAAGCATTCATGAAAAGCGTTTATGTAAAGTATTTGGAAAAAACAAAACCCACGAGCACTGCTGTCTAAAACCCTACAAAGATCAGAACCCAAAAACAAATATTTCAAGATTTAGAATCAAACACGATTGCCAATACATATATGCTTTCTTAAGGAAGCAGAAACTGACAAATTAATCATGAAAAAACATTCACGCAAGGGTAATGGAAGAAGGGGGGAAAACCCAGTTTTCCATTGCATATGCAAAACCAACCCAACAGAATGAACAGATTTGATGGAACCGAAAAACACGCTACAAATTTCGATGAGAGAGAGAGAGCACCTGACATGGTTGCTTGCTTTTGGAAGAGAAAAAGAGAGCCGCCACCGCCAATGCAACGTCCAAACTAAGATCTGACTTGTTTGCACGCTTACAAAATATTGTGTTTTATGGCTGGCGGCTCATAGATTTTTTCAAGGGTAAATTACATAATCATTTTGAGTATTCATTTTCTTAAAAGGGTAAATTTCCTTACTTTTTAAATGCATATATTTTATTTTCCACACTTAACATTCGTGTAATAAATGCAGCCATTAGTACAAATAATAAACCAAACCAAACGCGTTTAAAAATAAATGCACCCATTAGTAATCTCAATAAGATCTTGAACCAAAAAGATACATAAATTTTATATTTCAAATATTTCATTTAGGCATATTTTTTCTTCCAAATGTCAATATTCACCCCCAGCATGATAAAAATACTACGTATCCCCTATGGTTAAATTATTATTTGCCCTTTAATACATGTATACACATAGTAATAACTATATATATATAAATAAGACATAAGTAATATGATAATTATTGAGTATCTGAAGTTTAATAGCCGATGTTAAAAAGTCCTCTTCCTTCTCCTCCTTTGCTTGCTCCAGAGAATTTGATGTTTGCTCATCCTCCTCAGTTGTCAAGTCCACTTCTTCATCTTGTTGAGCTTCTATTTTTCTCCTCTCTCTATTTCTTTTCTCTCTCTCTCCCGTATTGGGACTTGCTGGGATGGGATTATATTGCCGTGGGAGTGCCTATTTATAAATGAATAAATGAATAAATGAATATTTTTTTACTATGTTTACATAATTAGTGTATATATTTAAAATCTAACATATAAATAATATTAGTAGCAAAAATAGTACCACTATTAATAATAATAATGAGTAAAAATACTTTACTTTAAAAAATAATATCACTCACAAAGTAAATATACTTATATTTAAATAAAAATAAATATTTATTAAAAGTATTAGTAATTTTTTAATATAAAACACAAACATATAAAATATAAGAAAGTGATATAATTTATAATTATATAGTATATTAATATGAATTAATATATAGCTTTAAAATTAATTTTGAATATAATTAATTTATATTTTCTATTAAAATATTAATAATATATTTAATTTTTATTTTAATATAAATATATATACTTTATAATAATAATTATTTTTAAAATAAATCATACACTCTTTTATTATTATCATTATCATTACTAATGATAGTATTATTATTGTTATAATTATTTATATGTTATATTATAAGTATATATATATTAAATATATAAGCATATACAATAAAAACAGTTTAGTAATCCTTTCCCGAGTACTCCTTGTATTTTCTCTCTTTCAATCTTCAAATCTAATCATTATAGATATATCTTCTCTCCAACAACCTCCTCTCGCCCGACTGCAGCCCTCTGCAACGTTTTCTCCTCTTGCCCTATTCTTACGACATCACCACCATTGTCGCCAGTGACGATGCAATCGAGGTAGCACCAACCTAGACTCCAAAGATCCCTTTCCGGCAACGACACCGCAGCAAGCCAACGCTATGTCCATCAAATAATTTTTTTTATATGTCATCCAGCCAAACAAGCTTTTATTACTTGAACTATTGAAGTTTTGATATTTTTTATTTGTCTCCTAAAAAAATAGGACATATTAATTATATAAAATATAATTAAAACACACCAAATACTCTAAAAGCACATAAAAAAATAAGGGTTACAATATATTTATTTTATTACCATAATGAAAATCAAACAAAAACTATTTTATTATTTATCCTTTTCAAATGATGAGTCTTTCCTTTCAAGGAAAACTGTGTTACTGGGCGCCAGAGGGCCCAATGACCGTGGTCGTGGAAAGAAGATGAGAGGGTACTAGAATAAACAGTTATCATTCTAAATTAATTTAGCTTAAATTTTTGGGCTTCCTTCCCTTATATTTCAACCAAACAAGTTTTCATTTTGATAACATGGCAGGCATGGCTCATATTTATAATATCATTATTCAATATTTAGTTATGTTTGTAATTTATTGCAGACTTCATTTGTTTGAAACGTCATACTTATGAAACATGAAAATGTTTGAAATGATTTGAGTAATTGCGATTATAAGCCTAGCATTAGCCTATTTTTTGATACATAATAAGGGTCTCACAATTCTTACAATGGTTATGGAGCCAGAACAAATCATAAAGATGAATTTTAATGGATTTATATCATGCTTTATTTGATTTTGAAAACAAACTCAGGTTCTATATTTTACATAGGCAGTTGGATTCATTGATAGCATATTTTTTACACAATAGTTAGGTTTCATTCATAGCAGAATTTTTAGCTTGAAATATGCATTTTCTCCATTTTATGCTTTCTCCTCACTAATATATGGTCTGGTGCAGTTGGTATCGGTCGACTACAATGATTGGTTCCTGTTATAGCAATAAAATGATGCAAGCCCTAGGATGGTCTGAAACATCCCAAGTCTCTCGTAGCACGATATTGTCTGGTTTAGGGCTCAAGTCCAATCCCCAATTTTGTTCTTGGCAGTGTCACACAAGCACCCCAAAAGGCCTCGTGCTAGAAGAGGTCTCTACGCCCTCTTAAGAGGCACGCTTTGTTCTTCTCTCCAGCCGATGTGGAAATTGCAAAGTCTTCAGACTCTACAATCCACCATCCTTAGGAGGCCCACGTCCCCGTGGGACTGTAGCACACCAACCCGGTCCCTAGCTCTGATACCATCTGTAACAGCCTAAGTCTCCTGTAGTACGATATTGTCCGATTCAGAGCCCAAGCCCAATCCTCGGTTTTATTCTTGGTAGTACCACACAGGCACCCCAAAAAGTTATTATTTTATTTAAATTTACTCACTAGCATTGAAAAAAAGAAACCAGCAATGATCGAAAGTTACTGTATTCAATTGAAGAATGCTAAGAGCATTGTCATTGATTTCATCAATCCAATGCCAAAATTTAATAAAAAAGGACTACCCCTCCCCTTCACCCCCAAGCGAAGTCAACCCCTCCCCAATCCTCCCAAGCGAAGTAAACCCATCCCCCACCCCCCAATGACAACCCATATTCCTTGCCCCGATCAACATTTGAGGAGCGAATGTGAGTGTTAATGAGGCTACAGGACTTTGTCAAATTTGGCGAGAGATGAGAGATTAATGTAGCTCAAAATTAATGTTTGAATGTCGTATTTTTGTTTACATTTATTAAATTTTTAATGTTTGATTGGATGAAAGTGCTTTAAAGGAGTTATTGTGTTACGCCCATATGCATTTACTGCGGGTTTATGTTAACGAAAGGGCAGATATCTATATTATAGTTCTAAATATTAAAGCATTCACACTATTTATATAATCTTCATCTATATTTTAAGAAATAAATAGTATATTATTTGATATATTTTATTTATCTTTCATGTCTCATTCTCAATTTATATTTTTATTCTTTTAAATTATATTTTTTTATTTTTTATTTACTATTTTTTTATCACTTATATTTATTAGAATTCCAATTAAAAGTATACATATATAAAAAAAATATAATAAAAAAATATTTAGATAATAAATAGTGATCCTCCGAATATGGAGATTATCTCTTCAATATCTATTTTTATTCTTTAAAATTTAGAGTTTGAAGGACATGATATAGGATATCTTTTATTCAAAATTTAAAATATTATCTAATTTTTTTTAAAATATTTTTGATCGAACTAGTGGGAATGTTCTTTGAATTAAATATTAGAGTTCGTCTCATTTTCAAATTATTATTTATACCCATGTCTCAAATAAATAAATAAATAAACATGCAATAAAAAATTTCATAACCCAAATACAAAATTGTTCATTTGCATTTTTAAATATTGATATTACAATAATATCTCCAACTACAACCACTATATTCTACGCCCCTACAAAGGCCACAAACTCCCACAACCGATATGATCAACCACGATACGATAGGTGTTTCATGTTTGTCGCACGCCTCATATACAACGTAATGGCTGTATTGGCCCAGCATGACACACAGCAAGTGCACGAGAGCTTCCATCAATTCAACGGGTACATATTTCTCTTTCTTTTTATTTCTTCGTTAAGTTTTTATATATACTTGATGGAAGACTGGAAGTGCCTAAACTAAAGATAAGAAAATGTCATTATGATACGTGACAGGGACGTTCATCAACACTGATCGTGTGGGCATTATGTGAGTTGACGCAGGCCACATTTGTAAGTATAAAATTATGAACGCTTAGTGCAAATCAAAACTTAACATTTCTAATTAAGGTGAAAAAAAATCATTTAATAGCATTAAAATAATCTTGATCGCCCAAAGGAGCATTTTTTTTCCCGATTGGCATAACTAAGTCTATTGATTAGTTTGTTGACTTAGCTTTCCAGTTTCATATTCAAGACATTCAATTTTGATAAGAAAAGTATAGTATAATAAAAGTATTCACACCAATTTTGATATTTTCATCTATATTTTGGGGATGAATAGTAAAAAAATTTTCTTAATTTTCAAAAACATCAAACATCTCATTCCCCATTTCTATCTACATTTATTATTTAATTCATTTTATATTATTTCTCTATCATCCTTTCATTTATTATAACCAATCAAAAAGTTATAAGTTTAATATATATATTAAAAAATTATAGGGAAAACATTTAGGGATGAATAGTAAATCTCTAAATATAAGGATTTACTATTCATTCCCTATCCCTATATCCTATTTTAGGGAACCTGTTGCAAGTGAGTTTTTGATAATTTTGTATATTTGTTTCCTAAATTATAGGAAAAGTTAAATTATAGGGAACCTGCTGTAGATGCTCTAATATATACATAAATAAAGATTGATTATTTATTCTGTATTTAGCACCGCAAGAATATTTATGTTGAGTTTTTTAAACTTTTATTTTTTTAAAATATAAAAATAATTAAAATTTTAAAAAAATCTACAATATATTTACATCTGGATCTCTAAAATAAAATTTGAAAATATGGAATAAATAATGCTTCTTTATATTAAAAATTTTAATATTTATTTTTGAAAAAAAATCATATAGTTTTTAATATTTTATTTGATAAATGTATATTTTTAAATTGTTGTAATAAGTAGATGAAAGAGAAAAAATAATAATTAAAAATATAAAAAATAAATTTAATAAAATAATATTTTATATAGAATGAGATGGAGAAGATTTTAAGAAGAATAAAAAAAATTTAAAATAAAAAATTGTGATTTTCATTTTTATTCACTAGAATACTACACTGACACCGGCACCCACGCCTTTGGCCCATGTCAGCATGACACACTCATTCTTGTGGCACTCCTTGTCATCTTCAATTAAGACATGTTCTTTTGCTCTCTATTTTATTCCATCCTTATCTCACTCAACCTCGTCAACACACTTTTTGATTTTTAAATATGGAAAAATGTATTTTGTTCCCATAGGTTGAGCTTGTTTAATACCAAGCTATAGAGTGAAAATTCTTTTATAAGGAATAAGGAGGGGAGGTAAACAAAAACAATGGTGGCAAGGGTAAAGGTAACAAGTGCCTTAATGCTGTTTTTTTCTTCTTAAATGATATGAGTGGACAAATTTCCCTAATTTATAAAATTTTATCAGCCAAATTAATCCATGTTGGTGATTATTATATATTAATTAGTTTATAAATTGAATAATGTTTCAAAATCAAATTTTATAAAATTAAAATTTAGAATTTAAACTAAATTTTGTTTAAAATGTATTTATATAGTTTGTTTAGTTTTGAAGTTATCAAAATCATGTAAACAAAGTTGTGATTTTGTGTTACAAAACAAAACCATAATACCATCACTCATCAGATGAGGAGACATATACTATATACACAAGACATAATAACTACTATTGGATGTCATCCTTTATTATTGCTTTAACACCTCCTTAATAATATAATAGCCCTCTTTGTTTTGTTTTGCCCTTGGAGAAGCATTTTTTTATTGTTGTTACTTAGAAGAAGATTGAATGTTCTATAGGTAAGATGATTGCAACTATGGCTAAGAAGATGATTGGTAAATCAAAAACTAATTGATGTTGGAAAGAAAAATCATGAAGACTAGATTGATGTTGTTGAGTATAACTATTGAATAATTGTTCAAAAACTGTAATGCTAATAATAATGCATATTACTCTTGATAAGAAGTACACTACTGCTACTGCTGATATGAAAATGCATAATATTATTGCTTCTAAGAAAATGAATGACTTTATTGATGAATATAGTTATGTTGTGCCTAAATATATGCATTTTGTGTTATCTTAATGAGGTGATTGCTATAAATAAGAATTATGTAGAGGAAAAATAAATTAAGTAATTTTAAAGCATTAGAACTTGAAATTGATATATTGAGAATACTGGTTTGATTGTTTTTCTTCATGATAAAATATCTTGTTGTATTTTTTTTAACCACATTGCTTACATGCCATCACAATACCTTTTATTGCATTTTGGTATTTGATGGTGCTGGATGGAGGTTGTTGAATGAATTTCTTGGACTTAGTGGCCATATTTGGCCCATTAATTATTACATTTTCATAGCTTTTTAGGTATATGCTCACCCTATAATAGTCATCTACATAGTTTTTAGGCGCATCTTATTACATTATAAACAAGCAATTGCATGTGCACATGGTGCACTGGTTAAGGTTTTCGAACACCTTAGTGTCTAAACTAGCAACTCTTACTAAGGTAGGTTAACGGTTTAAGATTCTTTAGGAACTTTTGTTAGGCAGATCACACAACCAAAAAAACAAATTTGAAAATACGAAGGACAAATGATTTATGTAATTTGGTATTACTAACCTACTCCATGGATTGTACGGGGAGTATCAGTATAGTATTTCATTGATTTATAACATTTGAGGATACAACCTCTTACAACAATGGATTTGTCCTTTTTCTTTACCATAGGTAAGGCTTGAATAAAATGTTTACATAAGAGCAGTTAAGGGCATGTTTAGTATGAGTTTTAGTTTTTTATATTTTATTTTTTTGAATTTTATTAAAGTTTGTGTTGAAACATGATTTGAAAATAATTTTTATTTTGTATTAAATGGAATGTATTTTAAAAAGTGTTTATTTTTAAAAATTGAATCCTAAAAAAATTAAAATATATATATTTGGCGGGCTTAAATAATAAAATAAAAAAATAAAAAATAAAAAATTATTTGAATCTCCAACAAAATTAAATTTAAATTCTAAAATAAAAAATAATTAAAAACATTTTCGAATGGCTCTTGATTGTAGGAAAGTCTATTCTTGACACAAATATTCTAAGACCTGCAATGCCCCTTTTGTGCCAAAAATTAGTAGGATTACCTTTTTTTTTTTTGGGTTATAGTACGTTTATGATTTAAATGATATCAGACTATTAGCCATAAATTGAACTTCGCTCAAAATTTATATAAATTGAACTTTGCTCAAAATTCTAAGACCTGCAGGCCCCTTTTACGATTATATATATATATATATATATATATATATATATATATATATATATTTCAATATTTATAATTTCTATTGATTTAAATTTCATCTTGAAGTGAAGATAAAACTATTAGCCATAAATTGAACTTTGCTCAAAATTATAGACGAAAATTTATTATTATATTCAAAAGAAAGATGATATTGTTTTTTAAGAATATATATATATATATATATATATATATATATATATATATATATAACTTGAGATATTACAATTTGAATTTTATAAACCTGTACAAGAAGAAGAAGATGCATAATTTTAATTTTAAGGGCATATAAGGACAAATCTATTTTGCCTATTTTGTTTTTTGTTTTTTAAAATATAATAATATAAAAATAAAAAATAAAAAATAACATAATATTATTTTTAAAAAATAAAATTATTATATTTTAAAAACGAAAACAGTAAAGATTCCCACCAAACATACCCGCAGCCGTCATTCAATCCAAGGTAAATTAGAATTAGATGAGTGTCATGCGGAAGATGCATTATTTTGGAATATTATCAACAGCACACATTCAGTTCTCACAAAAATCAGATTCTAGTAGATGGCTATCATACCGAGCATGCATCATACTGCATTAATAATAACAAGAAATATTCCATTATCTCAGGAAATTAAACGTATCAGACAAAAGATGCATCATCTTACTCCAAAACACCACCCCAAGATCGGATGTCTTGACTAACCAGCATACTACAATTCAAGTTTTTCTTTCCGTTCACTTGTGGCATCGTTGCGGCCAATTTTTATTCTGTTGATTGACATGGTTCATGTTGTACGTAAAACAAAGCAGCAGCTACTTCGGTAATCAGGTTAGGCATACATCTTACTTCAATCAATGTAATGGGAATGAAAAATGGTAAAGAGCTTTATACATCTTTCTAATATATGCTTTATGGAATTTGTTTATAATCAAATTCAACAGGCTCTTATTTCACCATGAAAGAGCTTTTACAGCTGCAGCCACCAACTGCACTTGGATTTGTAGTCACCTGCACATTCAACAGAAGTCTAGTTATTGTTAAATCTAGATTCCAAAGAACTAAATTGAGATCCAAAAGGCCTGCAAGTCAAAAGGGCGCCCATACAAACAATTAATGTGAGTGAGTGAGTCTGCTCTGTACAACAAACAATAAAAAGTTAAACTTAAACATGATATGCTGCAATGAAAATTGCTTGCCACGAAATTTATTGTGCTACCTCGGCAATTGGAATTTATAGCTATAGCAAAAGTAGTGAATACTGTTCCCACCACTGCATAAGGTTTTTTTACTCACATAGCTGCATGCAATCTCACTCATTTATTGAGCTATAAATGTTATTTTTGCAGTACTGTTGAAATTGATCGAAAACCAAAACTGTAAATTCCATGTGGTCACATTGGTGATTATGGTATTTCATTTTAATGCAGCTTTCACATTTGGGTAGTAAACTTCCTTAAGCTTACAGATTTAGCTTATCAAACAGACCTCAAAGCATCTGATATCTTATGAACTACAAACCCATTCTAACAAATTAATAGTTACCTGACTAAAACTGCAAATTTCAAGTGGTTACATTGTTAATTATGGTATTTCATTTTAATGCAGCTTTTACATTACGGTGGAAAACTTCCTTAAGTTACATATTTAGTTTATCAAACACATCTCAAAGCTTGTGGTTGTGCTAGTTGATATCTTGACTCTTGAGAGCTACCACAAACACATCTTAATCGTCACCTGTTTGTCATTTCCATGTAATACTCGTAAAAACCTGAAACAAGCAATCAAAAAAAAAATATACAGAAAGGTGTGTGGTTTGGCGACAAGCTGATTGATGCCCATGAGCTCAAATGTTAAATCAGAAGTTTACTAGGAAGAAATGGAGTGGTAGAGCCTTGTTGTGAGGCTCTAGCAACACAAGTGTACAGAGAGCTACACGACTTGGCAACATGCTGATGTCTATGAGCTCAAAATTCAAATCAGGATGTTTGATAAAACAGTTGGATCAGTAAGGGAAACTAGCAGAAGCCTTTAACTCAATCGCAAACATTATTCATAAACTCAATTCTATTACAATTAAATGCATAAGGCCTAGTCATAGAAGACAGGAAATGAAAATAAGAAACTAAAATAAAAACAGGAAAGTAAACTGAAAGATATTCTAGGAAGAGTGTGATCAATATGCCTAAGGATGGCCTTATGCGTACTGCCTGTGGCCAGCCAAGGAATGGAATCCATTCCGCAACCTCTCTTTTCCAAAATAAAGGAAAGAAAGAGAAGCCGCAGGATGAGATAAAAAGAAAGAGGATCTGAAATCCCCAAATACATTTGGCTGCCCTCCTTTAACCTAACATTCTTCACCAGTGGTCGCCTCCTATTCCCGCCCAGCAGCACCCCACCACCTACAAATTTCATAACTAGGTGGTGTATTTGATCAGGCAAAAATACATCCTGAGTTTTGTCCATAACACGATTAAATGATGCTGGCCGTAAGAAACTAATTAGGGGACATGCAACTCTAGGGAATAGGAATTAAAAGTAATAAATAATAGGAAACATGCACAATTGTATTGAAGTATAAGGATGGCCTCCTATGGCAACTCTAGGGAATAGGAATTAAAAGTAATAAATAAAATTCTGATTGCGCCCAAAGCCACAATTATGCTTTTGCATGAAACTGCATCATCAAGACTATAAAAACAGTTCTGGCATACAAAGAAACTACCCTCACAAACACCCGTAGATCATGAACTTGACCCACCCAACAAACTACTCGAGGACAAATTTATTGGATGTCATGAGCTGAAGCAGCTTGCCGGAGTTGTTTATCAAACATTTTCTTCCAATACGTTCTCACTCCCAAGCCTCGGCATCTGTACATCTATATTAAAAAATGCCAGACACTTAGCTCATTTTTAGTAATGCTCCTTTCTCCCCTTCAGCCTGAAGGTTTATCGAGAATGCAATTGGCCATCGAATTTCATAGAAGATTCAAATCCCTCCATTTGTTCCCATAGAGTACTTGCAGGAGAATTTTTTAAGAAAACATATTTTAAGTTTTACACAGAAACAATTCTCCTCTCGAGCTAATAAACATTGAAGGTGAAACGACCTTTAAAAGATATCATTACAGAAAAATCACCATCACCAGCATTATTTAACTCAACCGCCTGATACTCTTAATGAGAGATTAGCTAACAATGTGTTATCTATAGATGGTGATCACAATTATAGTACTCACACTTACAGTCATGCAGTTCCAACTAGTGACCGCAATAAAATTCAATGATAAAATGACTGCAGAAGAAGGCAACACAAACAACATACCACAAAAGCAGAGCGAATTAGCTCCTCGACATAATCAACAGTAGCCCCTTTTACAAAATCATACGATACGTTATCCACCACCAATTTGACTCCATCGCTTTCGAAAATTCTACCAATATAGAAAACACAATTGGTGAGATCAAAAAAGTGATTTGCCAGTCAGCTTGCATACAGCAAAAACTGAGCTACCACAAAGACATAAACATTGATGTCTTTATGACAAAGGGAGTTATAACTCACCTGTCCTCTGGATGGCTTCTAGCATCCAGTGAAAAAGCATACTGGAACCCTGAGCATCCACCAGTTTCCACACTCAAACGAAGCAGCTTCTCTTCTGTTGATGCTTCATTGGCTTGTTGTAGTTCTTTCAATCTCTGTAAAGCAATCCCAAAGTCAACGACGGACGGTGAATTGATGTCCCAAAAAATTAAAGCTTAGGATTAATTTCAGATTTATTCTTAAAAACCGTGTCCAATTCTCTCCAGGCTGGATGAACTATTCCAATCTTGTGCTTGTTTCAAACCCTTTATTTATATACATATATAAAATAAAGAACTCCCCCAAACGGCCTCTCATAGTTTCTCGAGACGAGCAAAAATAAAGACTGAAACGCACTAAAACCTCAATTCGTCTCCAACAGTCGAAACCACAATCCAATCCGGGCAAAAAAAGAAGAAGTATACCCATACGAGCCCATGCTCTCCACAAGCCTCGCATTCTTCTTCTTCTTCCTCTTCTTCTTCTTCTTCTTCTTCTTCTTATATTGAAGTAATTAATATCATTCTTTCATGAGCCATCCGAAAAAAAAGGACAAGGACAAAACACACTCACACACACACATACAGAGAGAGAGAAAGAGAGAGAGAGAGAGAGAGAGAGAGAGAGAGAGAGAGAGAGAGAGAGAGAGAGAGCAAGTAGCAACCTTGGTGCAATTGTGGGTCATATGAACGGGTTCGGGGAGGAATTGTTGTTGAGGTTGAGGTTGAGGAGGTTGGGATTGGGGGAGAGCAGAGGAGCTGAGAAGTCGGTGGTTGAAGCGATTTCGAGCAGCGAAGAAGGGAACAACCACTCGCCTCATCGTCATCCTCGTCGTCGTCTTCGTCTTTCTGTTGTTGTCTCGATCTTCTTCATTCTGGTCTCGTCCTCCTCGGAAACATCTAACACGCCCCACCGCCTGCTGGATTTTACGATATATATTATTATTATTATTATTATTATTGTTAATCATTGGCTGTCATGTCACTAAGCCATAGGGTGTGGAGGGTGCGCTCGCGCGTGTGTTTATTATTTGCATCTCTGTTTTCATGGTCTGACAGATCCGGTTTCGGGCAGAGCCTTTTTCCGTTAAACATGCACAACAGCAGCAGCTCTTCCCACGAGGGTCGCAGGTTTCAAGTCCGAAAGCTGGAGGTCACCGACACCAAAAAGGGTTTCATTGAGCTCCTGCAACAGCTATCCGTCTGTGGCCCCATCCCCGACACCGAATTTCAAAGCCGGTATCGAGAAATCACTTCTCTCGGCGACGACCATGTTGTCTGTGTGGTCGAAGACGACTGCTCCGGCAAAATCATCGCCACCGGGAGTGTTTTCGTTGAGAAGAAATTCTTGAGGAACTGTGGGAAGGTGGGACACATTGAAGATGTGGTCGTTGATCCGGGTGCTCGTGGGCTGCAATTAGGGAAGAAAATTATTGGGTTCCTGACTGATCACGCTCGTTCCATGGGGTGTTACAAGGTGATCTTGGATTGTAGTGTTGAGAACCAGGGCTTTTATGAGAAATGTGGTTACAGGCAGAAGGAGATTCAGATGGTGAAGTATTTTACTTGACAGGCATTGACCCCAATCCTTAAATATTACTTTTGGCTGTGCTTTTTGCTTGTATATAGAGGCAGAGATTCCCTCTCCTGCTACTTTTGTGTTCGGTTGTGTTTTATTTAAGTTGGTGTCACTCAAGAGTCAAGACAGTTCATGTCCTCAAAACAGCTTCAATTGTTCTTTTAACCATATACTCGAATATCATTTTTGAGATGCTGTAAGCCATCGTGATGGCATGGATCATTGAAATCTCTAATAAATCACGAGGAAAGCTTCTGCTATAATGGATTGTTGGAATGTAGTAGACGTGTTGAATGTGTAAGCTTTTAGGAACCAGGAAGCAGCTGTTGACATGCGTAGTGGTTGTTTTGCCTTCTGTTTGCCATGGAAAGAAATTGTTTTGAAAGGTGTAATAGGTTTTCTCGTACTATCAGAAAAAGGAACATGTTTTTAAGCTCTCATTTTCCGTGAACACCCTAACTGAGATTATCAAACTGCATTGTGCCTCTGCAATTATCCTCTTCCATTATTAGTATAAGCCAACCTGAATTCGTTCCATAGTCAAAAATGCCTACTTACCTACCATTGGAGAGGAGGGAGCAAATATTAGTTAGTCGGCAGTTCTGAGCTCTATAGATATGCTCCTGTAATAGAATAAGTTTGCTGTCCATGACATTCGCAATATCCCAGTTTTAACTTCTTCTTTTTGTTTCTAGTTCCAATGCTTAATACATTTTCGCTATATCCCAGCTCATTTGGATGCCCAATACATTTTCAATAAAATGCAAAGAATGCGTAAAATCAAAAGTTCACATATCTGCGATCTCATTGTTGTTTCAATTCCCCTTTCTTTTTAGTGAATGCTGCAATTTATATGTTTTATAGGTTCAAGTGTTATGAACTTATACTGATAGAGGATAAAAGATATACGAAATTAAGAATACCAATGCAAGTGCAATTATTTTTTGCTCTATTCTATTTGTAATACAAAGGATACAGTAAGGGCTGCCACTAATGCAAGGACAACTATTTTTGTCCTTTATTAGACTATTATATTTGTGATGTAAAGGTTACAGTAAGGAATGCCACTACTTTTATAAAGTCCGAGGTGCACTAAAATTTTGAATTGCAATTATGTAGTTAGATTTGTAGTCATCGATCGCACATTCCACAGAAATTTAGTTATTGCTAAAGGAGATCTGAAAGTTCACATAGCTCAAGTCGACCACACCTAAGATTTCATTTTATGAGCAAATCTTGCCCCATGTGCTATACAAGGCTGCTGAACATAGCTAATAGAATTTCCTTACAAATAAATGCCCACACCTAAACTTGACATGCTTCACTGTCAATCGCTACAAATGAAATTTCCCACAAATGGAGAGCAACAATAACTGCATTTGGTACCATTGTAGTCTCTGAGAGGAAAATTTACACAGAATCATTCACAATGTCAGCCAGAACTATGTCAAGCATGCCAATTAGTTATTATCACTGCCATTGGAAAAGTGGAGGTTGAATCTGAGGTCCTGAGCCAGTCTCCTTCCGATCTGCATCTAATGATTTGTTGTGAGGAAGAACTTCTTCCATTGGAAAGACCATCCATACTAACAGTGTCACCCCAAATGTGGGTAAATTCTTGCAGCAGGAGGTACGGACAAAAAACTAATGTTGATTTGACAGGAGGAATGGATGAGAAACAAATGTCAAAGTCTAGAAAGTTAACATTGACAAATTGATATTCGAGTAACAGCAAAGAACAGAGTTACGTTCAGGTACTGTGACAAGAATTTACTCCAAATGTAGTGGATGGAGGTATGAGACAGTTTCTTTCCTATTCGCTTCTAATGAGTTGATGTGATCAAGCAGAACTTCCACTGGAAAGACCGTTTAACAGTCTGTTATAAGTAGCAAGATCAGGTACATATCCTCTGTCTAGCATCTCATCAAGGACACGCTCCCCGTCCTTCCTCCTACCTTCTTTTGTATAACCAGAAACCAAAATCCTATAGGTCATGCCATCCGGTTCCAAACCATTGCTAGAAGCCAACAACCTTAATCTATCAGCTTCCACTGTACTGCCCGTGTTGCAAAGAGCTTGGAGAAGACAATTAAAAGTCACACTATCTGGGACAATTCTATCTTCAAGCATTTTCTTAGTCAATCCAAGTGCTTCTTCTGTCTTATGGAATCTCATCAAACCTGCTAACAAAGTAGTACAGGTGATTAAGCTCGGCGCATTTCCCATCCCCCACAACTCACCAACCATCTCCAGTGCTCTACAAACATTTGCAACTCCACAGAGCCCCTCAACAAGACAGTAATTATCAAATCCATTTGGCAAAACTCCTTTCCTCCCAAAGTCAATCAAGAGATCACATGCTTCCAAAACCCGGCCTTCCCTGCAGAGACCGCTGACCAAGATCTCACAGGTAACCACCGAGAATCTGCAACCCAGTTCAATCATTTCATAGGCCATTCCAATTCCATCCTCGAACTTCCTTTGCCTAAAAAAACCCTTGATCAGGGTATTAAAAGTGACCACATCCGGACTGCAACCCCTGTCCCTCATCAACTTAAACATCTCCAGGGCCGAATCAAATTTTAAACTCCGACAATAGCTGCTAATCAAGATATTAAACGTATATGCATCTGGCATAACCCGGTCCTGGATAATCATATCATACACTTGTAGAGCCCGACCATGATCTCTGGCCTTCACAAATCCATGAATCAAAATGTTGTACATGGCCACATTAGGCTTCCCGTCAATTGAGTTGCGCATCTCATCAAACACTTGGAGTGCATCGTCCAATCTCCCAACCCTGCAAAACGAATTGATGGCGAATCTGTATATGGGCTCGGTCCTGGAGCAGGAGAAGATTCCGTCGGAGCAGGGACAGGGGTGCGAGGCCATAGCTTGGAGGACGGAACGGAGGAAGTCAAGGCGGTCGGAGACAGCGAGGGTGCGGACCATCCACTCATAAGTGGAGTGGTCGTGTCGGTACAAGTCGACGCGGGAGGCCCAGTGGAATACGAGGTGGTCGAGGTGGGTGAATCTGGGGTGGTGGTGGAGCTTGTTCTTGAGGAAGGAGAGGAGAGATTGGGGTGTGAAGGGATGGGCGAGGTGGGTTTTGACGAATTCGAAGAGCTGGTGCTGGGTGGTGCGGTGGGAGAGAGAGACTGTGGGGTAGGGAACCGGGGAGGCGATTTTCTCGGTCGAGGCGGCGAGTAGCGTAGCAGCTGATCGAGGCGGCGGAGAGATCACCGGAGAGGGAAAGCGTCGAGGGGAGGTGTTTGGTCGTGGGAGTTTCCGGTACGCCATCGTGTGTCGAGAACCGACCTGACTGTCTTGAGTTTAAGGTAAATTATAAATGTAATTACTTTCGCCGGGTGGATACCGTTTTCAATTCGGGTAATCGCTAGGGATGGCAATGCGGCGGGGCGGGGCGGGGCGGGTATTGGGTCACCCCGTCCCCATTCCCATTAAGTAAAAAATTACTCATACCCGCCCCGTGTTCTGGTGGGTATTAAATTTTTCGCTCCATTCCCGCTCCGTCGGGGCAGGGCGGGGATTTCCCGTCCCGCTCCAGTTAAAGCCCAGCCCGCCACCCCACCCGAGCCCAACTCGTCAGTCCAAGGCACCCCGCCCGCCAGTCGCCCCGCGCGAAAAGTCCTGGCAAAATATTTTGTCAGGATGAGAAATCGAACCCAGAACCTCCCCTGCGGGACGTGTATGCGGGCTGGCCGGTAGCTAACGGGACGGAAGCTAATCGGGTAAACGAGGTGGGGATGCGGGGCAGGAATTTTTGGCGAGTAGGAGCGGGTATGCGGGGCGGGGCATGCTTGCCCCGTCCCCGCCCCATTACTCGGCGGGGCAAAAAATTATTGCCCCGTACCCGCCCCGTTACCCGTTAAATTAAAAAAATACCCGCCCCATCGGGGCGGGTACGGGTTAAATTGCCATCCCTAGTAATTGCATTAAGTCATATACAAACGGCATTTTTTATATTAGTTTATTTTCTTAAATTCATGATAAAAAAATTAAAATCATAAAATCATGAGAAGACATATATTTAACTTTCACAATAATATTTCTATAGTATTTTTTCTAAAATATCACTTTCTATAATTATTAAATTACATATAAAAAATTTCTTCCACCTATTTTTTCTACATTTCTTATAACTTTTACTTTTATTCTATATTAAATTATAAAAAATTATTATTAAATAAAAAAAGTAATATAAAATATTATTTTAATTATATAGAAAGTAATTAAGAGAATCTATTGTGATGTATATTTATATAAAGAAGCAAAAAGTAATTTAAATCTATAAAATTAGGGTAAATTATAGGAAAACTGTCGTGAGTGTCCTAAGAGAGTAGTGTTAGGTATAACCATCGTTGCAGCATCTTTGTGTTCCTGGTTAACATGAAATAAATCACGTCAACATTTTTTTTCACGATTCAACACGCTCCCGAATCATCGCTCAAGACCCTGCTCGAGCCTTGCTTGAGCATATGCACTCGAAGCCACCCTACTCGAGGCTTGCTGGAGCCTTCTCGAGGTGTGCTCAAGCTTGAGGCTCGAGGCATGCTCGAGCCTGAGTCTCAAGTAGGTCTCGAGCATCGAGCACGCCTCGAGCAAGTATCGAGCAAGTCTCGATCATCTCTCCCACGGCCAGATTTATGGATTTTTGGGTTCTATCAACTGTAATTTCCAACAAAAGCTTTAAAAGGTCATAATTTTGCATATAATAGTCCGATTTAGGCTTTTTTTTTATTTGTAGGTATCGACGAGAGATAGAGCGCCCAAACACCCATAGGGAGTTTGAAGCTCTCGGATTTCCAAAAAATGTACTCTTTTGCCTTTAAATCTATTATTTTATGCAATGTTCTACCTTCTCCTGTCCAGATGTACTGTTCCAGGCCCTTCGCTACCTTCCCTACTCTTTTTCTCTCTATCTCATATGTGATATGTGGTAGCTGTACGTTAACTTTTAAGTAATTTAAGTAATTTCGTTGATATGATAATTGATACTTTTAAGTAATTTCGTTGATATGATAGAATAATTTTATTATTTTATGGCTCTCGTCTTCTTCCCTCATCACTTCCTTCATCTTCCTCTCTCGTCACCTCCTTGTCTTCTTCCTTGGCTCCATTCAGCTGCGCCGCGCGTCCCTGACCTGACTACACAACTAAACAGAACATATATTTCTCCATGCATGCTTGTCGTGTTCACATCCTCGATTCGAATCATTGGGTTGGTTATCTTAGCCCCTTCCTCATACGTGTTGTCATTCGTTCATGAGTTGAGAACTAATCTTCCTTCGCTTTCGATTAATGCTCTTCTTTCTGCATTGAGAAAAATGGTCGTTCTGTTCATCGGTTCCTCGAAATCCGTTGTGGTGGTGCCATTGTCATCCTCTCAGTTCCTTCCCCACTCTCTTAACGCTCGCCTGCCCCTCATCCTCACTCAGGACGAGTTGAAGAAAATTGCCGCCTACAAGGCGGTCGAGTCCGTTGAATCTGGTATGGTCCTCGACTTGGGCGCTGGTTGTCACCACCAGGCACGATGTTGACCAGATTAGCGAGCTTCTCCAGCAGGGCAGGCTCCAGCAGCTTAGGATTCAGGTTGTGTAGCCAAGCTTAGGACTTGGTGTTTATGGCAGTGAAAGTGGTAAGCCATTTGTCACTGACAATGGGAACTCCGATATTGATTTTCCAATGCATATGGATAGAGTTATTAGGATAGAACTGACATGATCATTACTTGTCTCTCCCAGCAAATCTTGGATATATACACCTTTGGAAGTATTCTGATGGGAAGAAGAGGAATGATAATTTACTATTCAGTATCGTGTACACTTTCATGATTGAATATTGTTCTTCCCAGCAGGTTTTGAGAAAATGATTTGAGAAGGGAGCTAGCTAACTATGAATGGACTTAGATTTTGTGATAAGGTTAAATCAAGAAGATCACTTATGCCAAGAGCAATAATGTGTGTGTTTCTACCCGTGAAGGCTAATCTTCCATTATTATCTGATGCCTGAAATTTGGGGTTAGACAGGCACTCTTTTCATTTGTGCATGACTGAATGTGTGATTTGTGAATTATGATATTTCTGCGCTTTTAATGCTAGGTGCTTGTAATCATACTTTGATTTGTCAATTTTGAATTTTCAATCTTCTTGTTAAAGCCTATTTATCATCTTTCACTTTTACATGTTTTAAAGTAATTGGAGGGTCTGTGTTTCTTCTATTGATCAACAAAGATTGAAAACTTATTGTTTGTTCTGAGAGCATCATGCCGACCATTCCTATCGTTCATCCAATATCTTTTATTTCATTATACGGCAGTAGTGAAGGAGACATATGGACTATTTTGCATTTTCTTCATTTTAGATAAATGTTAAAATTTTAAAAATAATAAAATAATTTATAATAGTGAATAAGTGATATATAGAGAGCATGATTTAAGATGATCTTAACAAACTATATTTTATTTTTATATTAAGAGAATATTTTTATTTATTTTATAATTTTAATTGATATTTATTTTATTTTATTTTTATCTTGATTAAAATAATATTTTTAAAATTTATTTATCTTAATTAATGCATGTATAGAGATGAAAAGTGAAAAAAATAAAAAAAAAGTATTATAATATTAAATAAAAATCACTTTTAATCAATAAAAAATAAAAAATTAATATAATTAAAATTTAAATCATAAAAACAAAACAGATTTAAAAAATGCACGACAAAAGTCCCTTTTACTTTTTAGTTTTTGTTTTGATTAATTAGTAAATTGATTGGATAGATATATTTAAGCAAGAAAGTATTTCTGTACGATTTACATGTAATATTACTCTTAAAGTGATGAATTGTTTTATTTGAGCCCGGACAAAAGTTGTTGAAAACTTCAATGTTTAGCCGGCAAAGAGAGTAGAGGTCGGGCGTTAGAATCCCGCTCCTCCCCGCCGTGGGGTTTGAAGCTAGTTACGCATAAGGATCATTAATTTCAATAATATGAGTTATATTCAAATAAACACATTTTTCCTTACCGTGAATGGTCTCTGCAATTTATGAGGCCGATATTTCTCACCAACTCCGCCACTGACATATGGTCTGAACGCACGCTCTGGGCAGAGCATCTGTCAAATAATTTAATTTGCCTTTTTCCTTTCGCCGGGTCACCGCTCATCAAATTTTCAATTTTCAACGTAACGTGATAGAAGGGCGTGGGCGTCCACTTATGTAAAAGTCAACGTTGTTATTTATTTTTATGATAAATTATGAAAAATTATCTTATAATTTTTTATATGATGATATTATTTTTAAAAATAAAATTATTTTATAAAATAATTAATTCAATGAATTTAAAATTATTTATGCGTGATAAAAATAAAACCGACTTAAGGAAGAGGCCTAGTAGGCGACCGCCTAGGGCACTCGGCCAAGTAATACATTTTGAGACACTTTTTTTAACCCATTTAGGGCACCAACATAGCCTTCGGTTCCACAATCCACGCCCTGCCACTCTCACAAGACCACATCCATCCTCCCGCACACACTCCCACCACCGTAAGCCCTCAAAACGTAGGACAATCAATGTCCAATGACGATCTAGCGATAACGACGGACAACCGATGGCAATTCTACGATGACGATCCATAACGCCTCTCGCCGCCCCATTTGACTCTTTCACAATCACAGCTCTTGCTTAACTGGCTTCACTCCCGAACAATTGGACCGAATAAGAAGGAACAACAAGTTCATTTTTTTCTATAGTCAATGTCACCTTAATTTTTAAATCAACCTCTAATATGTCAACCTAAGATTGGATTTGAGAAAGAAACACAGGATATAAAACTAAAATAGGGAGATTTTAAGAGCAATTAATAGAGATAAATGTTGGTTCTTTGAGTTAACTGAGATAAATTATAGCTTAGATATAATCTCCAGAGTTAACAATGTTTAAATTAAACAAGTGTTGAAAGCATTGATACTTCTATCAAATCGAGATAGCCACCATCCAAGTTATTCCATGATATAATCAATGAACTATTTGTTGTAAGATGGTGAAGTGTTAACAACGTTTCAGGTTGAAGATGTATGACACACAAGATATGTTATTAAAGTATACTAAAGAAAATCAGATAGGGTTTAAAATCACAAGATATGAAACCATCAAGACTTCTCAACAAGAGGGTTGTTTCTCTTAATACGTTTGAAGTATATACTCAAAGATTGTTAACAGATGTTTTACATCGGCAGAGTCATTGAGTCAACAGGTTCGAAGCTCAGAGGTTCGAAGTTAGGTTTGAAGAACAATCATACTTCAAGACTTTATTGACTAAGCGCGTTGAGACTATATGTTCGATAAAAGGTTCGATGAAGACGTTCAAAGAAGTCACTAGTTTTTTGAGACAACATGTTCATTGAAGACATTCGAAGAAGAGATTCAAAATGCTATGGTTTGATTATTAAATCACCTCAACACCATCATTGTTAAAGCCGCCTTTGGAAGTCAAGAATAAGGAAAGATTTGAGGAGATTTACTTATATGTCTATCAAATATGTTTTCTATTAATATGTAGGCTGCCTTGTATAAAAAGAGGAGTGTAGGTCTTTGATGTATGTGTGTGAGATATTGAATATCTTGAGTATAAAATTCAAGAGGTCTAGATATACATTGTTAGAGGCTTGAGTTACAAATCAAGAACACGATTTGTGTGTCTCTGATTTTTGAGTGTTTTGTGTACTAACGAATCAAAAATTCTAATTTTATATCTGTTATACATTATGTGTAATATATTCATATTGAGTAAAGATCATTAGTATGCAAAAAAAATCTTAATAGTCTTCTGCTTATACTTTGTAATTAAGTTTTTTTTTTCAGAATCTCTATTTGTTTAAAGATTTATTTAAGGAAGTCTATTCACCCCTTCTAGACTTTTAGAGAACCTAACAATAAAAATAAAATGTTCAGGCAATTATTATTCACTGTTATGAATAGACTTAAAAACAAATGTTCAGACAAACATAAAAAAAATCAATTAAAAAATAATTATTATCAAATCAATAGACTTCTAGTTTGATGATTATGAGATTGACATAATTCTTACATTTAGGTAATTAAAATATGACATTTAAAATTAGGACACTGTTTTAAATAATTTTAATTTGATGTTGACATTGTTTTGAATTATGTATGAATGTTTTTATTTTGATCTTATTTTTAGTTTTTAATTTCATTATAATTTCATTATATTTTAGTTCTTCAATACAAAATCATTATTTTGATCTTGTTTTTATTTCATTATATTTCATTATATTTATAATTAGTCACTACATTATTGTGTTATAAATTAGAATATTACTAAGGTCTTGGTTTGAAATTTTTTGAAATCAATGAACTTGAATATTGACCAATTGATTATTGGAACTTAAAAATAGGGACACTTTTTTAAAATCTCGCCTTAGTCTCCTAGGGCCTCTAATTTCTTAGGACCGGCTTTGAGTGAAAATTAATATGGATTTATAGTTTTTAAAAACAATCATTCTTTTAAAAATAATGCATGATAACCAAACAGAGCCTTAAATTTTCATCACCAATAGTCTCACAAAACAAAAGAGTAATTTAGTCAAGAAGAGATCATTTTCGTTGTGAAATTGGATTTGACGCAACTCTATATGTAATTTATCTTTTTAGGTGTGGTAATTTCTAACTGCGCATCTACGACATCAACTAGTCAAGGTTAATAATGTGCACATGCGTAATTGAGAGAGATGAGGCTGGTTTGGGGGCTACTTAGCCCTAGGAGAGGCTAGCATGGGCAACAACATCAACGTGCACTAAAGCATGACATTGAGCACTGAACGACAAGATCAAGTGATAAAGAACATTGGTGTTGTAGTTGTTGTTATGACATTGACCCAACAACCTCAATCATCATCAACATGTCCCTAAATTAGGTGATTTCAAAATTCTTTATAGAATTCCTCTGTAGCACTGTTAAATCCCTTAAACTAACTAAATTTGCCCCCTTAATCTTATAGGAAGAACATGTTGACAGAATAACACCATCCACAAAGCTTACTCCTTGATTGCTAGTAACTGTAGATAAAAAAACAAAGCCATCCCCACCAATCCCCTAAACCTCATCGAACGAGAAATTTTCCATGGAAGCTCCACCTCTAAAAGAACCACAGCCGAGATCAAACCTAGGGCTTGGAATTGACATCGAAATGCTGAAATTTTGATGGAAGAACTTCTCAATGATTAAAGATCTATAGAGAAGAAAAACAATGATTTTGCTTTATTTATTTATTTTTATAGTGTATCAAAAATTGTTTGATCCCAACTAATGCCATCCTTCCTCACTTGCAATTATGGATGTTGAGCCCATGAATGATTACCATGTCCCGTGTGAAAATTATCACAATGTTTGGATATAAGTAATCCTCCATTTTTTGTTTTTTAGATTTAGGTTCCATAAAGAGAAGTAAAACAATAATCTTTATGATGAAACAAAAAACAATACACAGTTTTATGTACATATAAGAGAGTTTGGGTCAAGATAAATTATTAGTTAATGAAAATAAACTATGTTACATTTGCGAAATGATGAGGTATTTAAATATATAATTTCAAATGTGAGATCATTGACCCAAAAATGACAAAAACCTCAAACCATTTTCCTATAATTTACCCTTAGTTATATATGCGTAGGATTGTGATGTAGGACATATATCATTACAACAAAGCTAGGAAATAATGATGTGACACCATCAAGACCGTTAGATAAAATACCTTTGCCACCTCATTACTTCATAATTTTGTTTCAGTTTTGTCTGATCCTCTAGCATTTCTCATATGGGTAAAGGAGTATGTTATGCCAACTTATGAAGACACAATCGAGGATGTAGGATCCATTATATTTTTTAAAATCATGGTGAACACTACACTTATATGTCCTACATGGTATCATGGGAAACTTCTCAAACAACTAACTCCCTTTTTAATTTTTATATATCAATTTTATGAGTATGTTGCATGCAAGAATGTTGTCATTTTAAAAAATAATTAAAATGATATAATTTTGATCAAAACTACTCATTTTAATAACTTTTTTAAAACACATTATGATATTATCATTGTACCATACATGTATTATTGTTTTTACACACGTATAAAGGATAGGTGAGCATACTGCCACTCCGCGTTCAAAGAGTATGATAAATTTAGTCATATTATTTGTATTTACTCCAACAAAATTTTAGAGTTCAGAAAAGAAAGAAAAATAACATCACACGACTTTGTATGCCCTATAATAATTGAGCATGATTACCATGAATTAAAAAAAATTCATCAATTATAAGAGGAATTATTCAACACAATTGGAAGTGATCCTAAAAATAAGAACCATAACCTAACTACTAGGAATACTCCAATGGTTTTATCATTCTCCCTTAAACTAAATGCCATTGAAATCCAATTTATGCTTGGATTTTCATACACACACACACACACACTACAATCTTCACATCTTGAGAAATACATCAAGTTTCAAGGGTTTTGTTGGAACATTTGTGACTTGATCTTGTGAAGAACATTGAATTAGCTCCATAGTTCCATCTTTAATAAGATCTCGAAGGAAGTGAAACCTTACATATATGTGTTTACACCATACATCATTATGTTCTTTTAGAGTTTGATTGCTGAGATATTGTCACAGTACACCCCGTTGGACTACTTTATACTTGAGTAAGGTTCTTCAGAATCCTTCATAACCACATGACTTGGAACACACTTAATGTTATTACTATGAATTTTGCTTTAGTAGGAAAAAGGTGACAACCAGTTTTTTTTTTTGACCAAGAAATAGCTCCTAACTTTATTAGAAAGATATAGTCTACGATGTGTTTTTTGTCATCATGAGTACCAATATAGTCGTTGTTTGTTTACCTAATGAGCTCTTCTTTTTTCTCCCTTCATGTAGAATAACCCAAAACTATGACTTTCATGTACATTAAAGTCCGTTTTTCCTGCTAACAATTAAAACTTAGTAAGATGATCTATATACTTATTAATTATACCAACAATAAACATCAAATATTAATGCGTGGTAATTAAATATATGAGACTTCCCACTATCTACTTGTAAAGAGTACTATCAACTTCAACTCCCTTATCATTTTTTGTAAGTTTAAATCAAGGGCCACCAAAATGTGTGCTAAGTTGCATTGAACCTCTCTAAAACTTCTGGAACATACTTTTGTTAACTGATAAAATTTTTAGTTATCCTTTATTGTTTTAAATATCAGAGAAATATCTTATTCTTCCAAGACCAATCTTATCAAATTCAATCATCATGCATTTCTTGAATTGTTCAAACATCAATTAATCATTTCTAGTAAAAATAAAATCATCAACATAAAAACAAATAATTAAGATTTTACCTCCACATCCACCTACAATTTTAATGAATGAAGGGTGCTCGTAAGGCCATTTGGTGAAGCCTTCTTCGACGAAATATGCCTCAATTAGATTATACTAGGATTGAGGGGCCTATTTGAGTCCGTACAAGATAGACCTTGGATTCATGCTTTTTTATTCATAACCTGGAGGCCAATCAAGAAAGATCTCTTCATTAATTTTCCCACGTAGAAAAGCCGATGTGATACCGAGTTGCTAAATAACCCATCTTTTTTGGGCAACAAAGGCTATAATGGTTCAAATAGTATCCAAACGAGCCACTAGTACAAATACTTTAACATAGTTAATTCCATATTGATGATAATTGCCCTTAGCAACTAACTAATCTTGGGTGCACATGGCTATTAACATGAGGAAAACAAGAAGAAAAGGGAGCTTGTAGATTTTTGCTATATTTTTATTAACCCATCTTGTCATTTAATGAGTTTTTTAATAGTTTGATTTTATTATTATTATTATCACATTTTTTTATTTCAATGTAATACTTACTTTCCATGAAATTACAATTACAATTATAATTTATTAATTTTAAAATTTAATCTCGTGTCACGCCCCGGCTTTTCGGCCTGCAGAAATCGGGTAATGAATTCCCATGCCCACACCCGAAGGGACAATGGGTTGGTGAGAACACCAAGAAAGAGACCTTAGCACGGGTGCCATCCCTAAAACCATATCACACATATATAGAAATCTCATTTCAAATTACAATACAAACACACACAAGTTCTCCAGCTCTGGTGAACCTCCTAGTTCTTGTAAGCACCTGAAATAAACAAAAACAAACACAACAGGAGGGATGAGCAACCACAGCTCAGTAAGGATCCTATCACTCTACAACCTCCACTCAATACATACTCAAAGCATAACCATACAGACAACAAACGTCAGGATGCAGCCTAAAGCAGACTAAAATTAGGGAATAGATTCCTTGTGTTTTTTTAACCTCCAACTCTCCAGACACCTCTCACAGTGTACTGGTGCCATCACTGAGTGCCAAGGGATAGGTATTCTAATCTGATACCGCCGCTCTACGGGACACACCGCTCAACCACCTCGGGTTAAGAGGACTTTTGATATCATGGAACACCTTCCTGAAGACAAACAGACTCTGGCACTAGCATAACATCTCAGGGGTCTCTACCACTTGTCATTAGAAGCCTCACAACATCCCATCAATAAAACATTACACCAGAACATCCTCTCTTCATCAAGACTCGATATGTTTCCCCATAATCCAAAATAGACTTATCAACAGATCACATTAGCAAGATAGCCTATCCTATCCACACAAGGATACAACATGTCCACCACAATCCTAAACAGGATCCACATCTCCTTAGGGCATAGTCTGTCCCCATCAGGACAACTTGTCCATGATCCTTAACAGGATCATATCAACACAACAAACTCATCAGGTCATAGCCTTACCCAACAGGGTACATCACAAATCGAGGGGCCTTAGCCACCTATCACACCCACGTAAGGGTACATTTGCACTGAGCTCAACTCAGCACAAACTTAACCACCGAATATGCCACTGGGTACAATTGACATCTCATATGGACTTAAGAGTCTCACATGTCATATAGATCTCACACGAGTATAGCATATCACAACAAAACCAAAGGTCCCACACAGTACACGTAAATATACGAGCTAGCCATAACCATAACCGTCAACATACCATGAGGCTCTCACAGTGTCGACCACCCTCACCGCCCCTTTGACACCATAGCCCTCATGACCCAAACCATAGCATCAAACTAGCCACAATAGTTTCGTCACACAGCCTCACTAGGCTCAGTCTTACCTATCATACACAATATTTAGTCTTAGGAACAGTATGACCTCTCAAGCATAGTATTGCCCCTCGAGCACAGAATTGCCTCCCAGATACAATATTTTATATTACCTCTCAGGTACATTGCATCTCAGATACATTACTATACTACCTCTCAGGTGCATTACTATATTACCTCTCAGGCATCGTATTGCCCCTCAGGCACAACATTGTCTCTCAGGTACAATATTCTATTACCTCAAGCCCGGCCTTAGCTCTCATGTACAGTATTACCTCTCAGGTACATTAATGTATTAACTCTCAGGTATATTCTTGTATTACCTCTCAGGTATAGTAGCATCTTAGGCTCTAAATACCTCTCACTTCCTAGGCCCTCAATAGTAGCCTCCTAGGCTTACCAAGGTAAGCTCACAGGCCTACATGACCACTTGAGTTCACAACTCTATCCTTATATCTTGACCAAAAGAGAGGATTGTCGTAGAAGCTATTTACTTAAAATAAAAAGTCCCGGCATTGGCTCATCATAACATAACTGAGATAATCTAATTTTTGGAAATTTTTCTGAGAGGTCTAACCCACTTTCCAAAAAGTCACCATTACGAAAAACTACATATTTCCGGGATTTTACACTAAATCCCATTTTTCACATTTTGAAGGAGTAGGAATTTGATTTTCTAGTATTTTTCTTTAAATCCAAATAGGGGGTATTTCCTTATTTACATTGTAACTTAAGTATAATACTTAAGTGTGGAGGGACATAAAGGTTTACAATGTAAATGGTTCAGTCCAGTGAAATTGTATTTTCGAATCTGTTTTTGAACTACCTTCGACCCTCGAACCTACACTCGAACTACCTTTGAAACCAACCTTCGAAAACTACCTTCGAAGTACCTATGAACTGCCTTCGAAACTCCCTTCGAAGCACCTTCGAACCTTTGAAATGATACTCAAAAACTGCACATTCAACACTCAAAATTACACTACCTTGAACCTACCTTCGAAACTTCGAAACTGCACATTCAAAATTTTCAATTTCCAATCGATCTTATCAGCTGTTTTTTGCCCAGTTTGCGACAGTTACTGTTCATCATCGTTTTTCACCTCCAAACCTTCCAAAATCTTATAAAACTCACACATAATACTCTATATTAGGTTTTAAATCACGTCTTACCACTCAAAACACATATGATGCATGCAAATAACAAGATTCAACCCAAAATTAGTTTTTCCCCAAAACTTAGGGTTCATCCAAATTTCACAAATTTGGGGTTAATTCGCATGGTTTAGCTACTCTAGCAAGTAGAATCAATAACATAGGAATGAGAAGAATGAATTCCTACCTCAACTTTAGTCGATTTAAGCTCTGAATCGTCAATTTCTCTTTCTCCCTTCTCTCCTATCATCTTTCTCTCTCTAGAAAGGCAAGCACGTATGACAATTAGGGATTTGAGTTATTCACTGCCTATTTATACTTTCTCACATTTAATTTGTTAAAATATCAAAATTACTCTCACAGGGTCTAGACTCTAAATCAAGCTCAATTACTGTCAAAATGCTCCGTTTGATGAGTACATCACTGTACTAAGTTTTTTTTCCAAATAAGACCTCGAATACAAAGTCACCCGACTACACCACAAAAATCCCAAAATTAGCCTTTCGGGGCTCCGACTTCGAATCGGGCCCACTCACAGTCAAAATGCTCTATTCGACGCATACATTGTCATACTAATATTCACATCCCTCGATGTGCACTCCATCACCTGATTAATTACCAGAACCCCAAACACGGGTCATTACATCTGTAATGTTGATTGAATAATATGAAGTAAAAATAACGTATAACTCATCTAAAATACTCTGGCAACGTTTAGTTCTTTGGATGTTATAGCTAAAAATTTAAAATCTTCATCAAAAAAACTATCTTCTAATAACAAGAACCTACGTAAACAATAACTATCCATAGATAATATTAATAGGATAAACGTTGTAGAGAAAATAGATTTGGAATATATGAAAACAAGAGAGCAAATGGTCTTATTTATATATGGGTAGTGTTTTTTTTAAAACTATAGTTGGTTATAATATAAGTTCAAATATAACTGTTATTAAAGTTATTATTGTGATTTAAACTATAATCTGAGTTGGAATAGTTAATAGAAAAGTACCAAGCTAAAATATCTTTTTAGCTAAGATAGGAAGGTTGGATATGGAACATGATTGAAGATGCTCTTACATAACTTATTTCATGGTTTATTTGTTAAGTATAGAGAAACTTTATTTTCAAAACTTAATCTTCTTCGTACAATTACAAACCCTATTTATACAAGTTTACAAGAGTCTATAACAGTTACAATTACTCCCATCATTACGGGATTTGTATCATGAATAAGCTGTACAAATCTTGAATATTGGGAATATGCCAAATTTAGCACACGCCAACACCCTCCCTCAAGCTGGTGTGTATATATTGTCAACACCAAGCTTGTGAAGTGTGCGATAGAATATTTTTCTCGCCACGGCCTTTGTCAAGATATTTGCCAATTGATCCTCTGATTTAACAAATTGAAATTGAATCACATCATTCTCTAATTTTTCCATAATAAAATGTCTATCTATCTCCACATGCTTGGTCCAGTTGTGTTGCACTGGGTTTCGTGCAATCTCAATTGCAGATTTACTATCACAAAATAAATTCATGGCACCATTTTCAGATATCCCAATTTCATCTAACAACCTCTTGAGCCAAAGAAGTTCACATACAGATTTTGTTAAACTTCTAAATTCAGCCTCGGCACTAGAAAGTGAAACCACCTTTTATTTCTTGCTCTGTCAAGTAACTAAATTCCCACCAACAATTGTGCAGTATCTAGATGTAGAACGCCTATCACTTATATCTCTTACCCAGTCTACATCTGTATAGGCTCCAATATCCATATGGTCATGCCTTTTGAAGAACAAACCTGTTCCAGGGAAGGACGTCAAGTATCGTAGGATTCTATAAACAGTATTTAGGTGATTAACATCTGGTTTTTGCATAAATTGACTGACCATGCTGACAGAGTATGTAATATCAGGTCTGGGGTGTTATAAATATACCAGTTTTCCCACGATTCTTTGAAATCACTACTTGTCAACTGGATGAAATTCTGAAAAACGGCTCAAGCCATGATTTTGTGCAAGAGGAGTGTTAACCGGTTTGCAGTCCAATATTCTTGTTTCTGCTAAAAAATCGAGAACATATTTTCTTTGTGAGAGAAAAATTCTCTTCCTTAAGTGAGCTACTTCAATGCCTAAAAAATACTTTAAGCCTCCTAGATTTTTCATCTCAAATTCTTTACTCAATTTTCCTTCAAATCTTGCAATTTCTTGTTCGTCATCTCCTATAATGTTCATATCGCCAACATATATAACAAAAAGGGTCACTCGAACCATTTCTATGCTTGAAGAACAAAGTGTGATAAGCATTACTTTGGTTGTAATCATATCTTCTCATGGCCTCGCTAAATCTCCCGAACCATGCCCGAGGTGACTGCTTTAAGCCATACTGTAAAAACCCGTGCCTGTATAAGGTTGACAGTTAAGCCCGAATGGAGTTTGGAACATCTATTCGGCAATGAGGCCTTAACGTGAGCATTTGAGTTATTATTAATATTATTTTAATATTTTGAGTTTATTACTATGAGTCAATATTTTTATAATTATTTTAATATTTTGAGTTTTATAATTATTATGACGTTAATATTATTAAAATAATTATTTAAATATTTGAGTTTATTATTATTATGGGATCGTTATTATTAATACAAGTATTTAAATATTGGGACTTTATTAGTATTATAATGTTAGTATTATTAATATGATTACCTTAATACTTGGAATTAATTCTTATAATGAATTATTATTATTATTTTTTATTGTTAATATTATTACTAATTTAATTATTATTATTGCTATTATTGTTATTAATATCATTATTACATTAAATAATATATATATTGATAAGTATAAAAGGGAAGCCTAGGTTAGAAACCCTATGTTAGTTGTGCGAGTGCAAAGCTTAGAAAGGGAGAGCAGTGGGTTGAAGCTTCCGGGTTGAATCTATCATTCAATCCTTCAATCCAGGTAGGTGGTTCTTGCTTCTCTATTATTCTATTCTATTCTATGAACCCAGATTATTAGAGTTAGTATGTACCAAATCCTTATGTATATATACATAAATGTTTGCCGAAATCGTGGTCGCTGCTCGGCTCACGAAAATTTGTTGTTTTGCTCATTGAACTGTTGCATTGGCTTGAGGGCTCGTTGTTGCTCATGCGTAATATAAGAGAGGGAAGGACGGCCGCCTGTGGGTTGAGATCACGCACCCGCGCGGAGGAGATGAAGGATGGCCGTCGTGGGTCAAGATCGCGCGCCCGCGCGGAGGAGATGAAGGACGGATGCCCCATGGATCAAGATCGCGCGCCCGTGTTGAGGAGATGAAGGGCGGACGCCTCATGGGTTAAGATTGCGTGCCCGCGCGGAGGAGATGAGGGACAGTTGCCTGAGGGTTAAGGTCGTGCGCCCGCCTGGAAGAGAGGAAAGGCAGGGGCGGCGACATCAGTGTCGCCCCGTGGATCACCTTATGCGGATGTGAGGGAAGGGAGGGACGCCACCCGTGGTCTCTCTGCACGCTAGTGCACTGGCATGAAATTAGGAAGGGGCAGCAGCATCTTACCGCCCTGCTGGTCTTCGCTAGCCCTAATAGGCTGGCGTGTTCAGGCAGGTCCCTCTGGGCCGGTCCATGTGTGGTTTACTAATGTTTTTTTTAAAAAAAATAGTAATGTGGCTTAATTTGCATTATTTTAAAAAAATTTGGCTTACTGAGGTTTGATAATAAAATAGTATTTGAGCATGATATTATAGTTTAATAATATAGAATATTAATTATAGATCGACATTATCTATTTGATATTTAAAATCCTAAATGGTAGCTTAGTATTATTGATTTGTCCTTTAAAGTAAAATATGTGATTTCATATTAATGGATTGATAACGCGTGTGAACATACAGGTGTACATATATATATATATAACATGGCACCTTATACTGTTTTGTTTTTGGGGTTTAAATATTTGTAAGGCTATTGTATTGAATATAGACTATTGGAATATTCTATTTTTTTATTATGTATGGAATTGGATGTAGAGCTAATTGGGTTAATCGGGGGTCCCACATAGGGCTGACAAGAGGTCACAGGTCCACTACGTGGCAGGTAACCCAAGTCCCATATGTGACAGGTTGTCGTAGGGACACCACAGGTCCCCCATATGACTGTCTATTAGTAGCTGAGATTCTTGGAGTTGGTAGCGGGGATCTTGTGGATGAAATGTAATGTGTGTGGTATTATATTTTGTGATTTATTGTAAGCTTACTGTGATAGAATAGGACACTACACTAACATAAGCATACACCGATCATGTAGACTTAGGATTTCATGTTATTGGATAGTGTGGAGATGGAGATCACCTACTGGGCATTTATGCTCAACCCTACTTTATTTCTTTTTCCTACAGGTTGTAGGGAGTAGCTGTTGGAGTCATAGTAGAGCAGGTCGTGACATCTTTGTGTAGGATATTCTATAGACTTTGTTTATTATTTTATTATTTTATTTTTCAGACTTGGGTTCGTGACAGTTGTATAAACCTGATTGGTTAACTTTATTATGTTTTATCATGGGTGTTGATTAATTTTAGTAATGGTAACTACACTATTATATGTGTTTCCTTGCTTGAATATTTTATTGGATCATTAGTAAGTATCACTCTACCCCTGTTGTGGAGTTGTATAAGATTTTGTTGGTCACTAATCCCCTCGACCCCTGTAGTGTGGGCGTGGGGAAGTCACATTCCTTGTTATGTTGTTTTCAGGATTTGGGGGTGTGACATATACAACACCTTTGTTTTAACTTGCATGCTCTTGTTTGCTCTCCTGAACTCTTCAAGGGTGCTGGCAAATCCATAAATACCTCCTCCATAAGATTTCTGTGGAGAAAAATATTCTTCACGTTGAATTGATGTAATGGCCAGTTCTTATTTGCAGCAATAGATAATAAGACACAAATTGTATTTAATTTTGCAACATAAGAGAATGTCTCGTGATAGTCAACGCCATAGGTTTGTGTGAATCCTTTTGTAACTAACCTCACCTTATACTTCTCAATAGATCTATCAGCTTTGTATTTAATGGAGAAGACCCATTTGTTTCCTACGATTCGCTTTCCATATAGTAAGTCAACTATCTCCCACGTCTTATTTTTCTCCAAAGCATTCATCTCTTCACGAATTGCTCTCATTCAATTTGGATTTCCCAAGGCTTCTTCTACTATGGACGGAATATTTTCAATAGATATTGTGTGGAGAAATGCTGGGATTGGTCCTTTTAATGCCCGTGTGTTAACATAGTGAGCAATGAGATATCTTGCTTTTTTATTCTCCACTTCAGGGGAATACCAATGTGGTGGAAATCCTCGATTAGCCCTGAAAGGTAATTCATATGTGTTAGAGGAAAAATTACAATCATTACTAATGGGATTGGCATGTGTTACCTCTAGGACATTCTCAAGAGATTGGTCATATTCTGCAAGTTGGCCAGGAGAGGGCTGTACGTGTGATTCTGGGTCGGAAGAGGGTTGTACATGTTGTACGTGCGGTTCTGCTTTACCATTTTCTAGAACATTATTGAGCCTTTCTTGGTTACACGTCTTCTTGGTTTATGCAGCCACTTAAATTTATGCTCAGATTGCCTACCTCTACACATTCCCTTGGGTACTGTGCAGGACGAAAACACCACCAAGCCATGTTGCCCACTACTCTATTGAAGCATTGATTCCCTCTACAACCTCTTTTGACTCCTTAAAGAATTGTTCTTCCTATGGGAAGGTAACATCCATTGTAACATACTATTCTTTCATGACAGGATCAAGGCATTTATACCCTCTTTGATTGTGTCCATATCCCAAAAAAATGCATTTAACGGCATTTGAGTCCAATTTTGTCTGCTGATTTTTAGGGACATGAACAAAGGCTACACAACCAAATATTTTTGGGTAAAGCATTAATATGGACGGTAAAGTAACAAATTCTAAAATTACCTGCAATGGTGTTTTTAAATTGAGAGCCCGGGATGGCATATGATTCATCATGTACACGACCATCATTACTGCTTCAACCCAAAACCTCTTGGGTACATTCCCATCATTTAGCAAAGCCCTTGTAACTTCCATTATATGCCTATTTTTTCTTTCGGTAATGCTATTTTATTAAGGCGTTTGAGGACATGATGTCTCATGTATCATGCCATGTGATTTAAAATATTCTTGAAATTCATTACTGCCATATTTGCCACCATTGTCTTCCTTAAAATTTGTATTTTAGCAGAATATTGATTTGTGACCATTTTATGGAATGAACGGAACACGCCAAATATTTCACTTTTATTTCTCATAACGTATAACCAAGTCATACGCGTACAATCGTCCACAAAAATTACAAACCATTTAATGGCATAATGAACTTCAATTGGTGCTGGTCCCCATACGTCGGAATGAACTAAGGCAAAAGGTTGTTGACTTCTATAGAAGCTTGAAGGAAAAACAGTACGATGACTCTTAGCTATGAAACAAGTTTCACATTTAAACTGTGACTCTTGAACTCCTCTAAATAGACTTGAAAATAGAAACTTCTCTTGACTGTTCATTTGATTTATAAAATACGCTCATCCAAATGTTAACTCATCAACATAGTACAGCCTTTCTCATTTAGTACCACGACCAATAATCTCCTTTATGAGAATGTCCTAAAAAACACAAAAGGTTAGATAAATTAATACACAAAAATTCAAATCTTCTGCCAATTGGCCAACTGATAAGAGTTTATTCTCTAAAGAAGAAACAAGAAGTGTGTTTGATAAGGCAAGGTTTCGTGCAAGTTTGACATTCCTGGCACCAGTAATTAGATTTTTTTCTCCATTTGCATTTGAAACAACCGTTCTTCTTGGTACTTTTGTTTGTATAAATCCCTTTCATCATAAGTCACGTGCTCAACTGCTTCGAAATATATAATCCATTGATGCTTACCTAGTTCTCCTGCATTTTCTAGTTGGCTGGATGCAAGAGTTGGAGGTTCACTAGAATCCATTAGTGCTGCACGACCCATATGTCCCCTACTCCCACCATCTGGTTTTTTCTTTGAATTTAATTCATGCCACCATTCAGGATACCCATGGAGTTTAAAGCAAGTGTCTTTGATATGTTTTGGTTTTCCACAGTGAGTATATTTTACTCCAAAATCTTGAGCCTTTTGTTTAAAAAACTTCTTTCCACCACTTGACGGTTCCATAGTATTCAGTATTAATTTTCCTCTTATCACCATTGATGCACGTGGTATTTTATCACTATCTCCCTTTGCTAGCATTACAATTTGCCAGAGGTACTCGCGACTGTAAGGACTCGCATTTAAGTGACATTGTAAGTTGATTTATTATTGAGGATGATAATATTTAAAAGGCGATGTGATTGTCGATGTGAGCATTTTGGCTGTAAGTAGGCTTAGTTTGGAGTCTGAGGTCCCGCGAGAACATTTTAGTATTTGAGTCTATTATTATGATTGTTATTATTGTCAGAATTATTAAGGTTATTATTATTATTATTATAATTACTAATATTATTACTATATTATTATTATTATTAAAATAAGTTTAAATACTAAGAGCTTATTATCATTCTTATTATTAATGTTATTATTTAATTTAATAGTAATAAGAAATATATATATTGGTTAGTATGTAAGGGTAAATCTAGGGTGAAACCTAGGGCTGCGTGCGTGGAGCTTGGCAAGGGAGGAGCAGGAGGTTTGAAACAGGCTGTTTTATCAATCCCTCGAAACTTGATCCAGGTAGGTGGTCTTTGATTCCTTATTATTTTATTGCACGAACACAGATTGTTAAAGAGAATTTCATGCTTGATTTTAATAGTATGCATATATATATATATATATGTGTGTGTGTGTGTGTGTATATATATATATATATATATATATATATATATATATATATATATATATATATATATATATATATATAGTATATACGCGATCGACTCCCCACCTTTCTTCGTTTCCCGCAACTCCGTGTACCAGGCCGTGGTGCACCTGCACTTTTCTTTCCCAGCCGTTTTCCGCCACCCGTATGCCTGCATCTCCTTTTATTTACGTTCCTCCCTTAATATCTTATCTCAACCTATTGATTATTATTATTATTAGCCTTGCCTATCTCTCTCTCTCTCCATAAGATGCTCCAACCTTTACAATCCAAATGCCATGTATGTCGTCTTGTCGCAGTAAAGGAAATGCACAAATCGTGCATGTCAAGTTTGTATATATATATATATGCCTTGATATTATATATTATAACATATATATAATATAATGTATAAAGGACATACACAAATCGTACATGTCAAGTTCGTATATATATATATATATATATATATATATATATATATATATATATGTATATCTACCTTGATATTATATATTATAACGTATATATATATATAATATAATGTATAAAGGACATGCACAAATTGTGCATGTCAAGTTCGTATATATATATATATAATGTATATGTTATATATATATGTGTGTGTGTGTGTGTGTGTTTCGATTTACTGTATTAGAATTGCCGAGATAGATAAATCAGATTTAATTTGGTTTAATAGTGAAACAATATATTTATTGGTAACATTCCAAATATTATTAATTTGACATTAAAAATATTATTGAAGGTTTGATATTAATAGTTCGATATTAAAAATATTGTTAGAGGCTCGATATTAATAGTTTGGTATTGGAAATATTGTTTGTGGCTTGATATTTATAGTCTGACACTATAAATATTATTTGTGGTACCTTTTTATTGGTTTAGTGATTTAAATGTTTTGTTAAGCTATTGAATACCGACTATATTAAAATTTTATTTATTGAATTTATGTGTGGGATTGGTGGTAGAGTTGGTTAGGTTAATCGCGGGTCCCACCTAGGGTTGGCAAGAGGCCGCAGGTCCCCTATGTGGCTGGCTAACCCAGGTCCCATATGTGGCAGGTTGTCGTTAGGGACACCGCAGGTCCCACTTATGGCTATCTAGTAGTGACTGGGATCCTTGGAGTTGGTTATGGAAATCCCGTGGGTGGTTAGTTAGTTCAGTGTGAACTCTTAATGAATGAAATGTAATGTGTGTAATGTCATATTTTGTGATTGTATGTGAGCCTATTGTGATAGAATAAGACACTACACTGACACAAGCATACACCGACCATGTAAACTTACGATTTTATCTTATAGGATGGTGAGGAGATGGAGATCACCTACTAGGCATTCGTGCTCACCCCTACTTTGTTGTCATGTTTCAGGTATCGACTCATTACTATAGGCTGACCCGAAGCTAATGGTTATTTATTTCACATTTTGTCATAACTTGATTTAAGGATTTTGTAAGACAATTGGTTTTATTATTTGAATATCCGGACGAGGGTCCGTGAAAGTTGTATTGGATTTATTGCATGACTCTTCTATTAATAAATTATTTACTTTAGCTTCATAGCATGTGGGAATGTACATGAATACCCCTGATGTATGATTGTACAGCTATATCTCGGACAGCTACCGCTGTGTAGTCCATATTGGTGTTAGTCACCAACCCCTTGACCCTTCGGGTGCGGGCATGAGGAAGTCACGCTCCTCGTTCCGGGTTTCTTGGAATTCGGGGGCGTGACAATGACGAACCATGGCATAAGCTTACTCAATTGACGGGAATGGCTTAACCTGTAACACATCCCCCCTCACCTTGTTAAGACGTTCATCAAGACCATCCAAAAAGGTGTAAACTCAGTCTTCTTGTATGATCTCATTATATTTCTTGATATCCATCTCATACTTCATTGGATTTGGCCTTCGAAAATCAATTTCCCTCCAAGAGAGAAACTTTATTTTCAAAACTTAATCTTCTTTATACAATTACATACCATATTTATACGAGTTTACAAGAGTCTATAACAGCTACAATTACTCCTATCATTACGAGATTTGTATCATGAATCACCTGTACAAATCTTCTATATTGGGAATATGCTAGATTTAGCACACGCCAACACTATTTAGTTCAGCTTTTCGTCCACATTATCGGCCAACATACTCGCAAATCCGTCTATCAAATTATTTATTTATTTATTTTTATTTTTTTGTTCACATTGAGTTGAAATAAATCAAATTTGAGTCAAAAACTCATGAGCAATGCTACATATAGGTACGTTATACAAGTATAACGTACATGAGTCATCATTATTGTCGTTAGATTTAAATTATTTTTAAATATTTATTTTATTTTTTTAAAACAAGTTAATCGAATAGTAGAGAAATTGTTGGGAAATTGTGTCCCATATCGGAAGAAAAAGGAGAAGTCAAAAAGCTTATATGGTGAAGCAGGCCCAAAATGTCATAACGCGTTTTAAAGCCATGCGGGTCGATGTAGCGAGCCCAAAGCGGACAATATTGTGACACGCGGGTGGGCCTGCGCCTTGGCTCAATCCTAACAAACTGGTATCAGAGCCTAATTGTCTTCATCTGGTGTTCCATTATATTGAAAGTGTTCTCGGTGTAATATGTGGCCGAGCGGCATGTCCCGTAGTGTGCGGCGGTATCTGATTATGGAATACAAAACTTTGTCTTCAGGTTATCGAATCGGTCTGCTCTCAATCAGAATGTACATTGAGGGGGAGCTCTCATGACGGCCCACATGGTGGTAGCTCATTAATTTCATAGGTGTGTCTCTAGCCTATGCTGTAGTTCGATATGTGACAATGGGGAGATTGTTGGGAAATTGTGTCCCATATCAGAAGAAAAAGGAGAAGTCAAGAAGCTTATATGGTGAAGCAGGCCCAAAATGTCATAACGCGTTTTAAAGCCGTGCGGGCCGATGTAGCGAGCCTAAAGCGGACAATATTGTGACGCACGGGTGAGCCTGCACCTTGACTCAATCCTAACAAAAATATTTTTACATAATTTACCTAGATATATTATTTTTCAAAACTCATTGACCTGATCCGCACCTTTTGATATCAATTTTCAACTTAAAATTAAAGTGGCCATTATGTAAAATTGAGAATAATATGAATTAAAATTAGAACCCAAATCGCAAATCTTGCTTGGCGTGGATATCACCATGCTAAACTCTCCTCCATAAAAAAGTTATTTATTTATAACTTTTAATATATTATAATTTTAAAAAAATAATATATAAAAAATATTTATTAGTTATATATACAAATAAGCGCCCACGAGTTTGGATCTAAAATTCTTACAGTATACGAAACAGAGCAAAATTACGAAGTTTTGAAATAATTTTATACTTTTTAAAAAACAGTGTATATAAAATAATATATTTAAATTAATCTGTACTAGAGAATCTGATTCAAGCACCCACGGGTGGGCAGACTTGGGATTTTTAAAAAATAAAAGGAAAAAAGGAGAGAGAGAGAGACAATTTTGTCTGTGCTCACACTGTACACGCTTGTTTTGCCGCTTCTACACGTACCTTACTGTCCTTGTGGCCCGTGAAGATGCCATTGTCGGAGATAACGTTGGCGTTGACGACGTAATCCAACTGATATTCAATCCTCAAAAACATTGCTGGACTTTTAAATTTTATTAAATATTTATTTTAATTAATATTATTATCCATTACACTGTTATTATTTATTTTGTAAATCTCATTGACATACCGGCACTATCTATAACCGGTGAAATTTTTTTTTTCATTTCATAAAAGGTTTAATTTAGCCTAGATTTCAGAGTATAAAAGAATGTCATTGACAATGATCCTTTGAATATAGTATAATATGAGAACAAATTCTTATTTTTGACTTTCATAAAAGCTTTCCATTATTAAAAAAAGGAAGTAGTTGAATTAATTAAAACATAGTAAGAAAGTAGAGAGGGAAAAAAAGTAAAAATTATTATCTCAAACCATAATATTTTAAAGAAGCCATAAAACACGTTCAATACTGATGAATCAATCAGAAGATGTTGAAATGACACAACAACAGGGCACCCTCCTATTGCAAGGGATAAACTTAATTTCGGTCAAATCCGTGACTAACGAATTGAATTAACGACACAACATGGTCATGAAGGTCTTGTTATGTAAAAGCTAGAAATAAACATAATCTTTAGTCATTGAACTTTAGCTTAATAATTCTGAATATTAAATGATAAAGAAATTTTGATTTTTTTAGTAAAATAATCAAATGTAGTTGATAGGAGAGGAGAAGGTAAGGAGATCTGCATACATTGGAACATTAGGACAATGGGATGATAGAGGAGAGGAGAAAATATGGAGGCGAGGATATAGGAGTCAACGCCAATGCTGGGTAGATCTGCAATCTGTAAATTGGTATGACAAAGGAGATGGAGTCAGTGCCGTCAGAGCTTGCTGGAATGGCTGGTAAACAAGTAAGGTGGGCGACTTAAGCACTAGTAGTAGATTTCCTATAAAAGTCTGTTTCTCTATATTTAAGAAAAAAAGTTTAAAAGTCATAGAATTGTTCTCACAACAGATTGATATTCAGTATTTAACTTTCTTCATGAGTTTGTATAGTATTTTTTAATGTATTGGGAAGTACTATTTACCCCATATAATTATTAAATTATATATAAAAATTTTCTTTTACCTCTTTCATTCACGTTTCTCATAACATTCACTTTTATTTCATATTAAATTATAAAAAAATTATTATTAAATAAAATAAATAATATAAAATATTATTTAAATGATATAAAGGGTAATTTATGGAGTCTATTATGATGTGTATTTGTATAGAAAAACAAAAGTAGTTTAAAACTATAAATTTAAGAAAACTTATATGAAAACTTGTGTGAGTGCTCTTAGCCCTCAAATTTTAATCTAAAAATGGGACTCTTTTTCTAAAGATTTTATTTAGTCTAAAAGTTTTATTATGTATGTTATATTATGTAGTTTTTTATTAGTATATTTTATTTTAATTTATAATTTTAATAATAATATGTGTTTTTAAATTTTATGTTATTATTATAATTTTAGTAAAATAATAATATTAATAAAATAATTAAACTTTAATATATAAAAACAAATAATTTTATTATTTTAGAATATTTAAAAGATAAAGATTTCATTTAAAATTTTGCCTGAGCTGGGCGAGAAAAGACTTCTTTGGTCAGAGAAAGGCCAGTACCGTACACTTTCCCAACACACCTCTTCCTTGGAAAGGATTTGTTACACACGATATGTCGAACTCGTGAAAACAAAAGAAGTAACTGCATCAGTGCTTACACAAGCTGGCTTTTCATTTATAAGAAATCAACAAATGGATTTGGGGAACCTTAGCACCGGTAATAGAATGGGTAGCCTTTCCGATGTCACCGGCGCGAACGGTTTACTACCGTGTGTACTCGCTGCTCTCTTGGGAGCAGCCCAGCCCAGTCCAACACGCTAGGTTATTTAGTGAACCACATATTGGATCACTCCAGTTTGGAATGAGAAGCTTACCGAGTCGGCTTGCTACTGCCACTATGCGCCCTGCCCCCATTTCGTAGCGCTTAAAGAAAAGACAACACTACTAAAGCAATGACCTACTGTACAACACTAAAAAAGGGGACAGAAGAGAAAAGGTTATGAAGGTGGCCTCGTTATCCACGCTATACCTGAGTATGAGTGGTTCAGAAACCATATCATCGTTACCCCACGGGGTTATTTGAGTTCTCTTTTAAGACCGTAGAACTTTTCTCTTTCAAGTGACAGAGTCTCGCGCCCAAAGCTATTCTATACCAGTACGCGACAGGTGCATACCACCCAATGGAAGGTCTATTATCTCTCTGCCACACTGAAAATGAGAGAGATACAGGTAACACCTGTTGGCGAAGTGGCGTTAAGCATGCAACGCGGTATGCAATAGGTCGTCGCTCTACATCCGTACCGCTCCTAGTGAAGTAGATCCCACATCCAACAAGTATTGGACTAGGGAACAGGAAAATTCTAACTTACCGGCCTTACCACGGTGGGAACGAGCTTTCCAAGAAGCTGTCCAAGAAACTTGAACCTCTTAAATCTTGAGTCAACCCTGAACGTTATCATACCGATGCGATCACATTAAATCGGGTAGAGAGGAGAGGGAAGTGATTAGAAAAATTGAGAAAGGAGTGAAAGAGAACACTCACATCCGACGCAGATGCCTATCGGCAACACAATTTTAGTCACACCGTCATCTATCATTGATTCAGGTTCGAGTCTTCGAGCATATACTATTGACGTCAGTGTCAGTGACTCGATGAGATGTTGTCAAGTATAAGCTAGTACAAACTATAAAATAAATTATAAAGGAATAAATAAAATTAGGGTTGAGTCCCAAAATCAATATGTATCTACCAACTTGGTTCACTAATTCATTTAAGCTCGTGTTTTATATGAAAGTGAATTAAAGTGGTCTGATCCACTTCAATCGGCATAATCCATGGACTAATAGTCTATTTTATAATCTTAATTCTCAGCGGCACACATATAAGAGTTTATATCTCAAAACAATGTACAGATCTTATTAATTAAGAAAAAGTATTAGAGGGATAAATAATTTTAGAAATTAAGTACGCTCGTTGCCGGCAAACTTTACCGCCTAAATATCAATGCCCATGAATTAATTACAATATTACATATGGAATTATATATTTGAAGTTTGAAAAAAGGAATTTGACCGGTGGGAATGGAAGGTTCTTGCGTATATATTAATACACTATGCATATAACATAACGTATATATTCCTCAAATAAAGACACTATGCACCTCCAGCTAGTCGCCATAACGTGTGCTTCAATATATTATTCAAAGCCATTTACCCGCGTGAAGATATATTTTAATGCGCACGACGAATGGAAAAAAGCTGTGATCGATCAAATTTGTTCATGTTCACCCCAAAATATACATTTATAAATGTTTATGAAGCAGCTGCATGCGCCTGTCCCCTGCCACCCATCTCTTACTAATTGTTTTTTTTTTAAACAAATACATATCCCTTCGGACTACTCGTGCCTATTAAATGTTTGAAATGACAATACTTTCATTTTCTCATTCTATAATAATGAGAATGAGAATGCAGGAATGGTTGGTGTGCTCCATGCAAAAAGACAAAAGAAAAAATAAATGTCAGAGTTTCAGCAAGCACACCGGCCACCCCGGCCGGCAATTAATCAATTTATTCTCTACTTTGACAAATTACATTCCTCATTTCTTTCTCTCTTCCTCTTTTACAAGAAAATGCTGTCCACGCATTGCTGTAAAAGCACAGAGATGTCTAGCACCCAATTTCAACTTTACAACAATTGCTACTAATTAATTAAGTTTTTTTATGTGAAAATTTCTCGTTTTTTGCTACTAATACACCGTTAAATGTGAAAATTTCTCGTTTATCATCTTGTAACCCAACAAAAATATACCCACGTTCTAGAAATTCAAGTACTAATGAGCGACGTTACTTGTAGTTTCCAAACTGCATCACAAATCTTTTATAATTTTTATTAAAATTATATCATTTTAATTAATAGCATTTTAGTAAAATAATATTATTTTAATAAAAATACAAAAAACTTATAATATAGTATTTATTTTGGAAATTATATTTAGATTTCTTCATAATAATATACAATAATTACCCGCCGGCACATGCAATAACTAGAATACGCATATATTTGTTTTAAAGTGATGAAAAAAATAAGTTTATTCAAAAGAATATTTTTAAAAAAAATTAGGAAAACAGACGACAAATTTTGTTAAATAAAAATAAAAACTCATCTCATTGATTTAAGTGCTCACAAGGATATATTAATTTTTTAAAATTTTATTATTATTTTTTAATAATAATGTCCTTCAAACCTTCTCCATGTTACTTGTTAACTTCCACCGGTGGGCATTTACCACCACGTTACTATGAGTTTAATGTGTGATGATACTATGGTCTATGGTGACGGGGGCATACATATTAGGCGGCGAGAGGGATGGAATCGTACGAAGGGTGCTATCGATTTAGTTTTTACTATTTATGCTGTTTGTCCGGTTTCACATCATATTCTGTGTATGTTTCCATGCAAATAATAATAATAATAATAATGATAGCTGTGTGGTCGCCAATGCATTGTTACTGTCGACGTAGCTGGACCTTTTTACTCGAAGTTTGTGTTGTCCTGCAGGCCGGATTTCGCGAAGTTGTTTATATTTTTCGTTAAATTTTAAAAATAAAATAAAATATAAATTTGTAAAGCGTATTAAAATATATATACTTATAAAATTTGAGAAAAATCTTTAAAATGTAAAATGTGACGAATATATCACATGTCACCTGAAATTTGGACTCTCTCTCTCTCTCTCTCTCTCTCTCTCTCTCTCTCTCTCTCCTTTGCGCGTTAAAACTGTACAGAGAAGAGGGGGAGAGGGAGAGGGAGCGCGTTGCTTCCTGCGTTTTCCATCTTTTATTGGGCCTTCCTTCCCCAACAATAATCATGCGTGCAAGCCATTCCCATATCTCAATACCATCCACATTCTTTCCTACTTTGGGTCTCTTAACGGCTTTCTATGATTCTCACCATAAGCTTCCTCATCCACATACACAACAAATATCTTCCCTTTATAAACATAACCCCTCACTTTCCCCCCCACAATTTTCTTCTCTACTCCTCCTCCCTCTTCCCTGTCTCTCTATCCCCATTTATTATACATATATATATCTTTCAATAACTCTCAACTCATCATCCATCACCAAAATATATCATCATCTATATATATACTTCAATCTATATATATATATAGTTCTGTCACTCGATCTGATCGATCTTCAATTGATTAATTAGATTATTACTTGATGTGGGTTTGATTTGTTCCACTTTCATTCTTCTGCTCCTTAATTACCTCAACTGTGGGTTAATTAAGAATCTGGTTATTAGCATGATTCACCTTCTTCCTCCAAAGAAGCCTCTATTTCTGTACTCAAGCCTTCGTTCTCTTTTTTTCTCAGGTTATAGAGGGAATCGGATTCTGCTCTTTCCTTGAATCAATAAAAGCAAACCAAACAAAAGCGTTCTACTTTTTTTCATTCACACATCTGTTATATTAGCATCCAAAGTTGCATTCAGGCTAGGCTATAGGTAGCTATGGGAGGTCACATGAGCAAGAAGAGTACCCCAGAACCCTCCTCATCAATCAACAACACCTCCTCCTCCTCCTCAAACTACAAGGTGGAGCTCAGCTCCTACACAGCGGCCTGCCGCCGCGACATGGACCTCCAGTCCTTTGACGCCAGCGTCCAAGCGCGCACCAACCAAGTCATCAACTCCCTCGCAGGCGGCGTAGAGGTCCGCACCGTCTCCTTCGACTCTCTAAAGGAGGTCACTGAATGCCTCCTGGACATGAACCAGGAGGTGGTGAAAGTGATACTGGACTGCAAGAAGGACATCTGGAAGAACCAGGACCTCTTCGAGCTCGTCGAGGAGTACTTCGAGAACAGCCTTCGCACCCTGGACTTCTGCACCGCCTTGGAGAAATGCCTGAAGCGAGCCCGGGACAGCCAGCTGCTGATCCTGGTAGCCCTCCAGCAGTACGAGGAGGAGGGCGAAGAGAATAGGTACGCGAGGACTCTGGAGGAGCTTCACAACTTCAAGGCCGCCGGCGACCCCTTCACGGAGGAGTTCTTTCAGGTGTTCCAGTCCGTGTATACGCAGCAGAGCTTGATGCTGGAGAGGCTCAGGCTCCGGAAGAAGAAGCTCGACAAAAAGCTGAGGTACATTCATGCCTGGAGGAAGGTGTCCAGCATGATATTTGTAGCCACCTTCGCTACCGTCCTCATCTGCTCGATCGTCGCTGCAGCCATGGCCTCGCCGCCTGTGGCGGCTGCAGTGGCCGCCTCAACTGCGATTCCGTTGGGGTCGATGGGGAAGTGGATCGACTCGCTGTGGAAGAACTATGAGGACGCGCTGAAGGGGCAGAAGGAGGTGATGAGCTCGATGCAGGCGGGGACTTACGTCACTATCAAGGACCTGGACAACATTCGCGTCCTAGTTGATCGAGTGGGGGTCCAGATTGAAGGGCTGCTCCAGAACGCGGACTTTGCGATCGAGGAGGAAGCAGTGCAGTTGGCTGTGGAGGAGATAAAGAAGAAGCTCGGAGTGTTCATGAAGGATGTGGAGGCTTTGGGGTTGCAGGCGGATATGTGCAGCAGGGATATTAGGCGGGCCAGGACTGTGGTTCTTCAGAGAATCATGAAGAATCCCAACCATTGAATCCCAGCTTCTGGTCCTTTGCAAACCTGCAAAAACACCAATCGTACGTTAACGTTGTGGCTATTGTTCTTGTCCAATTTTTATTATTATTTTATATTTTTGAAAGAAACATTAAATCTATATATATGTATTGTATGTCAGCCACAATTTTTTAAATGTCGCAAAATATTTGTATATGAAGAACACTTTTGCAGATCAATTATACAAATACATATTTTAGTTTTTTTGTTTGTTCATCTGTGTTAATTAGTTTGTTTCATATCATGTTCTCGATGATGATGATGATGATGATGATGATAATGATGATGATGGAATTATTTAAAGTGGTTTGTGTATTATGTTTGACTCTTGAGGCTTCAATATGTGTTGCGTCTACCTTACTGCTAAAATTCGTTGAGATGAGACTTCGAAGTTGAAACTTTGAGGATGAGAAGGAAGCAGGTTACTTTTCTCCGGGGAGATTGACACGTCAATGGCAAAAATTCTAAATTATTAAAGTATTATTAAATATGCAAGAGAGGCCGAGTCTCTGACTCTACCTATAACAGTTGAAACCGTGAAGGAAAATTCATCTGGCCATATCATCCTTCCTTCCAAGACCACTTGACCCTTGGCCCTTTTTTTGTTGGGGGTGTTGTGTAACATAATTACGGAAACACATGCAGTATTAACTGTAAGTTGAACCATTCATTTATATAGTAATTGTTATTAGCTAGTGTGATGTGTTTACATAAATACACAGCATGGTGGTAAGGAGCATTTTTGGAGTATGACTTGCAGGAAAAAAAATGGAGTGGTGAGAGGGAGGGAGAGTTTGCCAGAGGTAAGACGTACGCTGCTGCGGCTCTGCCTCTATACCCCACCCACCCACCCACCCGCCCGCCACACAAAGAGGGTGAAAATGATTGGGGATAAAGAGATGGTTTGTGGGACGTACGTAGTAGTAAACCTCTTTTCTTTTCAAGTCGATCCGTCAATATAAGGGGTGTATTAGTGATTGAGAAATGAGAGAGAGAGAGAGAGAGAGAGAGAGAGATGAAGATAATGATGCCCCAGGTAGCCCCCCCACCACATAAAGCAGGTGAAAGTGATTGGGGATGAAGAGATGGTATCTGAGACGTAATTAATTAATACCAGTACTCCCTCCGTCTATATAAGGGAAAAAGCGAAGAACCTTGTTCTCCGGCGCAGTACTCCCTCAAGAATTTACTCCTTGGAAGTGCTAATTATAATTAATTAATAGCTACCAGAGATATGATGATACGGTTAACCTTGGGAGCGCGGCATATGCATGCATGACACCCTAGTGATTTGACTGCCTAAAGCCTGTAGCCTCATATTGCACACCACTAGACTTAAGGTATAATGAGCTACCATGAACATGTTAGAGAATAACTGGCCACCACTTGCTCACCAATCAATTGACCCATTGATACTATGAGTCGGTTACTTCAAAATATGACCGTTGTAGATTTAAGTGACCATTGGAAAATGGACTAGTTCACTGCTCCCTTACAATTACTCAAATGCCCAAACCCATTTTGTGTATACTATTTGGGAATATTTGATCCAATCTTCCACACACTCAGTTCAATTTTCGAACAATTATGTGTATCTTCTTTTTTACTAAAAATAAATCATTAACGCTATAATAATACTCAACCAATATGCAAGAGTCTGCTTCAAATCTACATCAAGATTTTCATATCTCCATTTATTTTAAACTTATATATTGTAAACAACATTCACACTATCATCAATATTGTTGAACTTTTACAGCTAGATAGTTGTCTGGTGACTATTTAGCATAAAAAGCTCACTGTAGTAGTTGTTCTTGAACTCGATTAAATGATAGCTGGGGTCGTGGTTCTTAACTGGACTTGACAAAGCAACTGATTATTGTTAAGCCAAAGATTCGAAAACTTGAATCATCATATATTCAAGCCACATATGTAAAAATTAGACCGCATATTTATTTGCCTAGAAGATTATTTGATATAATTGTTACAATCAAAAGCGTGCTTAAATTAATTCTCATAGCTTAATCAATGGGTTGATATTTCAAATTAGCACAAAAACTGTAATTTTCAATGGATCTTTTGATGGTGGGAGAAATTCTAAAAAAAAAATCTAGATGCAATTTATGAAATGAAAACATTACAAATTATTTTGTATTTTTATCAAAGCGACGTCATTTTGATTAAAAAGTCATTAATCAAAATGATATCATCTTCGTTAAGATCGGGCCAGGGCGTAGGCCCACCCGCATGTCACAATATTATCTATTTTGGGCTCGCCACATTGGTCCGCACAGCTTTAAAATGCGTTATGATAATTTAGGCCTGCTTCACCATATAAGCTCATTGACTTCTCCTTTTTCTTCTGATGTGCAACACAATTACCCAATAATCTCTCCCTTGTTACATATCGACTTATATCATAGCCTAAAAACGCACCTATGGAACTAATGCGCTACCACCATGGGAGCTGTCATGAGAGCTCCTTCTCAATATACATTCTTGTCACGCCCCCAATACCGAAAGCCCGAGATTGAGCACGTGACTGCCCCATGCCTGCACCCAAAAGGTCAAGGGGTTGGTGACTAGCACCTATTAGAGACTACAAAGCGGGTACTGTCTCACGCTCCCCAATACCGTCACACAACAGGGGTATGATAGTACTTTCCCAATAACATCCATTAAACAAAATGCTTTAAAACAAACAAACCATAAAATAGTTAAACTGTCTTACAATGTCCACGAACCCATGTTCAGAAAAATCAAAATCCAAACAAATAACATGTAAATCTTAAGTTCTATAATCATATAAACATCACATCAAGACTACAGTCCATCTTACTTCTAGTGCTCCTCCAATCTCCCTTTAGTACCTGCAAGGGATTTAACAATGTAGGTGTGAGCTTCATAGCTCAGTAGGTGACTACCCCTCCACACTCTCTGGTCAGTTAAACTAACAAATTTTATATGCAAAGTGTAAATGTGTGAGTGTAGTATTCAACAACTACATCACATGTAACATCATTATTCATAACTATTCAGTCATGCACTTCACCATGCAAATTGTGCTTTACCGCACTGATATCCTTGACCGGATCCATCGTACCCTTGTTTCTCTTAACTGGGCCTCTGTCCTTTACCAGACCATTGTCCTTTATCAGACTTCATCACAACAAATATAGTGTACTATATAACAAGAACAATACATAACATCCGCAGTAAAATCATACCAGTGTACAATCATTACAAACATGTTTTCAATATAAAAATAAATATATGCATACCAATATAACAATGAAAGGCACACCACAATCTCTAAACATTCATTAGGGTTTCCCTCTAAAGGTTTTAAGCTTAGATTCCCATTAACAGATTAAAAGAAACAAAATAGGCTAATAAAACATTACAAATTCTATCCCAACTTTAAAAAATTATAATTAATTCTACAGAACTCTGATTTTCTATTAATACCCACCGTTTCGAAGGCTTTTTAACTAGTTATCCAATAAAAATATCATAAAAATCATCTAACAAATTTACTGTTCACCCGACCACATTTTTGTTCACCCAACCACCTCAAAAGTAACCTGACCAGAAGGGAAAGTTCATCGAAATATCGCGAATATTCTAACCGTATAAAAATTAGCTTCACCTGACCACTTACTGTTTACCAGACCACCTCAAAATTCACTTGACTAGAAGGGAAAGTTCATCTAAATACCGCGAATGTTATGCCCATATAAAAATTAGCTTTATCCGACCATTCACTGTTCACCCGACCATTCACTATTCACCGATCGAACTGTTCATACAATTCCAACATACGAAAAATCCACCCTAAAACGATTTATACATCTTCAACATTGACTTTAAACGTCAAAAATCTTTGTTTTGGCTCCCTATCTCAGTTCGTGCGTTCTACATTTGATTCCCAAAACTAAACCAGCCCCAGATGTTTTAAAACCCTAGGAGAGATTAAAAAGAATAGAAACACCTACCTCTAACATGGTGCAACAGACTTCACTTGTCAGAACACCTAGAAGCTTCAAGCTACGATTTTATTCTCTCTCCCTTGCTCCAAGGACAGCTAGGGTTCTCAATACGCACAGAAACAACAGCCAACACTCCCTGACCAGCCTCCCTATTTATAAAGGTGAGCAGGAGTTCAATTTAGCTTATACTTCTTGCTGATTAAAAAAACCTAATTGGACTAGATTTCCTAATATACTAGAATTCCTATCTTAAACCAATATAAAATATAAAAAAGCCCTTCATTAATGAAAATTCATATTTCTATTAAATATTAACATTTTTAAATCCTCAAATAATCAAATTGACCAATTAACCCTTTAACTTGCCACAGGAAATTATAATAATGCCCTTGGGTCATCCAGGCCCCAAATAAAACCCAAATTACAGTCAAAACAACTATATTTTCAATCACTACCACGGAATGATACTTTCATCCCCAAATACGGCTATCTTATGGTATTTCCTGATACGGGATATTATAATTCTGATTGAGAGCAAACTGATTCGATCACCTAAGACAAGAATTTGTATTCCAAACCAATACCAAGAAGACTTTCAATATAATAGAATACCTAACGAGGACAATCAGGCTCTGATACCAATTTGTTAGGATCGAGCCCAGGCGCAGGCTCACTCGCATGTCACAATATTGTCTGCTTTGGGCTCGCCACATCATCCTGCACTAGTTTAAAATGCATTTTGAAAATTTGAGCCTGCTTCATCATATAAGCTCATTAATTTCTTTTTCTTCCGATGTGGGACACAATTACCCAATAGTTTTGATAAAAATACAAGGGTTTCCATTACATTCATCATTTCGGGGATCGCAAGTAGCATTGCTTCAAACAAAATAAGTTATCGTATAATTTGGAGATCATAATCCTATATAGAGAGTTTGTTATTTTTATTTTGGGCTCTAATGAAATTTAATATATACACATTAATTCCATGATAATTCTATCCCTTAAGCTTAACCAAAGATAATACAACACATTTAAGCCATATATATGTGTGTGTGTGTGTGTGTGTATTATGAAATGACTGATTTACTAAAAAAGTCAGGTGCGGATTCTTGGCCTCACAATTCAACAACCAAAAGAAACCAAGGGTCACCATATATATTCAATCACCTTACGCTTACTATTAAGGCAAACTCAAAATTTAAATTTCTTTTAAATCACTCAAATAATGATCAATAGGCAACATCTAATTAATGGTGTTGTTCTAGCTCGGAGCTTGGTGAGGCCAAGACTAAAATAGACACATTAGATCTAAAAGCGTTGCCCACTTATATGAAAACAAGGTAAAGGCTCATAACCATAAATACCTAATTATCTCATGGTGTAAGATCAATTGATTGTCAATTTTTTTTGCCGTCAGTGCAAAAGACACATGTTTGCTAACTATGAACCTTTTTTCTCAAATTATCAGTCGTAAAAAGCTCAATATTTGATCAACCTCTTGCCCCATAAATGATGCCTGAAAATTGGGACCCAACTTACCTCATAGCTTCCATCTAAAACCTCACAAACTCTTTGATGCTTATTGGTTTTTGTTCGGCTAGCATCTTTATTAGGCATGCGTTTTCTTCCAGCACTGGCGGGCGTTTTGGTCTTCCACCGTTTTTGTCTATATTAATTGTACATAAATGTAAATATGTTAGCTCTTGATTCTTCATGTAATTTATATAGGCTTATACAATAAGGGAAAACCACATGCATATTTTTCTCGCATCTCTGTTTTATTTTTCTCTACATGGTATCAAAGCTGGGTTTCCAATACAATCATGGCAGGTGACAAAACCAAAATCTCCCTCCAAAAAATTGAGCCTATCTCTCCTTTTTTTCTTGGGACTCAAGATAGGCCAAGTGATTTTATCACACCAACTCGTCTTTGTGACAATAATTATGATGAATAGTCTAGCGATGTGCGAACAGCATTAGAAGCCAGACGCAAATTCGAGTTCCTAGATGGCACAATTATAGCACCAATTCCACCTTGTACTCAATCAAATTGGAATACAATTCACGTCATGTTGATATCATGGATCACAAACACCGTTAACCCAGAGGTAAAATCTTCTCTCTCCAAATATAGGGATAGGAAGCATTTGTGGGACAATCTTAAATCTCGGTTAGCTGTTGTTAATGGTCCTCGAATTCAACAATTGCATACCTCCATTGCAAAGTGTGAACAAACCAAAAACATGTCGATATCCACTTATTTTGCAGAATTGAATACTTTGTGGGAGGAACTACATAATCATAAGCCTTTGATTAAATGTTCTTGTTGTTCTTCTTGCACCGCCGGTGTGCAACATGAGTCTCGACATGAGACTGGCATGCTTCATCAATTTCTCATGGGGCTATATTTGGAGTATTTTGCACAAACACGTGCAAACATACTCTCACAAGAACCATTGCCATCTCTCAATAAAGCATATCAATTATTGATTCAAAATGAGCATGTTCGTCTCGTTAAGGATGCTCCTTCAAACACTTTTGTTGATACTACAGTGGGGTTTGCCCTTCGTACAGAAATGGGTAGGGCGCGTGGACGAACAGACAGACCAGATAAGTCACATCTTGTTTGTACACATTGTAAGAAAACTGGGCATGAAGTTATGCATTGCTTTGAATTACATGAATATCCAGAATGGTATAAAGATCGTTTGAAGTCTAATAGAGGAGGTCGAGGCAAGGGCCGGAACAATGATCGTAACAAGAGCTTTGCTAAAGCAAACATGGCTGTCACAATCCTTGCCGTGGGTAGGGAAGACACAGTGACGGGTGATATTGCTGGAAGCTCTTCACATCAAGCCTTCTCGGCTGATCAATGGAAAGTTCTAGCAAGGACCTTGGTAATATAAAAATTCCAGAGAATCGTCTTAATGGTACGTTTAATACTTTATTATGGATTATGGATACTGGCGCAAATCATCATGTTACTGGAAATATGTCATGGCTACTTGATAGCAAGAATATTTTTAATTATCCGGTTGGTCTTCCTAATGGCAAAATTATAATTGTAACTCATGAAGGCTCTATTCGTTTGTCAGACAACATTACTCTCAAACATGTTTTATATGTTCCGAAACTTAGCTGTAATCTACTTTTAGTTTCCCAAATAACTGATGATTTGCAATGCACTGTACAATTTACATCTTATATGTGTGTTATACGAGACCAATCGAGGAAGCTGATTGGAATGGGTGTTAGGCAGGATGGACTTTATTACTTCAACAAAATGAACTCAGTGCAACAAGTTTCAGTTAGAGATGACTCTTCGCTCTTGGAGTTGTGGCGTAGAAGAATGGGATATCCTGCTGAAAAAATAGTGAAACTTCAACCCCTTATTAGTAATTCTAAAGGCAGTTTAAATAACGTTTGTGAAGTTTGTTTTCATGCTAAGCAATCTAGAAATAAATTCCCACTCAGTGATACTAAAACTTCTCGAATTTTCGAGAAAACACATTGTGACGTGTGGGGACCCTATAAACATCCCTCTTCTTGTGGTGCTAGATATTTTCTTACTATCGTTGATGATTATTCTCGCACTGTGTGGGTTTATTTGTTAGTTTCTAAAACAGAGGTATTTCATATGTTTACGTCTTTTGCTGCAATGGTTGCTACACAATTCTCTCAAAATATTCGAATTGTTCAAAGTGATAATGGCACTGAATTTCATTGTTTGTATAATTACTTTCTTGCGACTATTGTTTTATTTCAAACTTCATATGTGGGCACACCTCAACAAAATGGACGGGTTGAATTAAAGCACAAATATATTCTAAATGTTGGACGTGCTTTATTATTTCAAGCCAATCTTCCAATTTATTTTTGGGGTGAGGGAGTTCTTGCGGCTGCTCATTTGATAAACCGCACTCCTTCTCTATTGCTGCAAAATAAAACTCCTTATAAAGTTTTGTTTGGACATCCTCCCTCTTATAATGTTGTTTGGGTATTTGGAACATTGTGTTTTGCTCATAATCAAAAAGCCAACAGTGATAAATTTTTTAGCCGGAGTCAAAAATGCTTGTTTGTTGGGTACCCTTTTGGAAAGAAGGGTTGGAAGCTCTTTGATTTGGACACGAAGGATTTTTTTTTTGTTTCTCGTGATGTGAAATTTTGTGAAGACATGTACCCTTTTCAAGACCCAAAAGCTGTCGGCATTGTTAAAATTTATAATGATGTTGATCACGATTTTATGGATGTGGAAACTATTAGTAGTGGGCAGCCTTCTATGCACATTGAACGGGGTCATGTTGATCAACAAGCGTGCGTGGCATCACCTAATTTATACAGTGTTAAACCCTTGCCCAACTTAGGATATGACTCCACTCCTATGCCTATTGCTCTCGATGGTACTTCCGTTTCCCAACAACCTAATCAGAACCCACCTAACATTGGGTCTAGCGGTGTTAATACTTCACAGCTTGATCAAAATCAGTGTGCACAACAGTCCAATATTGGTGATACCACGTCTTGTTCTCTGGGTAGGGGTTTGTGTCAGAAAATTCCATCGGTTCTATTACGTGACTTTGTTACTCACACGGTTGCCGTTAAAAGTCCATCCCCTGCCACATCCACTCCACAGCAACCCTCAGGTACTCCTTACCCCATAGCACATTATGTAAATTGTAATCATTATTCTATGCAGTACCAAAAATTTATCGCCGCAATTACATCCAGTATGGAACCACATTCTTTTAAGGAGGCCATGCAGGATGTTCATTGGAAAAACTCTATGCAGGATGAAATCCAGGCCTTATAAGCTAATGACACGTGGACCGTGGTGTTCTTGCCTCTGGTTAAACGTGTTCTAGGGAGCCACTGGGTGTATCAGAATAAATTTGACTCCAATGACGTTCTCACTCGACGAAAATCACGATTGGTAGTACTGGGCAATCATCAAAAGGCAAGAATTGGTTACAATGAAACATTTGCCCCAGTCGCTAAAATGGTCACAATTCGGGTTTTTCTGGCCATTGAAACATCAAAATGTTGGGAGCTCCATCAAATGGATGTTAGCAATGCCTTTTTGCATGGCAATCTTGAGGAAGAGGTGTACGTGAAACCACCTCCTAGTTTTGTGGCCTCCGATCCCACCATGGTGTGTCGATTGAAAAAGTCACTTTATGGCTTCAAACAAGCTCCACAGTGCTGGTTTGCAAAGCTTGTTGCGGCTTTGAAGGGGTATGGTTTCTTTCAATCACACTCTGATTATTCCCTTTTTACCTACACTCAAGGGACAACTCAAATGAATGTACTTGTATACGTTGATGATCTTATTATTTCTGGAAATGTTTTTGCCCCTTTACGAGCTCTTAAGGCCTATTTGGGTGACAGCTTTAAAATGAAGGATCTTGGTCCCTTCAAATACTTTCTTGGTATCGAGGTTACGTGTAGCTCCTCCGGTTTATTTTTGTGTTAGCGCAAGTATACTTTGGATATTCTTTCTGAAGCTGGTTTGCTGGGTGCCAAACCTGCCGGCTTCCCTATTGAACAAAATCACCACCTTGGTCTTGCTACTGGTGCCCTCTTGGCTGATCCTGCGGCCTATCGCCGCCTTGTTGGACGCCTTATCTATTTGGCGGTGACCCAACCCGACTTAACTTATTTTGTTCATATTTTATCTCAGTTTATGTAGGAACCACGCCGTGAACATTGGGAAGCCGCGTTACATGTCCTTCGTTACCTGAAAGGGACTCCCGATCATGGTATCTTGTTACGTGTAGACAGTGAGCTTACTTTACATGGATGGTGTGACTCTGATTGGGCTGCTTGTCCCCTCACACGCCGCTCCCTTAGCGGTTGGATTGCTTTTCTTGGTCAGTCTCATATTTCTTGGAAAACCAAAAAACAACATACCATTTCTCCTTCCTCCATAGAGGCCGAATATCTCTCCATGGTAGCTATCATTTGTGAATAGAAGTGGTTAAAGGGTCTTTTAATGAGCATGGGTGTTCATCATCCCACTCCTATTCCTTTATTTTGTGACAGTCAATTTGCTCTTCACATTGCACGCAATCCTGTTTTTCATGAACAGACTAAACATATCGAGGTTGATTGTCACTTTGTTCGTGATGCCATAACTGATGGTGTACTTGCTCCTTCTTACGTTCCTACTACTGCCCAATTAGTTGATGTCTTCGCTAAGGCTCTTGGTAAATCCTAGTTTGATCACCTTCTTCACAATTTGGGCGTTTTGGATACATCTGCTCCCACTTGAGGGGGGGTGTTCGGCTGGAATCTTTATTAGGCATGTGTTTTCTTCCAGCACTAGCGGGTGTTTTGGTCTTCCACCATTTTTGTCTATATTAATTGTACTTAAATGTAAATACGTTAGCTTTTGATTTTTCATGTAATTTATATAGGCTTATGCAATAAGGGAAAACCACAGCCATATTTTTCCTGCATCTTTGTTTTATTTTTCTCTACAGTTTTGATATCCATTTCTCATATACCGATTAATTTATAAAATCTTAATAAATCTCATGTACGTGTATCTTAGTTTTTTCAAAAGTTAATTGAATGGGTGTATGTCAAAACCATCTTACCCTACGGTAAGGTATAGAAAAGGAAGGCAAAAAAATTTTAGATGAAAAAAGGGTGGAAGTAAAAGGGATGAAAAGAAAAATGGTAGAAAAAATATTTTATTTATTGTTTGATTAAAGGAAAAAATAAAAATATATATATAATTGCATCAAATATCATTTTTACCCCATAAGCAATTTCGCTGTGTTATAACAACAATTCAATTAATAACAGGTTAAATTAATGTTGCTTGGCCATGAGCCCACACAACATCACTGTGTCATGACCAAGTTGACCACCATGGGGAAGCAAGTTCGGTGCAAGCTAAACATGGTAGTGTCGATGCTGATGGGTGAGAGTTCATACCACCACCTTGTTACGCTGATGTTGTTGATGCTCACTTGCACCTCCAAGCAGTCCCAGGATAGTAAATCTGCTGGCCTCTTCTTCCTCCTCCCATTGAGGGAGAGTACCTTGGCACCCCGCTAGAGGGGCATAACGGCTTCACCAGGCTAGCATGATGACAGAGGCGTTGGAGACTATGCCAATGCCATTAAGGACGCAGGCATCGTGATGGTAAATTAAAGGCACATGAATTGTGTGACACTATTGTCCATGTCGACAATATGACGAAGAAGCAGATGTGCATGCCTGAATTACAATAAAGGGGTATTTTCAAAATAAAGTGGACACATATTTCACGGAGAATTATACCCATTAAATGTAATAAAAAAGTAGTTGTTTGAGACTATATATTGTATATTTTTTAGTTGTTTGGTTGGGATATTTTTGGTTTTTGTTTTCAAAATGTAATAACTATTTTCGAGTTAAAAAAATTAAAAACCAAAAACAACAAAAACTTATTTTTACTTTTTAAGTCCTAAAGAATAAAAATAATATATTATTATTTTTAGTTTTATGTTTTCTATACTCAAAAATAGTTATCACATTATGAAAACAAAAATAGAAAACAGTCAAAGCAAACATGCCCGGTAAGCAAGGAAAGCGGTTGCCTTCGGCCCCTAAATTTTTGCCTAAAATATAACCCTCATCTACTCAATCACTTAGACATAAAATACACATCCACTCTCTATCATACAAATCAAAATTGCAAATCCTAAACATACTAATCTCGACAGGTCGCCTCCACCTTGCTAGTGTCACCCTCCCCCTGGCCGGCAATCTGAAATTGGTAGATTGCATTATCTCCATAGTCTCATCTTAGAGATGATAGTTCAATTACATGTGATTTTATTTTACTTACTGATGAATACAATAATTTATATTGAATATATCTATATAGTCTTTTTGATTATAGTATTTTCTTTTAATTTATGATTTTTATAATAAAATATATTTTAAAATTTAATGTTGTCTAATAATAGTAACTATTATTATTATTATTATCAGTGTAAATATAAATAATTTATTATTTTAAAATATCTAAAAAATAAAAACTTTAATTTAAATTCTATCTTGAGCCTGCTAAATCTTGGGGGCTGAACTCATTTTTCCCCGGCATACTTACCAAATAGACGGTTAGCTCAAATTAATTCATGCAAAGGGATCGGACACCCGTTTTCCATTTTGTCTTTCTTCTCTGCAAACTTCAATTAATAATAAGTTTTAATTTATTAGTCCAAATTGCAAAACTATATATATATATATATTATAGGAAAAAAAAAATTGTGCAAGCCGTTGTACAGACACGTTCCCAATAGCATGGTGCGGCAAAACAAAAAATAGACGCGTTTGAGTCGGTGTGGCAGTGACCACCCTAAGAGAAGGCCAAACACTCATGTAATATGTGTAGAGACCCAACTCGGGCAAGAGACTACACCACTGTTATGGCAAGTACTCTCATACATATTCTAGGTAAGCTGTTGATTTACTTTTTAAAGTTATATATATATATATATATATATATATATATATATATATATAGTTTTAAAAATCATAAAATTAATTAAAATCAATAAAAACTGTATCTATTATAACTTCAAAATTCAAAATAATTGAAAAAAGAATTAAATTGTTAATATAATTTAAAATAACAATTTTGAATATCAAAATTAAACTGAAATAATTGAATCTATTATAAAATTGAAACCGAATTCAAGTGGGATTAATTTAAAACTGATTTGAATTAATTTGAAATCGAATTATTTTATTTACTTTATGAGTCTCATTTTTTTATTTTTTTATTTTCCAAGAAAATATTAAATTAAATTTATTTTGTATGTTTTTTCTTTACATATTTTTTTATAACAATATTATAGTTATTTTGTAGATCTCATTTAATAATTTTGATATTGTTTTTACCAATAAATTAAAACTCGTAAGTTTGAGTGTTGTTAACCCTTTCTACTCAGGAAATATGAAAAGAAAAAATTGAAATGAAAAAGTACACGTGTAAAACAGTTGGATTCATTGTAGAGTGAGGCCCCTTTAGACTCATAATTTAAAAAAATTAAGAATAAACTGCCCTAGTTCAGTCTTTGCATGTGGACCGGATGAGTCTGCAAACCATTTTTTTTCTTCTTCAAATTGCCACAGTACTATTAAAAATGTTTTGTAATAAATTAACGTATGAAAATAATTTAATCTAAAAAAATTAAAGATATCGCAATAATAATTTTTTCAAAAAATATGAAAGTCAAAACTAAAAAATCTAATATTAGTTTACAAATGTAAAATAAAATTTTGAATTATTAATCCATCATTACTGTATAAACTTTCAAGTAGTTTCGAATAGACAACACCATTTAAAAAATTAGCACAAATTTTTCTTGTATTTTGTATTTAAAAAATAATAAGTTAATTTCTGTCAAATATCTTTAAAATTTTTAATTTTAAAGGCATATTTAAAATTTTCTATTTCTAAACATAATTTTTAAATTAATTGAACACTTTTCTACTTGTTATTACATAATGTGCATGATAATAATAAAAATTATTTTCCTGATTTAAAAATAATGTTCATGATTAGTTTCAAAACAATAAATGTTAGAAATAAAAATAAAAATAATTATTAATAAATCAAACAAATTGTCTATATACACACACATATAGCGTGACACATTTAAGTTCACAGTTGAAAGGTCAAATCATCACCTTCAAAGCTAAAGGGATTGATTGAACTATAGTTCTAGTGACAGAGACAATTAGAGAGAGCAAGAACCTAAGAGGAGAATGATGGAATTGGATAATAAGTTTAGGGTGTGGTTAATGGTTAGGATGAATAATAGGTTTAGGGTTTGGTTAATTTATGTCCACACGAATTTGGTCTTTATTCTATGTGAATCGATATGTTAAGCCTATAACAAAAATAATTCAAAATTTTAATAATTTAGTTCACTCCGATCCATCTAAAATAACATATAAAAAGGGTTAGCCAGGTACAAAATAATCTCACTTTGGCGAATTGAAATGAAATTGGTTTGCCATTCATGGGAATATCTCATTGTCATGAAAATCTTAATAAAGGAAAAGTTCCGTTTTACACCATATCATTGCCTTACATATGGAATAAAATTTCCAGCGCTGCCGCTGCCCTCCACAATCTCTTCTCTTTCACAGCATCCTTGCACACGGTCCGGTGAAAAGGAGAACAGCGGCCACCTGTCCCAATTTGGTTTTTTAAATAAGTTTGAAAAATTACGAGGAGATTTTTATATTCTAAATTCATGAAATTTTTTTTGAAAAAAATCATTTTAATTTGCCATTTTAAAATTACTTATTACCTATGTGAATATGACGGGATTAGAATGTGAATTGTTTTAAGAGTAACGCTACGTACGGATAAATTATGTAAATAATGTTACGTATAGGTAAATTGTAGAGGTAATCCGCACAGGAATATCTTCACTACCGTTAGATCGATATTATTATTTTTTAAAACTTTTTATTCATACCAATCCAACGGCAATAAGAGTGTCTCTGCGTTAATTACCTACACAATGTACCTGAAAATATATTTTTCCAAATTATGCAGGTAATTTGCATAGGAATATCTTCATTACCGTTGATATTAATATTTTTTAAAACTTTTTATTCATACCAATCCAATAACAAAGAAAATATTCCTACATGAATTTCCTACACAATCTACCTGCAAATAAATTTTTCTTTTAGCAACTCACAGAGCTACCTCAAAGTAGGATTTGATAATAATAATAATAATAATTGTTTTTTAAAAACAAAAATCGTTTTAATCAGCGAGTGATTACTGTAATTTTTCCGTAAAGCAAACGCAAATTTGTTGACATATGAGTGGGCCAAGGAGCGACCTATGACATCTGTCATCGTGACCTTCATTCCTGTATCCCAAAATAATAAAATTTGGTAGGGAAATTTATCAGGTTAATGGAGGTCTTCGAATCGATCATGCCAAGCCAACCGCCGCCATTGAGCACGCCTCATGGATAATGATAATATTTAGCATATGACATTAATAATTTCTTTAAGGTGTTATCATTACGTATAACCATTCCAATTCCAAACCCTACGCTTTAGATTATTAAGAAATATAACTTTTGCCACAAGCAATAAAGAGATAAGCTATAATATTAAAAAGTAATCATTATTAAAAATGGAATAGAACTCGAGCCTCAGGGAGGCGAGCTGAGGTGAGATAAGAGAATTAGGCATGATGACCCTTACCGGATGAAAGTCTTGGCTAAAATACAATAAAATCCAACAATAAATTTAGAATAGGCGAACAAAAATAAATAACTATATGCCAATTAAAAAAGGGTCTCATAGTATAGAAATGCAATTTCTCAATCATGAATTCTGTAGGTGATGATCCATAGACACCAGCCAGCTACCATAACCAAGCTGCAACTTGTGAGCGATAAACAAACAGTATCAAAACCTAAGGGCCAACCAGCACAGCTCCATCCTAAAACCCTACAAACATTTGAACAAAACCACCTCAAATATGGCAGCAAGCAACAACAAAACTATCACACAGCGCGCATGTTCCTTAGCAAGGAATTATTCCACTTTATTCCAAATGGTGCCTAGGGCTTGGATGGGGCGTGTGGCCAAGTATCGGCGATGGACGGACGTTGAAATAGGTAGCAGACGTCAAGAATATGCAGGCTAAAAATACGTAAATTTTAAACCAGCCAGACGAGAAGAAAGTGAGGAACATAAATACGCTAGTCAGACCAAACATGAATGAGAAATTTGCAAGGCACTTGAATGTAGAGAGGTTCCTTTCTGTTCCTTGATGCGGGAAATGGCCTTCGGAGTAGAAATCAGAAAGCAGCTGATCCTTGAGGCAGAAAGCGTCCAGTAACCAAGCATTGGCCTTGTCTTCAGACGTAGGAATGCTGTTGACAGGAATACGTCTTATGTGGATATGGACTGCAGAAGGGTTCACTCCATAAACATTATCCAAGAAAAATGGGCAACGGGGCTTGTACCCGATTGTTACATCATAAACTGCAATAGATGGAAGTCAAGTTTGTCATGAGCGAGTGGTTAAGAGGATAAAAACATGTAAGAAGTTACACCAGTAATATTTAATGCCATATATTGCTTAAAAGTCTATATAACTAACTCAGCTCCTTCCATCCTAGACAGCAAATGCTCCATAATTTCAGCCAAACAAATGATATTGCTCCTGGTGACACTTTACTGACAGCTAAATGGCATGCAAGTATGCAACAACAAAATGGATCGGACTGTCAGATCATTAATGTATGGCCATTAATGTCATTTTAAATTCATATACAATATTAACTAACTGTGGTCCGTCCAACACCTCAAACAGCCTAATCAATCCTAAACAATCTGATCAATTTAAATGAGAAATCTTTGGATAAAAACAAAAAACAAAAACGGCCAGAGTCAAACCTATGGGATTAGCAAAATTTGTGCCTCAATCATAATTAACAAACAATAGTAAAATTAACAGAATTGTAACCAGTAATGCACACAAGGGAAAAAGTTTGGAGTAATATACTGATTCAGCATGTTCCTTTGCTAACATAAAGCAACAACAGTAAATTTAGAATTGTGTCAGGACACTGGTGAATGCAAGGGATAAGATCATGACAACATTTGCCTTCTTCCCAGACTCTAACATTGTCTTCAGAGAATAAGGCCATGATAATATGGCACTAAAAAATACAGATACCAAACATTCTTTTACGCAGTAAAATGTAGCTATGAAACAACCTGCATCCAAGAGGACACAAAGCTTTTTAGTTCTAGATTCAGGACCATATTCAGCAATTGAAGATATGTAAAACAGTATGTAAAAATAACACGACCTGCATCCAAGGAGCCTCTTAAATTGTCCAAGCATGCACAGAAACCCTTGGTTTTTGGAAGCAATACATTTTTTAGCAATGGCAACCCATTTTCAGCAGCATATTTTTGACCGCGGATGCACTTCTGTTCACTAAAATTGAAATAGTAGGTAACTTAATAGAATGAAACATAACACAAGAAGAATGACTCCCATCAGGATTCCACATCATCAAACTGGATCAGAGAGAAATTTTGAATTATTAATACCTTCAATTGAAAATTGTCCTACATTTTTTGTCAAGTTTGTTCAAGCTTCACACTCAACCTAAATTACGTGGCAAGAAAAGTTACATAGACATCTAACGTGTTTTATTGACCAAATTGAGTAAGCATAAACTTAACCTCTTTTACCATCTGTTAACGTCCTTTTGTCACACAAGCCACTGGCAGAGTCAAACAGTATAAACTCTAAAACACAAAACTTGCAAGTTTGTAGTACAAGTTATTGCTAACACTTTCAGAAGCCTAGTTACTGGTAAAAGGATGTCATCAAGATAAAAGGTCAGCCGACCGCAGAAGTTTCCTTCTTGTAGCACAAAGCCTATAGATTCTTTAGCCAACATGATGTATTTTATACAAAGCAATAAATGCCATTTAAAAACACTATTTGCAGACTATGAGTTCATCAAAATATTCAATGCATATTCAGAAACACAGACAGGCATAAATATGTCAATCCATGTATCAACTCGATCATCCAACACAACAGACAGCATTTCTTCATAACGATATTAAAAATGATATGAAGAACAAAATGTCAAACTGAGACGGAAATAATAACTTACGTGTAATCTGTACCTTCAGGAAAAAGTACTAGCCAAAGGGGATCTTCACGATCCTTAAAAGATGAAAGCATTTGATGCATGGTAGACTGATCAAGATCCCATTTTCTCTCAACAGAAATGAACTCTAGGATATGAAAACCCCAACCAAATACAGGTAATTTCATCAAGCTGCTCTTAAGGATATACTTTATATATCCCTGGCATCCCTTTCGCAATGCAAGATCCCAAATGTACATCCAATCAACCTCAGTTCTATGGTTTGAAATAAGCAAAATCCGCTTTTCTACAGGTACAGTATCTCCAGAAAATATAACTTCAGTTTTGTTTATCTTCTCAAAAAGAAAAGGCCATAAAGCTAGCCAAGCTCCAAAAAAGAAAGATGTAGCTTTCCTGCTGTATCGAATGCTAAGAAACCGCAATAAAACTGCAGTAATAAAGCCGCAGAACACTAATGTTACAAATGCTGTAGAGATTAATACAGTCAAACATAAAAGACCCCTTAACATCCTTAAGAATGTTGGCACACCCTCCTTCGGTCCATCCTTTGAACTAAAAACCTTGCAAAAATCCATTTTCTTTCAAGACCTGTCATGAAATTATCTTAGTTATTTCATCATCAGGCAAACAACCTTCCTTGAAGATGACCAAGTTTCGCCAGATCATTACCTTGAGCACAATTGATTAGCTTGCTCAATGGATCACAATCCTTAAGTTCTGAAGAGGTATGTTCATCAGCTCATTTTCCGAAGGATGCCAATAGAAGAAAAATTTTGCCTATAAATTTTGCCAACAGCATCAATGAAAATTTGCCTACCAATATGTATGATTAACTTGAATCAAGAATTTCAATCTAAAGGCAGCCAAGATATCAAGTACAATGTTGTGTGTAGCTGATTAAACAAGCACGAGGAAGAACAAGTGGGGCGAAAGGAAAAGCAAATTCTGGCAATGGAAGAAAAAATGAAACTAATTAACAAGGGGCATCATGCATCCATAATTGCACATTTATAGTAAAACACAATAATGCTCTGAGTAGCAACTTTGCTCCACTAAAGTATCAACATTTCTATTGTCATTGCTCACAGTAAATACTTACGGCCTAGAAATTCAAATTTATGTATTTTCATATTTACGGATCAATAGCATACATCTTCAGCCATTTGATTTAAGCTTTTTATCCAATACAATGGTATCAGAAGAAAATTTTGAGAATCGGTTTAAGAACAGGATGCACAATGTAACAACGTTAAGTCCCATTAAAGCATGAATTTTTCATCCTAGTTCGATAAAGCTTTCTAAATTTTCAACCTGGAAATGCAATAATAAAGTGAGTGTCATTTCAAATAATCTTTATATGATCAGAAATCATATCATATAATCAAGTTCAATCTTCAATGCATTAATGAATTTGGAACTCCTACAAGCATTTAAGTACAAAATATCGCAGCACACAAAAGAATGTTTAGCATACTTCAAACTTAAATTAAACATGAGTCAGCTGCCAAATCATGTAAATGATATCATCATTCAGAATTCTAGACATTGGCAACCAGATTAAAAATGAAAGGCTTGTTCAGTAAACTTGCCATTTTTTTGTATTATTTCTTTGAAAATTACTTGAAAAAAACACATTTATAAAAATTTTAAAATGAGCTAAAAAAATTAAAATAAAAAACAACATTGAAATATTTAATGTTATGCGCTCAAAAGTGTTGAACACCTTTTACAATCGTTGAACATGTGTAAACAAAACAGCAGAAAGCACGAAATGAAAACATAAAAAATAAAACAAAACTGGCAACGATAACTGAACAGGACCGAAATTTAAACTGGCTTCAAGTACGGTACTCCACCCTGTGCAGTCAAAAAGCATCAAACAAAAACCAAAAAACAAAACAAAAAAGTGGGAAGAACAGGAATCAAGATTAGTTATTATCCCATAAATGAAATTTTCAATAAGTTTTAAGTTATGTTTTGTTGTCCACATTTGGGAACCAAATTATGAACATGACATTGAATTGTCCCGACAGAGTATCGTTTTCCAAATAAGGAATCTATATACATACCAGTGTGTGTGTGTAATGCAAAACAAATGATATATATATATATATATATATATATAAACACGTACACACACATGTGTGTATATAATTATAAACACAGACAAACAAAAACAAACGAAACATTAAATACAAACAGAAAATCGATGGGCAGGAGACAGAAGCGATAAAGCACAATAAAACCATCGCTCCAGAATGCTATATCTGTACACACAAACACACACTGTACGCGTCGAATGCGGGAGGACAGTGGAGATCAGGGATCGATGATGAAGGGAGGAGCAGAGAAGAGAACCTGAGCTATTACCAAGAAAGCATGCATATGGTATTGGATTTCTAGGGTTTTGGAGCGATCGAGGAAGGATGAGACTTGAGAGGGATCTCCGATTCTGTGACTTGAGAGCTTCTGACTGGCACTGTTCACATTTTGAAATTTCCAGAAGCGAGGGGGGCTGTCAGCGGTGCGGTGAGGTGAGGTGGGGCGTGAAGTTGTCGATGCTGTGGAGACGAAATTACGAGAAAGGGTCTCTCGAATTTACACAGCGCCCGTCGACGTCGGCGGCTTTTTCGGAAAGAGGGGTGGGGCATTTTCGTAACGGTAGGGCCGTGCCGTGGGCATTTTCGTGAGAAAAGCTTGTTTTGCTCTTGGTTTTCGAATTACTGTTTCCCAGTGACGGTGCCCGTGGACTGTTTATAGTACGCATTTAGAGCTCCATAGTCCTCAGTATGATTAAAATTTAGCTAATATTTATTCAAAAAATATAAAAATTCTCTATACCAGAATCAATACAGTAACTTTAGCGATATATCATTCGGCTCGCTACATCTATTGAGTCTTCCTCCCACGCTAAATATTATTTTCGAGTAAAATAATATCGTTCTCACCACGTAAATTCGCTCCCGCCTCTCTTCCCCCTTTCTCTTTTCCCTGTGTAAATTCCCTCCCGCTTGTGTAAATTCCCCCTTTCCCTGGTTCTTTAAGGATTATTCCCCACAGTCGCAGCCCCTCAGATCCAGCCGAAGTCCAGACCTAGAAAAATCTCAGATCCAACCGAAGTCCACCTATCCTACTGGACTGACGAACGGCGATTCTGTGTTGCATTGCTCAATGTTCACTTGTTGAGTTTGACGAACGGCGATTCTGACGAACGGCGATCCTACTGGATTGACGAACGGCAACTAGGGTCTGATACAGAGTTTGATCACTTGTTGAACGGCGACGACACCAACCAAATCACTCCACACGGTTCGTCATTTCTGATTTTTTCCTCAATGTTCTTTGTTTTGTAGACTATACACTTTTGAATTGCTCAATGTTCACTGCTTTTGCTGATGTTTGATTACTTGTTGAAATTGTATCAATTTTTTCATAACAATTGATGCACATCTGCCTGCTACAATGAAGATATATTTTAAAACCTATAGTTTACTTGGTGTTGCCTATAAAATTTACTAGGTGTTGCCTATTATAATGCACTGCTATATTGCCTGGAATATTTTACGCTTTTGTAATGTGGATGCAGTCTGTTTTGTATGAAGCATTATAAAATAGTTGGGAATCATGTGATGATATCAGTTACTTGGAGTATTAAAAATAGTTGGGAATTATGTTTCATTGATTAGCAAAATTATTATGTTTTCATTGTTTATTTACTTTGTATAGAAATGGATTCATGCAATCAATCCGATGGTTACTTCACAAATCTTCTAAATAACAATGAAGTTTTAATGAGTGTCACAAATGAAGAAGAAATCTCTTCGGCTCAAGTTGATGTTATTGAAGTTGAACGGAATGGACGAAAAGTACGGGGTAATAATTTTACTAATGAGGAAGATTTATTGCTTGTGGATGGATGGCTTCAAACTTCCTTAGATGCAGTACAAGGAAAAGATCAAAAGCACACAATATTATGGAAAAGAATTCATAAGTATTTTGAGGAAAACAACAAATTTGGCACAATACGCAATTACATATCACTAATGAATCGGTGGTCAACAATTCAACAAGCCACAAATAAGTTTTGTGGTTACTTGGCTCAAGTTGAAAGAGTGCATCCAAGTGGGTGTAATGAGCAAGACAAGGTATGTTTTCCACCTTCTAAGCTCATTTTTAAAATGGTTTTTTTGACATCTCACTTATTTAGAAGCTTGGTGTTTTATTATTGTAGATTGGCAAGGCAAAAACTATGTTTGTAGAGTATGAGAGGAAGTTGTTTAACTTTGATCATTGTTGGCGGGTGCTAAGGCTTCATCCAAAGTGGGTGGAACATATGGAGCAACCAAAGCTAAAGAAAAAGAATTCAAATGATTCGACACCAAATGCATCAAATCCAAGCGAAGAGAATGATCATATTGTATCGTCAAATTTGGAACGACCAATAGGTCGTAAAGCAGAAAAAGAGAAACGAAAGAGAAAAGAAATGGCAAACTTCGACTCTTTTGTTACCCTAAATGAGATGGTAGAAATAAGAAAGAGTAAACTTTTACTTATGCAAGAGGCACGTGATCATGACAGTAAAATGTTGTGTCTAAGGCAAGAGGAAGTGAATCTTAGGCAAGACGAATTGCGTATTCAGAAAGAGAAGGTGCAACTTCAACAAGTGAAAGCAAGTCTTGAAGAAAAAAAGAAGAAGAAGAAAGAATTATGACATTAGATACAAGCGTCATGGCTCCAATGCTACAACAATATTATCTTAAACGACAGATGGAAATACTTGCAAGTCATACCGAATAGTATTATATTTATGTTTGTTGGAATTATGGAATAATGTTGTATTTATGTTTCTTGAATTAATCACTTTATATTGACCATTATGGAGTTTTAATTTATTTATGCTTATTGGGTTTAAGTTTTTAATTCCAATATGGATTATGGTTTTGGAAATATTTATATTTCTTCACATTATAATTATAGTTTGTTAAAGTTAAATCTATTGGTATGTTGGGTATGTGGGATTGGCAAGATCCTTTCTGTGCTGAATTTGCAGAGATGTTTACTGGATGTCCATAAAATGGACCAGAGCAAGTGTGCTGTGTATTTTTAGGACATATTTTCTGGCCATGTTTTTGTGATATCCTCCAATGCTTCCAATGGGCGGCAGTCATTTTTCCCAGGCGCCAGTTACTACCAGGACAAGCTCCAAAAAGAAAAAAATGTTTTTAACATGTAAAAGCTCCATCATATGGTAATAAGACCATACAATCCTCCAAGGTTTGGTGTTGATGGACAACCTTGTTTTCATGCTAAGCTGTCGCCGTGAGTCAACAGCCTGATTTTTCATTTCCACACAGTTTTATAAGTGATCATAGGTGTGTCTAAATTTGGTTGAACTTGGACAGGGGTGTTCCACCTGGTGTCCTCTTTGGACTGGTTTTCTTGCTGGACTGCCACCGTGAGTCTCTCCCTCATGCCCACACATGTATTTCAAATGAACTATTTTAATTTGATTAAACTTTATAAATATAAACTTGCGTTTTCTGTTATTTTCTTAATAGTGTCACTGTTACCTTGTCACATGAAGTATACGTACGTGTATGTATATTCATTAATTTGGCTTCTGCTTGTGAGAAGGGTCAAAATTCTCAATTGAAACTACCAATTTCAATTTGCAGGGCCGAGGTAGAGATGGCATTAAAAAGTGAGTCCTTATAATTGAAAAAGGGCTTGAGTTTACAGGGCCGAGGTAGAGATGGCATTAAAAAGTGAGTCCTTATAATTGAAACTTCAGTTTTCTGGTAGTGAGCAGGGCATGTTAACAAGTGTGACTCACACACGCACATTGGGTGGTTCTTTTCTCGTGCAGGGAAGGGGAGTTACTGGTAGTGAGGAGGTGAATGGGAGGGAGGGGGGAGGGTTGCAGAGTGTCATTATTTGGAGGCATCTGCCAGATTTGAAACCACACTTTCCTCGCCAAGGGTTGCATTGAGTGATTCAATGCTGGTTCGGCTTTTTTCTCTCTTAAGCTTGAATCAAATTCATCCAGTCCCAAGTCCCAACTACCATTATTATTTTCTTTTTATAGAAAGCAAAAAAAAAAACATTAAGCCACAGATTTTGATGTTTGCTCTTCTTTCTTCCTATGTTTGTTGAACTATAATCTATCTATCCAAGGTTCCACCTCCATCCAATTAAGCCACAGATTTTGATGTTTGCTCTTCTTTATTTATATATTAGGGTAGGCCGAAGCAGGTTGGTGTGTTTGCAGGATTTTTGGTGCTCTCGAACTGAATGAATAAATAAATAGGCTGCTGTTGTGTAGACTTTAACAAATTAAAACAGTGAAGGACTTTTTGCAGGAATATAATGCCAATTTCCCCTCTCTACTATCTGTAAGATAATCATATTTTTCATCTGATCAATACTATAGCAGATCTATGCATATTCAGATTTCTTGTTTTTTGTGCTGTCAGATTTCTTTTTCTGTGCAGATCAGCAAGTAGCGTTGCCAGATTGCAGTTATTCAGTTTCATCTTATGGCGCATGTTTCCCCACTGCCACAGCCGAACACCATTACAGAGGACTGTCACCCTGGAGCTGGTTGGGAATTAATCGAGTTTCCTGTAGAATCTAAGCCAGTCAATCACCTTTGCATCCATGGAATCTCACAGCAATCTCAAACATCAACTTTGTTTAATCCTAACCCCAACACTTAGATTTTGGGGGAGGGGGTTGGAAACTATTCAAACTGGTTCAATTTGCTTCTCCTTGACTAGCACTCTCCTTCTCGTTTCCTCAATCTTGTAACAAATGTAATGTCAGGTATTATTAAATACCATGCATTGTAATGTAATTATGACTTTTGTAATAATCCTATTCAAGTATTTGAAGATCATCTGAAGAGTGTTGTCGGCTGGGAACACTGATGCTGTACTGGTACCATAAGAGTCATAAACAGATACTCTCCACAAAAGCCAAGTTGATCATGTCTAGGAGCCATACTGTCAAAATTCCTAAATGGGATAAACATGGACAACAAAAATATAAATATTAAAAATAATCATAGCAAGCAAAGAAAGTAGAAACAGACTCCACTCTACATCACTGCCCCCTGCCCCCTGTAAAGTTATGGGTGTCAAAAGGAATGCAGCAACAAACAAGAAATTCATATCAGATGACAGAAAAGAAATCACAGCAACCACCAAGTGTAGAATACTTCCAGCCACTGCCCAAGCATTTTATTCTCATCTGATTATTTTCAAAGATACGTAACAGTCACAAAAGAAAAAAAATGGCTCCAGGTTTGAAGCCATATTCAATTGCTATACTGATCTATATGGTCAAATGATCAAAATGGATCTTATGGTTTGCCTCTATTTCATCTGTAATAATAATAATAATAATAATAATAATAATAATAATAATAATAATAATAATAAAAAGATTAGTACCATGCATTGACCCCGGGCATGGGTTACTGCAAACATAATTGTAGAAAGATGGAAGCATGTAAACAACATTTCCAACGACAGCCAACATTTTTACGGGGAAACAATAATTTTATTAATAAGAAAATGGAGAGTACATCAAATACAACCAGACTAGGGACAAACCCCCTAGGGCTTAAAAAACAAACATAGAACCATGTCTTACGTCGCACTGTATTGTTGCCATAAGTGCTCGACAAGATCTGATTGGAGTTGACAATGGATTCTTTTATCCCTAAGAGAATGATGACGTTGAATGAAGTCACTAAATTCAGGTGTAGGGCCACTTGAAATTGGATCATGTGTATTTCCGGGCAACTGTTCACATTCAAATTCATCTTCTTCATGGTCATCCCGTTCATCTTTAATGATCATATTATGTAAAATTATGCAAGCTAACATAATTTCGTTGAGTGTTTCAATGTGAAAAAATCGTGCTGGTCCACGAATTATAGCAAATCGTGCTTGAAGCACACCAAAAGCACGCTCCACATCCTTCCTTACGGACTCTTGAGCTGCAGCAAAATATTTTTCCTTGTTTCTTCGTGGAGCAGAAATAGTTTTAACAAATGTTGACCATTGTGGATAAATTCCATCAGCAAGATAGTATCCCATTCTATAGTTATGACCATTAATAATAAAATTAATTGTCAGAGTATGTCCTTGGGCAAGGTCAGAAAATATAAATGATCTATCAAGTACATTTATATCATTATGAGACCCTGGTAAGCCAAAAAAAGCATGCCAAATCCATAGATCGTAAGAAGCCACTGCTTCCAAAATAATTGTTGGTTCATGACAATGACCAGAATACATACCATGCCAAGCAGTTAGGAAGTTTTTCCACTTCCAATGCATACAGTCGATGCTTCCTAACATGCCTGGAAAGCCACGTTTCTCCCCAATTGCGAGTAATCTAACAATGTCATCATTGTTAGGTTTTCTTAAATACTCTTGAGAGAAAATTGAAACAATAGCTTTGACAAATTTCTTTACACTTTTTAATGTTGTGGTCTCTCCAATCTTCAAGTATTCATCCATAAAATCAGCGGTGACACCATATGCAATAGAATATAGATTGTTATTATTTTTTAATTGTTTCCATATTCAGTTATTATTTTTTAATTGTTATTCTATATTCTATATTCTATATTCAATCTCCCCCTTTGGAATTGTTGGCAACATACAGAATACGCAAACCACTCCCTCTGAACTCGAACCACTCCCCCTGAACTCTTCCAGTCCTTCATTGTGTGCTCCCCCTAGACACAGTATTCTCTTCTCCCCCTTTGCCAACCAATTGCAAAGAAAGAGGGGGAAACCCCACTGATGCCTTATGCGGGAGGAGGTAGCTGTATAGACAACCTGCTTCGGTGCCTATCAAACGGCTTATTGGAAAGAGGTTTGGTGAGAATATCTGAAGTTTGTTCCTTCGTGGGAACATACACCAATTGTACAGTGCCCTCTCCCACTTGGTCTTTGATGTAGTAGTATCAGTAGTCAATATGCTTAGTCTTTGAATACTAAACGGGATTCTTGCTAATATTAATTACACTCTGGTTGTCACACCAAATGTTGATAGGTAGTTCCACATTCACTCCCAAGTTTGACAGTTGAGTATTTATCCATACCACTTGAGTACATACAGCATGTGCCACCACATATTCAGCTTCAGTTGTGCTGCAGGCTATACTATTCTGTTTACAGCTAAACCATGCAACACACTATGAACCCAAATAAAAACTGCAGCCACTGGTAGATCGTCTGTCACCTATGTTTCCATCCAGTCTGCATCAGTGTAAGCCTGTAACTCAATTGAATCCTTAGAGGGATACCATAACCCCATCTTTAAGGTACCATGTAGGTATCTAAGGATTCGCTTGACTGCCAGCAAGTGAGACTCCTTCAGATCTTCGAGTCCGGCAATATGTTGGCAACAATGACAACTCAACCTCGTGGGAACAACAGAAATCGATAACACCATTTACAATCTCATGAAATTATCATAACTTTAAAAAAGATGAAGTATTGGATATGATTTGTTACCTAAACCACCCCCTAACCTCCTCTCTGTCTTGCTCATGTCCTCTTTTTTTCTAATCACTTATCTGAATTTTTATTAGTATATACTCAGCCTTCTGTTATCTTTTTGGTCTCTTCGTGTGTCTGTGTCTCCGTCCGTTCTCATTTCCATGGAGTCCTCTTTTAAAGCCGATGGAAGGAGTGAGCTGGTGGAGGAATTGTGGCCATCACTATAGGGAGATGGACTATCAACGTGTGGCTATATCAATTTTCAAATCTTGAAGATGCTTTCATCTATAAGGATGGTTCAAGGCCTTTCGTATCTTAATATTGCATACTGTAATTGTGAAAGTTGTGTTCTCGAAAAGCAATCCTGTTTGTCTTTCCTGAGTGGCAAGTCCCAGAGAGCTAGAGCCCCATTACAATTGGTACATACAAATATCTGTAGTCCATTAGATCCAATTACCAATGGAGGTAATAAATATTTCATAACATTTATTGACGATTTTAGCAGGAAAATGTAGGTACACTTTCTGAAGGATAGTGTCGTAGCCTTGATGGTGTTCAAGGATTTCAAAAGACAAGTTGAAGTTAAGAGCCAACAAAACCTTATGATGATAAAATCAGATAGAAGGGGTGAATACACCTTGAAGGCATTTCAAGATTTTTGCAAAGCAACAGGAGTGCAGCATCAATTTACCATTGTTTACACTCCACAATAGAACGGAGTCGTGGTAATGAAGAACAAAACCATCATGGATATAAAGAGGTCCATGTGAAGGGGCGAGAACTTCCGATCCTCAACAATTTTGGGCAGATGTCATTCACACTGCTCTTTATTTATTGAATAGGCGTCCGACGAGTAATATCAACGACATGATACCACAAGAAGCATGGAGCGGATGGAAGCCACGCATGTCACATCTTTGATTTTTTGGATGTATAACATATGCCCAAGAATCATAAGCAAGAAGAAAGAAGCTAGATGATAGTGGTGAGAGGGGCATCTTCATTGTCTATAGCAAGGAATCAAAGGTGCACAAATTCTATAACCCGCTTACCAAAAAAGTGGTGGTTAGTAGAGATGTCATCTTCCGAGAAGAAGAGTCATGAAATTTTAATAATGATAATGCAAGAAAATAAGTTGAATGAGCTGGATGAGCAGGCACAAGCTGTTGCACTAGATGCTGCAACAATACCTTAACATTCTCACCCACTTTTGACACACTAAAACAATTGAGCATCAAACTCATTTGCATCAAGTGATAGAACCAGAAGATTTAATGTCACTCCAGTTAGAATGAGGAGTTTGGATGACATTTATACATAAACAGAAGAGGTAAACTTATTTTATTTGTATGCAAATCATGAACCCATAAACTTTGAGGAAGCTACTCAAGAAAAGTGTTAGAGATTTGCCATAGAGGAGGAGATCCAAGCCATTGAAAAGAATGATACATCGGAGTTGTCAACTCTTCCACCAAAAAAGAAAGTCATAGGAGTCAAATGGGTGTACAAGATTAAGTGCAAGGCGGATAGAAAAGCTGATTGGTATAAGGCAAAAATTATAGTAAAAGGCTATAAGCAGAAGCATGGAATTAATTATAATGAAGTTTTTGCTCCTATTGCATGGATCGATACGATAAGACTATTAATTTTGTTGGAAGCTCATCATAGTTAGAAACTCTATCAACTGGATGTAAAGTCTACATTTTTGAATGGTGTTTTGAAACAGTCTAAGGGCTTTGTGGTTGAAGGAGCAGAAAATCAAGTGTTTTGTTTAAAGAAGGCATTGTATGGCCTAAAGTAAGCACCATGTGTGTAGAATGCCAGGATCGATGGTAATTTACGGGAGAATAGGTTTATGCGATACCCATATGAGCACTCAGTATACATAAAAACAGATAATGGTGAATGTTTAATTTTGTGTTTATATGTTGATGACTTGTTATTTATAGGGAGCAATCAAAGGATGATGGTCAAATTTAAGCAGTCCATGTTTAAAGAATTTGACGTGATAGATAATAGTCTGATGTCATATTTTCTTGGCATCGAAGTGAAGTAATGAGCTTATGTGATTTTTATTTTCCAAAACAATTATATGGCAGATATTCTAAAGAAATTCATAATGAAAGACTATAAGGCCGTGAATACTCCTGTTGTAACAGGATTAAAATTGACAAAGGAAGAAGAAGGGAAAATAGTGGGTGTTATCCTATATAAGAGCCTCATAGGAAGTTTGAGGTATTTAATTATGCCCAGATTGAATATACTTTACAGTGTTGGATTGGTAAGTCGGTATATGAAGATGCTGCGAGAATCACACTGGCAAATTGCAAAGAGGAGGTGCTCAACGCTTGCTCAAGGTGAGCTCGAGCTGGAGACTCGAGCAGCATCTTTTTATCTGCGCTATGATTGGGGCTCAAGCCTCTTGCTCGATGCCTGCTTGAGTCCCTACTCGAACCTCTGCTTGACGCTATATTCGAGTGATGATTCAGGAGCACGCTGATGTGTGGCAAATGATGCTGATGTGGTTTATTCTATGTCAGTTGGGAATGTAAAGATGTCATAACACCAGTTGTACCTAGCAGCTCTCAATCAATATATATGGGTATGGTCGTGTATGTTATGAAAAAAAATTGAGAGGAGTTTAAAAAAATCCATAAGCTAATATCAAAGCTCAGTTTCTTTTGCTATGTAATATGTGAGCTTGGGAAAAAGTATATTCGTGATATATATATATATATATATATATATATTGTGTGTGTGTGTGTATATATATATATATATACCATCAGTTTCTGTATATTTCTATCTCGTTACATTCCAATATAGCTACTGCATTAAAAAAAACTATTGTGCGTGAAGAAAGGTAATACTACATGGGAAAGAAAGCATTGCATAACTAGAGGGATAGATTACAACAAAAGAAAAAGAAGAGATTATATTGCATGTGAAAAAAAAAGTAAACAACATAAAAAAAAAAGATAACTGCATGGTTGTATAAGGAAAAAATAAGACATATAGCTGGGTACATATTAAACAAAAAAACCCATGTTGTTAGCTTGGCGCACGTCAGTAATGATCACCTCTTCACTGCTTAGATCATCCGAAACTAAGCCACTGGTCTCGCAACAGTATCACCTTTTCTGTTGTAGTGACAAACACCACTCCAGAGATGTTCTTCTTCCTGTTGCAGTCGATGAAGCCAAGTAGTCCACAGCCAAGGTCCTCCACGTCATAGACCTCACCATCACTACTGCAGTGTCATTTCTCATTGTTTGGGCTTGTATAAATCATGCACAAAGAGCAAAAGAAAAAAAAATACAGGATAAACGTGCTAAAAAAGGATGGAGGTGCTGCAACAAAAAATGATAAAAGAAAAAAAAAATGTAACAAGGGACTACAAAACAGAAAAGAAAAAAATAAATTCACTAACATACGACAAGGAGAGTGAAAAACGTTCTACAAAAAGGAAAGGAAAGCTCCATTAAGTACATTCTTATTATATGTGTATTTTTTAGTTTTGTTTTTCTTATCTGATTATAAACTATAATGTTGTTCTGCTGTATTGTAGGATGTAGTCTTATCAGTATTTGCATGAGTTTTATTTATCCTCATTACTATTGTTATTATTACCAGATTTTATTTGTTCCTATTTATTTGCATGTTGTAAATTGCTTTATTATATATATTATTCTCGTATTATTGTTTGGTTTTGATTTTGGTGCGTGTCGTTCATATCATCCTTTGACTTTGTTTTTTCATTTACAAAATTAAAGAAAATATATTCTAAGAACTCTCTTTTCACCATGTAAATGCTAGGACATTTTCAACCGGCTTTCAAAATTCCTTTTAAATTCTATTTATGGAGAAAAAAAATTACAAAATCCAGTTTCAACAGTTTTATAACTTTTTTATTTTCAAATATTTTTATGAAGTGTATACTATCACTTTATTTTTGAAAGATTGTGGTCATTTTTAGTAATTATTTATATATTTATTTTTAAATGAGAATTTATATCTGTTAAAGAATAACTCTAGTAATAATCTTTATTTTATTCTCTAATCTATTAAAGAATTATTACTTTTTACCATAAATAATCAATCAGAGTTCTTTTAAAAAAATGTTTTTGAGGTCAATGTGACAAAAAATGTTACTTTCAAAGTTTTACAAAGTGTTCACATATATACATATATATATTTATTTATTTTAATAGTAAGAGCAACTCTAATGCCTTTTAATTTATCTCTACATTTGGAGAATATTTTTATTCATTTTCTCAAATCGTACTTTAATACCTATATTTATTTTACCTTTATTTTGATTAAATTAATATATTTTTTACTTTCGATTTAACTTTTTATCTTTCTTTACTAATACATGTGAAGAGAATGAAGAGTAAGGAGAAATAAAAATATTATAATATTAAATAAAGAATGACTTTATTACTTTTCACAAATAAAAAATAACAATTTTACTCTTTACACGTAGAAAGTAAAAAATTAATATAATATGTTTGGTTCTTATTTATAGATAATAAAAATGTGTTGAAATTGCTTTAAAAGCATTAACAATCAGCTAAATAATTGAACTGTTTGGTCAAATTAAAAAATATTTTCCATTCAACATAACAAATGCCTCTACAATCCTGTTGAGTGTAAATAGTATTAGCCAGATTTAATTACAAATTATAGTACTCAAAAAAATAAAATATTAATAAAAAATATTAGATATGTGTATTTTAAATGAGCGGGGTCAAATTAATATTTAAATGATAATTTTTTTATTTAAATGAGTTTAAAGTTAAAATGTTGAGCTAAATGTATGTGCTTTAAAAAGTAAGTAGCTATAATCTATAAAAAGATAGCTCTGTTTTGCTGAACTAACCAAATATTAATTAAGTTGGATGTGAATACTCTAAAAAGTCTATTTTGTAAAAAAAATAAAGATGAAAAACTATTTTAATGGACCACTAGAGATGGATTTTTTTAGTTTTTTTTTTACACAAAAATAAATAGAGAGTAATTTTTATATTCTAGCATAGATGCCCCAATGTACATTTTTTTAGGGTCAAAAAGTTAATAATTTTGGGTGATGTGTCAAGGTTTACAGTGGAAAATAATAAATTTGGTGAGAAGTAATAATAAAAAATAATTTTCAATAGAATTGAGAGTAAAATAAAGATGACTCCTAAGTTTTTCTTAAAAATAACTAAGTTTTAATTGTAAAAAAATAATTTAATAGACTATAAATTACTAACTTAAGAACATTTTAAAACTTATGATTGGTACATGAATAACAAGATTTTATATTCAAAAAGAAAAAAAAACAAATTTGAGAGAAAGCATAGATAACTATCAAAAATTTTCAAAAATATCAAAAATTCATTCAAGTTTTTTTCTAAAATTATCAAGGAATCGGCTATTGTTTAAAAGTTATCAAATTATCTTTTGAAAAATGTCAACGAAGTAATAAAATTTTGAAAAACTACAAGTAATAATAAAAAACATTAAAATTTTTATGGAAGCTTTGTTAAAATGATTTAAGAACCACCAATTATTAACAAAATTAATGAAAATATGATGCTAACTATAAAATTATGAGATTGCACTCATATATATAAAATAATTTGAAACTTTCAAATTAGCTTTGTATAGAAAATAACTTATTTGCCTATATATATTAAGTTTTTTTTCCCTCCACCACCTTAGAGCCTCCAACTTTTCCTTTGGTGGTTCCAAGAGGTTGAAACTTCTCATATATTAAGTTATTTTGAATGGATAAATAAGTTATTTCATAATTTATTTCAAAAAATTTCATTATTAATATAATTCCCAATTAAACTCATTTACTTCAATTACCCTTAAATAGAGAAAGACTAAAATTAAACAAAACAAAGTTCAAATGTTAATAATTAAAAATCTGCTAATTTAATATGGGCAAATGAGTTTTTTTTTTATGGTGATTTGGAAATTTGAAGTCATTTAAATAGATAATGTTTATTTTATGCATATTAAGGTAAGATGGTAATGGGAGTACCAATCCGAATACCATGTTTTTACATTAAAAATGTAAAGAAAATTTTGTCAAATAAATAACAAATTTTGGAGAAAGTACAAGTAAATATTAAAGTTTTTCAAAAATATCAAAATTCAACCAAGTTTTTCTGAAATTATCAAGGAATGACTTATTATTTAAAAAAAATCAAATTGTATCTAGGAAAAATATAAAAAGTAACAAAATTTTGAGAAAAGCACACGTAACAACAAAGGTTTTATATAAAAAAAACTTTATCCGAACTCTGTTACAATTCTTAATAAAATTAATAGAAAAATTATATCAACTGTAAATTTTTGAGATTACCATTATATATATATATATATATATATATATATATATGAAATGATCATTTTACGCATTTAAATTAATGTTGAGTAGAAAATAAGCTATTTACCTATATGTATTAAGTTATTTTGAAATTTAATATATGGGTAAATAAGTTATTTCACAATTTGTTTTCCAAAAAATTTCATTATTAATATTTCACATTTTTACGTGTTTACTTGATTTGCCCTCAAATAGAAAAATGGCTTAAAAATAAATAAATAAATATAGAAATATTAATAATTCAAATGTTGTTATTTAACATGAGTAAATGCGTTATTTTTTTATTTATAGGTAATTTGAGAGTTTGGAGTCATCTGAATAGATAAAATGGTTATGTTTACTTTCCTCTTTTGGTTAATTTTGTTATGAATATATGATTTCTTCATAATTTCAACAAAGCTTGAAGGAGTATTCGGGGTTTTAAGGAAAGAGTGGTCGTGTTTTTCTTAAATTTTGTTATTCTTTCATTTGGTTTTTAATAATGAATTATTCATTGATGATTTTAATAAGTAAAATTTTTATTGTAATCTTACGTAAGTCTCACACACATGATAATATGTGATTGAATGATATGTTGATGTGACATAAATATATCGTATGTATATCGATAGTATACAGTAACCTTATATAATCATACTTTTTTAATAATTTATGAATTTTTTTAATATTAGTAGCGACATTAGTGATTACTTGTAATATTTTTAACGCATATTAACAATAAATGGAAATCGAAATGAAATGTGTCTGAAAATTATAGCGGCGATTAGGTAATGATCCAACTTTTGCGTGGGGCCCATTATATCCATCCCAGGCGTTGGTTGGATTTTAAATACACCACTACTATAATAATAATAATAATAATAATAATAATGAAGAGGCTGTGATGAACAGGCAAGGGGAACGCCTCCTTGCACACCATAAGAAAGGATTGCCGGATCTGCAATCTTGACGGTGATGGTGGCGGCAATGGAGCTCCGTACTACTCCCTACCCACCCGCCATAATTAACTGCCTACCCTCGTGTCTTCCCCGAGGCAGTTCGTCGGCAAAACCCTTTTTACATGGCCGGGCCTTCAAGCTCCCCAGTTCAAAGACACACCCGGATACCAGAAACCTCTCCCTTCTACACTGCAGAGCTCTCGCTTCAGGTTCTACACACACTTATGCCTACGGAGCTGCTTCTCATTTATTCATTTGATTTGTGTGAAAAGATTATAATAATTAAATTCCCACGCCGTTGCTTTGTTAAATTGTACATTTTGTTTCTACGTATGACACTGTATTGTCTCGGTTGGGTGGTAACTGGTAAGAGTTTTGATGTATACTCTACCTGGATATGGATAGTCTGACCCAGAGGCCTAGCCTTGTCTCACTGCTTACCTTCTTTCACAACGGCAAGCTGATAGACCCAATGGCATTAGACAAACTGTTAGTGCTCAACAGAGTCTAGCAATGGGGTGGGGGTGGGGAAAAAGGGCATTGGATAGAAGTGTGGGGAGCCCACCTGTTCATCATTATACCCTGTGTAGAAACCTAGTCGCAAGAGTGAGAACTCCTGGAATTCGAACTTTGAGTCATCAGCCAAAGACCCAATCACCCAACACACCCCACCAAAGTCTGTCTGAAATATTCTTGACCGCCCATCTCAATATGACGTATAATGATTCATGGCGAAGTCAATGTAAGGTTAGTAATTTCCCTGTTTGCATCTTTCCTAATTTCTGTATAGATTTAACTGCTAATCAGAGTCCCTCAGTGTCTGAAAAAAAAAAGAGCTCCATTGTTTGTCATTCTGTTTATTCTATCGATTTGTCCCTAGTCTAGAGTCTTATTTGATAAAGTGTCTCCCTTCAATCCTGTTTATAATTTTTGTGTGAAATTCTCTTAGGCACATCCAAATCCAGCTTAGTTGAACTCAAGGCCGTCCCAAATGAGGTTGATAAAGATAAGAATCTCGTGTTTGTTGCTGGTGCTACTGGTAGAGTTGGCTCACGAACCGTAAGGTCATATTGTACTGATATAATCATCTTTTAATTTGAAGTTTGATTTTTAGAACAGGTTACATAATGTATTTTTCTTCAGGGAGCTTTTGAAACTTGGGTTCAGAGTAAGAGGCGCTGTGAGGAATACTCAGAGAGCAGAATCTCTTGTTCAAGTATGTAATTTGTTCTCATTAGGATTTTCCTTAGAGTTCCTCACACATGATTGCTAAAATATACCATATATGCAGAGTGTCCAACAAATGAAGCTTGATGTCGGAACTGCTGTTGAAGGAGCTCCACGTAATAGAAACATGGAGACTTCATTTTTCATTTTATTTATTATTTTATTTTGATGATTTGATAAGTTAATTAAATGAAGAATAATCTATCATATTATATATAGTTTAAAAAAAAAATCAAGGTATGCTCCTATTGTAAGTAATGACTGTTTTTTTTGTTCTATAACTCAGCTTCTGAGAGATTGCAAATTGTAGAGTGTGACTTGGAGAAACTAGATCAGATTGGAACAGCAATAGGTAAGGCTTCAATAATTATATGCTGCATTGGTGCAAGCGAGAAGGAAGTGTTTGATGTCACTGGGCCATACCGGATTGACTATTTGGCTACTAAAAATCTTATTGATATGGGTAAGTTGCAGTCTGATTTTCGATTATGAATTTTTGTTTTTAGGTGTTTACCTGCGTTAACTTTATAAATCTTCAGTATGGTGTATTCTGCATGATCTTGCTGCTAATATGTGATATTCACTTTGGTTAAACATAGCGGAAATGGCAAACACAATGTGATGAACTGCTTAGTCATCATCCAATAGTTTGTTCAATTTACTTCTTTTTATTTCAATTAAGTATTTTTAATAGTTTGTGCTTAGGGCCTGATGCAAATCTGCTTTCAGTTGACTGTGCTTTTTGCAATCTTATTGTCATATTCATTTAACTAATAATATCGCCCTTATTGTTTTGGAAGTAATAAGCTAGAAGATTCCTTTTGGTGTGCAGCTACCATTGCAAAAGTGAATCACTTTATTCTGCTTACATCATTGGGAACAAACAAAATTGGTTTTCCTGCTGCTATTCTGAAGTAAGTCAAGTCTTCCTTTAATGTTTCAATACACTTTTCAAACTGTTGTTTGTTGCTGTTGGCTTGCCTATTAAAAACTGATAATTAGCATGTACTGATATTATTTCATTTTCTTATTTCTTGGTTTTGTGTTGGTTTTGCTGCTGAAGTTTGTTTTGGGGCGTCCTGATTTGGAAAAGGAAGGCTGAAGAGGCACTGTTAGCTAGTGGACTTCCATACACTGTGAGTACACAAAGAACTGGGGTGGGATTTATCTGCAATACACAACAGCTGGGTGTTTGTTTTTTTTTATATTTAATAATGATTTTCTCAGATAGTGAGACCTGGAGGGATGGAGCGGCCTACCGATGCATATAAAGAAACTCATAATATTACCCTTTCAGAGGAAGACACCTTATTTGGGGGGCAGGTGTCAAACCTACAGGTATTCTTCCTGTATATTGTTTTTTACCATGACCAACACACTACTGTCCTTGCCTTCCAATAAATATAAGTCTAACTAGAATGTAACCATCTCAAGTTATTGATGATTGCAGGTTGCAGAACTCATGGCTTTTGTGGCAAAAAGCCGTAAACTTTCATATTGTAAAATTGTTGAAGTAGTTGCTGAAATGACTGTGCCACTGACACCCATGGGGGAACTTCTTGCGAAAATACCATCTCAACGGGCTGATGCCTGCGCAATTATGGTACTTTTATTCCATTCTCATTCCCCACCATAACATTATAGAACATTTTCCAGATATTCATCATGGAGATTCAACACAAGAAGGCTAACAATTTTTTTATAAATTTGTGTTCATATTTTTGACCCTAACACATTTTCCTTTTTTGTTTGGTGTTTGTTTGTTGGGGTTTATTAGGAATCTGATGCTGGAGCTTTGCCTGATCTTGATTTTCCTATAAATGTTTCATCTGAAGCTCCAAGCACTTCCACTGAGAATTATCCAGCCCAAACGAAAGCTGTTACATCAACACCACTTTCTCCTTACACCGTGTGAGCTCCTATACTGAATACTGATCCTTCTGTACTGTTAGGTTGAATATTGATTTGGAAAATATCCCTCAACTACAAAATAAATTAAAAATGGCATAATTTGATCTGCGATCTGTCATATGATAGCATTATATTGGGCAATAGGCTAAGCTATATTTATAATAACTGTTGATGTCGCATGTTGGAGATTTCAAGGTCACATTGTTTTGTAGTTATGGTGATTTGAAGCCACCTGCTTCACCATGTCCAAACCCACCTGTTGGGGGAAAAAAATATGATCCCACAGTGATGGTGTCAAAGTCCAGCATTTTGGATACTCAGACAAGCACGTATGAGAGGCTAACTGTTAATGACAAAGTACCAACCTCAGTAGAATTGCGGAAAACACAGCCTCTTTCCCCATATGCTGCGTAAGTAATTTTTTCAGCTCTTCGTCTTTGGATTTTTGGATATTGACCTCTCCATTCAAGGTAGTTAATATTTACAGTTATGAGCATCCAAAGCCACCTAGTTCTCCGAACCCAATGTCTAGTGGCCCTAAAGAAACACATTTTAGTGCCTCGAGTAAAAGGTATCTTCCCAAATACTGGAGGCAATGACGAGGCAAAAAGTATGCCTTGCAGTGTAATTGGAAAGGATCACAGAAATTTTATTTTGGTCATTCGCCATATTATGCATTAAGTGTATGATCATTATTGTTTTCCCATAACATGGCTCACAAAATCATAGTTTTGACCTGTTTTGTTTTTAGATATGCTGATTTGAAGCCCCCAACATCACCGTCTCCCAGTGTTCCATCTGTGACACACACAGCACCCTCCCCTACGGATATGAGTCATATGACTGCTATTTCGAGTAGCAGTACTGAGTCACAAAGGGCCAATACTTTACCAGAAAAGGTGCACGCTGCAGCATCAAAACCAAGGGCAGGGGCACTTTCTCCTTTTACCATGTGAGAATTTTCCCTAGTATATGTTTGTTTTGTATGTTTTCTGTTTGTTATGATTATTTTCGGATAAAAAAACAAGAAATTGAAAATAAAAAAAATCATTCTTTAAATCTCAAAAGTAAAAATAATTTTTTATTATTTTCAATTTTTTATTTTTTATATCCGAAAATAACTATCATATTTAAAAAATAAAAATAAAAAACATGAAAACAAACACGCCTTTCATGTTTTTTTTTTTTCTTTTCATGGGAATCCTTTTCTTACAATTGCACCGCCCCCAGGCCCCAGCTGGGCAGTTGAACCTATTGCATGCTTTATGTTAATAGTGTGCCTATGACAATTTTTGGATGCTTTTCATGATACTATATTGGACCATTTTCATATCGCAAGAGCTAAATGCTGTGGTTCCCTTGCAGACCAACTCTGAATTACACGATATGATTTATGCTATCGATTCTGAACCAATCATTTGCTTTGATTCCCCCTGTTTTTTATGTTTTACAAATAGGTATGAAGACTTGAAGCCTCCCACGTCTCCAACCCCAACAAAATCTTGAAGGTAGGAGCGTAGGAGCTCCAATAAAATTTTGAAGACAACCGTTTTTCGATTGCCACAAGATATCTCTCAATCCATTATTTCCCCTCTGTTATGCTTGGAACACTAAATACTTTATTTGTAAGAGCAAATCTGCTTGTTTTCATTTGCGTGACTGAAACTTTGGGTTATAAAGCAAGTGATGGTGACATATGAGATTAATTTATTATAGATACATTTCCTATTCCTAAAATTCTATCAATAAGAATCGGGCATAGTCAATTTTTGGTAGTAACGGGATATTTACAATTCGGGTTACCTTTCGCGCACCATAATTGGATGAACAGGCATAGTCAATTTATTGTCCTTAATTATTGGTTTTTTTATGTAGTGGGCCAGCTAGCCTATTATGGCTCTATTTTTGCATGCAACATGCCGGACTGGTTGGGCCCATAGGCAAACTTTGTAAAGTGATACCTCCACTTCTCTAACCCTGGCTTGGCACAAGATGAAAATATAGAAAAAAAAAACATGTGACAAAGATAAGAAAAAGGATAAAAAAAATTATATAAAATTATATTTTTTTATTGAGTGGTTGGTTAGGATAGAAAATAGGTGAAAAATAAATAAATAAATTTATATTTATTATTCATTTTACTATTTTATATTTTATTGATCAATAGCAATATTAGAATTACAGACTTTTCATACTTTTTCCTACCCTTTACCTAAGGAAAACATTTTACAGTTATCAATACAAAATTTCTTTTTCCTTACGTTTCCATAGCATTCAGGCAGTGAAAAAATAAATTTTCAATACTTTTCTCAATCCCAACACTTTTCTATAGCTTTTCATTAGTAACACAGGGCAAAGATGGGTTGGTAATGCTTAGATTGCAATGACGCTGGCTGTCCATTCAAAATTTTGAAATGATTTATTCAATCATTAGTCTCATCAAAGGTTGTGACCACAGCCTCTTATTTGTAGGATAAATGGTTTTTTTTGGCAACATTTTTGTTAAGGTGAGTTGGTATCTTTTGGCTAGCGTGACAAAACTTATAAACTGTGTTTATAATGATAATGTGTTTTTCAAAATAGGAAATTGTGGTTTGTGTGTTTCTTTTAAGAAGATGTATTTGGATACTGTTATTTATTATTTATAACTTATAAATTATAAGGGGGAGAATGTTTGAATAGTAAATTGTTTTTTTATTGATTTACATGTCAAAAATGATTAATAAAGGCATGAAATTTAAATTTTATAATATTTAAAGGTATATCAATCTTTTATTCTAATCAAATTAAAATTGTTATAAGTCATAGAGAAAATATGCTTATAAAAATAAGCGTAAACAGTTTTGAATTTATATGCACCTTATCAAATGCTTTCTAACAAAATGAATTCTAACTTTAAGTAAATTTGATTACTTATAAGTCGCGTTAAACACCCTTTTATTACTTTTATGTGCAACTTTATTAGGTTTAATAGTATTAATTCTATGTTTATGTTAAGCCTTAACAACTACACAATTTTAAATAATTTTTTTGGCCATGGAATAAAAGCTAATATGATATTAAGTGATTAAGGCCCACCTTGATAAATTTCATAACAAAATAACAATAGGGCAAACTCGACAGAAAACAAAAAAATAAAAATATCTGGGATGTATTTTTATTTTTTTTATTCGAAAATAATTTTTCTTTAAAAATAAAAAAATTTAAAAAAACAAGAAATAAAACTATCCAGGATGTATTTTCATTTTTTCTCTATTCAAAAATAATTTTTCTTTAAAAATCAAAAAATTAAAACAATCAAGAAACATAAAAAGTAACTATTTTTTATATTTAAAAATAGAAATCAATTTTTGAGCATAGCCATCAAATACGATTGATTATCCAAATTATATTTTTATTTGAATTTCAAAATTTTTAATTTGTCTTAATATACCTTTCATTATTTTCCGAATAGTGTTTTTGAATATGGTCCACTTTACTCTGTGCAAAAATATTTTTTTTATTAGAAAGCTATAAATTAAACCAATCGAAATGAATACGTTGGTAAAAAAATCATTTAAAATTTGAAAATGTGACAACAATTGTCGGATGAATAGAGAATTAAGTATAGAAAAGTAATCAAATTTACATACATTTTTGTTTTGGTGTTTTTTAAAGCGATAAATCAGTAGAATCATGCATTTAAAATTTGGAATCATGATTATTTTCGATGCGATTTGGTCTTATTTTTTGGCCACAGTTTTGGGCCATAATTTTGGAATGATGAAGTCTATTATAGCCAGCCGATGTCTTAATTCATGCTGGGTGTGTTTCGACCACAGTTTGTGAGTGAGTTTAGTTTTGGGTTATTTACTCTTGTAGTAATTATAGTCCTCTGTCCATTGGGTTTAGCTAGTGTCTGTGAATTTCCAAGGCCATTAGTTTTTGCTGTCATTATTGGTTTTTGCTGTGTAATTTTTTTTTTCTTTTTGAAAGGGTACTAAACAGTTTGGTTTGATTGTGATACGGCCCATATGAGACGTAAACAATTAAAATATAGTGGAAAAGAGAGAGGGTAAGGCAAAGCTCTGCACCTATCACGTACCAACACCATTATCTATGTTGGCTTGAAGTTGTCTTTTTCAATATATATATTCTTAAAATATTTTTCTTTAAAACTGAACAAAACAAACAGTTTTCTTTCAAACCAAAAAATAAAAAAATTCCTTAATGCTTTCTTTAAAAACCCAAAAATCAAATGAAAATATTTTCTTTGAAATTAAACAAAAACAAAACAAAAATATTTTTTCTTTTAAACTAAATAAAAATAATAATCAACCAAAAAAACAAAATTGTTTTCTTTTAAAATCAAACTGAAGATTTTAATATCATTCTAGAATAAACTTTAGGATTTTTTTAATTCGTTAGGAAGCAATTTGATTTAATTTTCGATCTCAAAAAAATCATGAAAATAAAAATAAAAAATTAAATCCTTATGATTCTTCGTAGACCCTTAAAAAATAGAAACTTGGGATGAATTAGATTTAATTTTAAACTTTAAAAAAGAACTTAAAATTAAAAAAAAAACATAAAAACCCTTAAGATATCTAATGATTTAAAGCGTCAACTAAAATAAATCATATATTTATATCTGAATTAACATGAAAATAATTCAAAAAATTAACAACATATTGTTAAAATTATCCACACCTATGACGCAAACCCATTGATAGGTAGAATTACTAAATCACATCAATGTTTCCAATCTTTCCTTCAATTAGGTTGCTTATTTTATGTACAAATCAAAATAGGAAAAATGTAAATAACGGTGTCGGCCTCGAAACGACGTCGTTGCAGTCGAACTGATGCTCTTAATAAGTCGTAACCCCGCTCTCGCAGACCTCGTCACCAGAGTCCGCCCACCATCGGCCTACCACCAACCACATCAGTCTCTCTCCTGAAAAAATAAAAATAAAAATAATAGCTGTAATTTTCTGAAACTGTTCTTAAACCCCAAGCTCTCCGATGGAGGATTACTGGAGCTCTGACGATGACAACTGCTGCGGTGATTCCGATCGCGAGTCTCTCAACGACAGCGATAACGAAGGTGGTGTCGAAATCGACGAAGACGATCTCCAGCGCGCCGTCTGTAAGGGTCCCACCTGTAAGGTATCAACTCTTTTACGTATCCTGTAATTCTCTGTCGTGCCTGTAAAATTCGTGAACTCTTATGATATATTGTTTGTTTTTGGTATTTAAGTGAGGCCCTTTGTCTTTTCTTTTCTCTTCTTTTGTTTTTGTTTTTGGGTATTGAGGATTTGAGCTGTTAGAACACGTAGCATGTGTAGCATGACGGTGTGTTCCTGGTAAAATCTTGTTTCAAATTGTTATTGTCTTCTAGTTGGTTCCCTGAACAAACACCCACACCCACTTATTTCAATTTGAGGGTAATTAGTCTTCTGATGTCTAATACCCAAATCCTTGTTTATAATTATAGTGTCATATTTAATGAGCATTACCCTTTTTGTCATTCCATACATTGTCATTAATAATATACTAACCCCCTTTTTGGTTGGGTGCGATTTTGCAGGTTATCACAAAAGAATCTCTTTTGGATGCACAGGTAGCATAAGCTAAATATATATATATTTTTTGAGTACAAATATTTTTGGTATAGACGTATAGTGAGCCCATGTGCGTTTTTTTTGTAGACTGAGGTCTTAATTAGAGTGATGGACTTACTATCAGTGAGGGAGTATCAGGCTCGAACTTTACTTATTCACCACCGCTGGGATGTCGAGAAGTTGTTTGCCGTGTTTGCTGAGGAGGGGAGAACATCCTTGTTTGCCGATGCAGGTGTCACTGTGGTTGACCATTGTGATCTAAACTCCTCACTGCTGTATTCTACGGTAACCTGCAACATATGCTATGATGATGTGTCAAGAGATGAGGTGTCATGGATGGACTGCGGTCACAGCTTCTGTAACAGCTGTAATCACACAGTACTTCTTTACATTTGTTTAACTAACAATAATTATTAAATAATCCATAAGTTATGTTGTAAATAAATTTGTGATTATTTTCTCTGTTACTATTTACTCTATATTTTGCAATGAATTTATCCATTTTTATCTGAGGTTATCCTATCATGTATTTTTCTAGCTTTAGTCATCACTGTGGAGCAATTTCTTATTGCTACTATTACATATTGTTGTGTTGTGATGAAAGGTGGTTCATATTGTCATTCTCATGTTACTAAAAAATTTGGTTTTAATTCATTTATGATCGATCAATTAATAACTTGTAGCTGAAGTTTTGATATCCTTTTTATATGTAGGCTGGATTGAGTATTTTATTGTCAAGATAAATGAAGGGCAGAGTAGGAATATTAGGTGCATGGCACACAAATGCAATGCTGTATGTGATGAATCCATTGTTAGATTTCTAGTCCGTCAAAAGAGTCCTCACCTGGCAAACAAATTTGAACGTTTTCTTCTCGAGTCTTATATTGAGGACAATAAAATGGTCAAATGGTGTCCAAGTGTTCCTCATTGCGGGAATGCAATACGTGTTGAAGATGATGAGATTTGTGAAGTAGAATGCTCTTGCGGGATGCAATTTTGTTTCAGGTGTTCAGCAGAAGCACACTCACCTTGCTCATGTATCATGTGGGAACATTGGGCCAAGATGTGCCGGAATGAATCAGAAAATATGGATTGGATTGCAGCACATACAAAACCTTGTCCAAAGTGTCAGAAGCCTGTGGAAAAGAATGGTGGCTGCAACCTAGTGACATGTCAATGCATGCAGCATTTTTGGTGAGATTTTATTATTTCTTGCACGGTCTTGATGTATTATTCTTTATATGAATGTTCATATCTGTGGACTGGCTGTTAGGTGCAGCGTTCTAACAATCTAAGTGAAGCATGCAACCAAAACACTAACATTTTGAAAGCTTAGCAATAATATGTTAGCCACAAAAGCTTAAATGATGAATAATATGCTTGGCCTGAACTTCTTGCTTGTACAGAATTTATCACGGTGTATGACATATTTCATGCTGAAGTAGCTAAATTTTATCACCCTTTTCAACAAAGCAAATTATATAGTGGGATTTTAAGAAAAAATATTCTGAAGAGACTAATGAACACCCATATACAATAATATCTCCGGACAACAAATGGAGTAATGTCTCTTATACCTATATAAATAGCAAAATAAATTTTTTATTATTTATTTAACCTTTTATTTTCAAATAGTTGGCTTTGTGGTGGACCAACCGGAGGAAACCATACTTGGACAAGTATTGTTGATCACAGTTGTGGACGGTACGAAGAAGACAAGAAGAAAAATGTTAACGGAAAACAGGTTCTCAACCGGCTTACACACTACTATAGTCGGTACAATGCTCATACTGAATCCTTTAAACTTGAAAGTAAACTGAAGGAGACTATTAGTGAGAAGGTGTCAAATATAGAAGAGAAGGGATCATCTCTCAGGGATTGTAGTTGGGTAATGAATGGTCTGAGCAGACTCTTCAGATCAAGGCGTGTTCTTTCATATTCATATCCATTTGCGTTCTATATGTTTGGTGAAGAACTTTTCGGTGGTGAGATGACTTCTGAAGAGAGAGAAATTAGACAAAATTTGTTTGAGGATCAGCAACAGCAGCTTGAGTTCAAGGTTGAGAACCTTTCAATGTTGCTGGAAGAGCCATTTGACGACTTCACAGAAGACAGGGTTATGAACACAAGGATGCAGGTCATGAATTTGGGTGATGTCGTTGATTCGCTTTGTCGGAAGATGTTAGTATGCCTCCACAAAATCTCTTGTACTGTTAATCAATTTCTTTCTGCATCCTTTTCCTTTTGTGTTTATGGTTTAACTAATGACATGCAGGTATGAATGCATTGAGAATGATTTATTAGGTTCTCACCAACTTGGTGCCCACGAGATTGCTCCCTACAGGTCTGAAGGCATTGAACAGGCCTCGGGGCTTTCAACTTTTTGGAGCTTGAAAGGAAATGCTACTTAACGATATTTATAATCAAATCCTAGAACAAATGGTAATTATTTATTATCAACTTGTAATGTGTTAAAGAGAAAAAACAATATGACGAACCCTTAAAGGGTGTGCTTAACATCTATTTAGTAAAGTTTAGTTGTTACAAATAGAAAAAATAAATTCGTATAATATGAAACCTTCTTGTTTGTTGTGAAAAAAAACTCTTATGTTGCTATTCCTTATCTTTTTCCTTTTCTCATCTTTGATTAATAAAACTCATTCATATAGAAAAGTTATACAATATGGAAACACCACATAATATAAAATTGATGTTTTTTTTATTATGCTAAATTTATTATTAATATTGAATCTCTAACGACCTTGAAAACTTAAGCTTATGTCTTTTTTTTAACTTGTTTCAAGATATAATACAGAATATTAATCATGCCCCTTCTAATGAGTTTTTTCACACTAATAATGGCAACTCAAGCAAAGAAAAATGAAAAAGTTGTGTCTGCTACTCCGTCTGCGCCCAAGTCGTTAACAAAATCTCATATTATATTGCTACAAAAACCATTTTATCTTGTGCATCAAAGTGTAATCTCATTATCTCATTATATTATATTTTATTTAATATTTGTTTGACTTTTTTTTCCTTGGGAGACAGATGGTTGTATTGGGGTTTATGATAACTTGCATTAATATAATGCTTGGTTTGTGCTTTGTTTTAGGTTATTGATGTAAAGATCAAATAAGTTCAAAATAATTTTGCTCCAAATGAAGCAGAGATTGAAGGGACATTAGTTGCTGATCGGGTTTCCTCGCTTGAGTGGTTGTTCTCTTGGGAAGCATTCTAGAAAGGCTGGCGCAGCCTCTGATCCCAAGCTGCCTACGGTAGTATTTGATATAGGAGTTTTGACTAAATTAATGAGCCCCCCTCATTGCAATTGTGCGGTTCTATTTTATTTTCTTGTTAATTGCAAGTATATAGCTATAGGGTGACTTGACCTTTGTGTCCTTTAAATTTGATCCCCATTATTGTTGGCAAAAGTTTGGCCCTTATATATTGTGGAAAAAAAAGGCCTCTTCGCTGTATATATAGGCCTGTAAAATACTTTGCCTTATAGCTGAGAAACAATCTGGATGCATGCTTTCAAGAAAGCAATATATAATAGCTAGATATAATGTTTAGTAAAGACCCTGCTGTTGAAACTGTGAAACTATCTGTTTTCTTCAGGTGATTGACATTGTTTTCAATTTTGAAAATATGTTTATTATTTATCTTTCATTTAATTCATGTATATGATAAATCATATTGACGATGAAATATTTTATTTCCCTTGTGCAAATTGGGCACACTCTTGTAAGGAATATCTTTTAAACCATAAGTTAGCAACCCTCTTCTGACAAAAAGATTGTAAAACACAGGCTTAAATCACAAGTTGGGGCATTGAGTTTTAATTACAAGTTTGGAGGAGTGTTACGAGATTACAGGTTTGCAAGTCAAGATACTATAATTAAATTTCAAATCTGGCTTTTATCCATCCAATCCTAAGTTAGTACTCTTACCTGAAACGAAATATTACAAAACATAGACTTAAATCACAAGTTGGAGCATCGTGTTTAAATTTAAGAAAAATAATTATATAACTAATATGGGTGACTACACATCTATATTATCTTTCGATATATTATTGTCCATCTGTTCTTTCTCTCTTTGTCATAAAACAAAAACAAAAAAACAACCCTTCCTTTCCATATTAGCAAAACATAAAACGAATTATTAATTTTAGTTGGATCAATTTTGAGGTGTTTTTTTGGGCTCAGCAACTTGAATAGCTATTATTATTTTACGTTCTTTCATCTCCTTGTGTCTCTACCATTTCCCTTCTCTGCCTGTCCCTATCTGAATCTCAGTCCTTAGTTCGAGGCTGAATGGGTACAAGGAATCATAGATTTTACCTACCTGTCCTCCCCCAAGAGAACCCTCCTTCGAGGTGGCGGAGGCTCAGCAATCTCAGGTTCAAAAGGAGGTCACCACCACCAGTACTTACTATACTGTGGAATCTCTATCTGGTTATCTTTTCATGCTCCATAGGGTGTTCCTCCCCAGGCTCGACTATGATTTAGAATAAGATAAATTTGAAATTTCAAAAGACATTTTCACCCAAAAAAAAAAATTACGAATAAATTTTATGTCTCCAAGTTAAATCCCATAAAGAAGAAGTGTCAAGTGTTGCAAGGCAATGAAGGCATTGACGATCTTGCATTTTTTGTGGGTGTCAACCAGTCGGCTTCTGTTTTCACCCTCTCTGTCCGACTGTTCGTTCCCGTCTATACAGACCGCTAGCTTCACCTCGTCCGGTCGGGCCTTCTTCTTCCGATTGTGCAAATGTAAAATAAATTTATTATTTATTGAAATAGCTAAATAATTGGTGATACTATTATTTAAAGTTTGATTAAATTTTATAATAACAATAATATTTTTTATTAAATTTTAGTAAAACTCAATCCATAGTGAATGCTCTCATGTCATAAAAATATGCAGTGTATAATAAAGTAACTGATAGATTTGCTTCTAAATAAATTAAAAGAATTAAATTCCTATCGCAAGCACCTTGGAAACCATCGTAATGCCAAAATTTAATAAAAACAAAACTTTTTTTTTTTAAATTTGATGAATAATTTTAAAATGTGTGCATTGGCTTCCCACCTCCTTCCCGCCCCGCAACCGTAATTTTAAAGTTACGGTTTTAGTGTTTGATGATAGCAGCGTTTTTTTTTTTTTTTTTTTTTTATATATATTCATCGTATTTTTTATGATGTATCGGATGCCAGTGCTCATCTCCAACGTTGACGCTCCAACGACGCGTTATCTTTTGCATTATTTTGGCGTAAATGTACAACTGCGCCATATATGGCTCCAGCGTCAAACGCGCTAGCTCCCCCTCCTTTCTTCCCCGCACCACATTTCCCCAGCGCCGAACGCATCCTCCCTTTTCTCCGGCACCGTCACTGCTACGATTGGACTGGCGACGACGACTGGAGCGTGCACCTTCTCCTTGCCGACAACTACGACTGGACCGTCCCTCCTCCTTGCCGATCTTGGGAACGACTGGACCGGCGCCGGTGACGTGATGGCGTGGGAGGAGCGGTATTAATTAATGGCGGCAGGATAACGGATCGACGAGGAAGCGCAGAACGCGAGGGAGGGCCGGGTTGTTGGTTCGACGAGGTGGGCGATTGATCTGCGGTGCGAGCAGAGAGGGGGAGGAGAAAGGAGCGAGGGAGAGCAGCGACATTTTGGTTTCAAACTGCCTGCCGTCGTTGGATCATCGGATCATCAGATCATCAGAGTGGGTTTTTTTAAGGAATTCAAAGTCGTTTTTTTTTTTTTTTTTAAGAAAAAGGAATCGCAACTTCGTTAAAACTGTATCGATGTTTTTTTTTAAAAAACTTGAAAACCGTATAGTTTTGATATAAAAAAAATATTAAAATTATATAATTTTAATACAGTAATTATTATAGAAAATCCTAATTCAAGTCCCATATATTTGGCATTTATTTTTCCTCCTCACTCACGTATCGTCATGCTCTCTCTCACCCTACTACTCCCCCTCCCTCCAATCCAAAAAATAAAATAAAATAAAATTATACTCGGTTCTTTCTTTCCATGCATGCTTTTAAAATTTTAGTCCCCTTATTTCCTCAGCGCCGAGCCACCCTCTCTCCTCTTCCTCGGCCCCGACGCCGCCCCCTCCCCTCCCCTCCTTCCTCGGCGACAAAGCCCCCCTCCCCTCCCTGAATCCTCCTCTTTCTCGGTGCCCGGCGACCGTACATACAAAAGGAGGGCTTTTTGGGGGGAGGACCGCATTTCAACTTTCATTTCCTGTTAAAAAAAATTATTTAATAAAAAAATAGTATATAGTGTTAAATTTTGTGTAATGGATTGAAAACGAGGGATGAAAATTACTCTACAAATTACTTTAAAGTAAAGTTATGAGTTGGAGATGATCTAATAGTTACACCAAACAGACATACATATTTTTTTTTAAATTTCTCATCATCCTTGATCCATATTATCAGTAAGTAATTTTGTACATGAGAAATATATTTGCAATCATAATTATTAAAAAAAATACACTAACAAAAAAAAAAAAGATCTAAAAGTGTTATCATATTTAGCCATCAATCACCACAACAATCACAATTTAAGCTTTAGCCTCATGATGAACATAGCTTATAAAGGGGACTTGTACTATCCTTTAATATTCACCTTTTTACATTTTACATTTACATAATTATATGATGCACATTTTATTTATCGACTTACAAATTTACACTCTTGTCAAATTTTTTTCCCAATTGTACATGTAAATTGCACTAAAATATTTTAGTTGACATTATATTGATATTAATTTTATTTTAAAATTATTCATATCAATGAAAAAAAGTGTTAATATATAAATTATTTATACAATATACTTGTAAATAAATTTTTTTATTAGTATAATAAAAAACACACGGGTAGTTATTTGAAAGCCAGCAAGAGTTAAACTGTTATTTTTGTTATGAGCAAATGTTATGTATAACAAGAGTTATATAGTTAATAAATAATTATAAGGACATAATAATATATTAAATTATGAAAAAAAAGTATAAATAAATTATAAATATTATTTTAATATATTTTACGATTAGATAAATCATTTTTCTTTTGTTATTTTACAAACGAAACATAGCGACGTTTGTAATGACGTATGCCCGATCTGATCTGGCCTCATGTAAAAACTCTGTAGTCTTAATTCCACACCGATGATAACTGCGTCGTCGCCACAGAGCCTATTCACAATCATCGGCGGATCGAACCGACGAGCCTGTGTGCCTCTCTCTCTGTATAGGCGGGCCTCAACCACAGGGATACAGAGATCTACAATCACCCAAACGCTTGGTACCATTTGTTTCTCAAATCATACCCGTTTCATTAACCATGTTCATAACGAACAATCCCATCAACTGCGTCCGAATCGCTATTTTTTCTCATCCAACCATCGAATCGTGTCGCTTATTCGATTGTTCTTCTGTTTCTTAAACTTTATTTAATTTCTCCACACTTTTGGTCCAACCCTCATTTATTATTATTATAATTATTATCAATTTGTCGTCGTCGTCTGTCTTATCGATTGGCGAGGGGGTTCATTTTAATTCATGTTTTTTTTTTTTTAGATTCAATTTATATCTTGAACTACCCTTTGTTGTAATCATGGTATTATTATGCTTCTTTGTTAGTTTGTCTCTGGAGCAGCTCATTAATATACACTATTTTTGTTTGAAGGTAGAACATGGATGCTGTTCCGGCGATGCTAGCGGCAGTTTTATTAATAGCAACGCTTATCCCGTATGGTGTGGCCTTGCCATCCACAGCCCCTGCTTTCTTGTGGTCGCCCCACCAGGATGAGTATGTATGCTATTATGTGTTGTTTCTGAGTCCCCCATAGAAACATTAAAACATACACAGTGATTGGCATACTAGATGGTACCTTCAATAGTTTTTTGCGATACCAAAGTAGCATTAATGACAACTGTATTAGAAAATTGTGAGTGACTGAGTGTGAAGCACAAACATTGTTACACCCTGACTATGAATCTTCTATTTAAAGATTCTATCAGCCGCCCTACCAACATTTACATCAACGATTGCTGCAGTGTGAAATGATGCATAGGAAAACCACCTACTGGATTATCCTTGAAGCTGTGAACCATTAATGTAACGCAGAAGTTAAACGCCATTTATTTTTCTATCCATCTAACATGCAGCTTTCCTTGCCTTATCCTTCTCAAAAGGGCTCTCTAACCATTTTGGTTCTACACCCTGTTAGAATTTATATCAAAATCTCAATTAATGGCCCACAAACATCCTCCTCCAGGCAGTTGCTCCTAAGATAAAGAGCGCATGGGTCAAGAAATGATTCACATTTCACAGTAGTGGGAACTCTTCAATGTTGGCATACTCATGAGTTGGATCCGTGTAATGGCCTTATGGTTAGCAGGCAGAAATTGTTGGCATGATGTAATTTTGAAGTACCTGTATCGAGTTATAATCTGTTGACATAATAGTTTGTGACTAAACTAAAATGTTTCAATTATGTATTATTGAATTCATTAGATGAAATCTGAGTGTGTTGATGACTTGGGGGGCACCACAGTGGCAGAGTGAAGGTGCCATCTTATTGAGTTTGATTTAATAAGCTTCTTGGATGTAGTTTATATTTTGTGGAGAATTTTTCCTGTGGTTGAGGAACTATCTTCTTTTTGTGTATCTTGTTGAGTTGGAAGGCACCACAGTTGACCAGTGAAAAAGTCATTTTGTGGGGTTCAATTTAATCAGCTTGTTGGCCATAGTTAATAGTTTGTGGAGAGCGTTTCCTAGGGTTGAGGAACTATTTCCTCTTATTTTTGTTTTCTGTTTTTAAAAATTCTATATAATAGGAAAGATGGGGGTGGGGAGAATTAAATTTTCTGTCTATGTTAATATTGGTATGGAATTAAGATGAAACAAATTAAGGGGCTTCTTTAGATTACTTAGAATTGTGGTGTGTGAAATACTTCATGGCTATTGAGTTGAGGACAGATGGTGGCCTGAGTGGGTCGATGGGACTGCTGGTAGGATAAGGTGAAAAAGCTTGGGTTTGATGAATTGGTTTATTAATGACATGTATCCCTTTGCAACCTGTGGAATTGTTATTTTATATGAGAATTATAATGTCATGATACTGACATGTATCCCTTTGTTCTAGATGTGTTACCTGTAGGTAGCTAGGCCAGCATGTTTTTACTTCCCTAGATTCTTCATTACTTGTGATGCAATTTTATTAGTTACCTAATTCTTTTCTACTGATGTGTTTTTGATGAATAATTTTTGAACAGATCGAAAGAAGCTGTAAATTACCAAACCCTTTCTGGGCAGGAGTTAGCCAAGTCTGTTTTGTCTGAGGGGGCCTGGTCAAACTTTCTGGTATCTTTATTTCCTTCAGAATGTACTCAGATCTAACATTTTCAAATCTTATATTTACTTATTATTCTTCAAAGAGAAAAAAAACTTTACATGGGTATACTTCATATTCTTATTACATTGAATTTTACGTTTTTAGTGTCGGAGGAAGAACCTTGAGCCGTCTGTGGATCTTGCACTTGTTTTTGTTGGCACAGAGGTAAGAATATGTCTCTTATTTATAAAAGTAGGTGACAACTTTTGCATACTTAGTCTTTTCCATTTTTGTTAAACCCAATGATTTATTTCTTACTTGAAGCATTATATATATATGGAGAGTGTGTATGATGTGTGATATTTTTGAGGCATATGTGATATATAGGTACTAATTGCTTTTCCATGCAGCATCCTTTATTGTAATTTATACCTTTTAATGCCGTTGGGTTGTCATGCTATGAAAAAGAACTTGTTATTTTATTTGTTTGACTCAATTACAAGCCCCACATGCATATTACTGAAAACTTTCAATTGATCTATGTGATTATTTCTTCTGAGTCATTTGCGATAAATAATTGTTACGTTTATGTTCTTTCTATGTAGCATTTTTTATGTAATTAAGGCGAACAAATGACATAACAAATATTTATTTTATAACATGTGACAACCAATCAAAAAATCATTGTATATTTTAGTATAAACCGCGACATAAGAAAATCGTTGGAGCATTCCTTACAAAGCGACACACTACATCTTCGAAACCTAGGAATAGTGATAAATGGGTAAGAGTTGCTAGGCCATTGCCCAAAAGTAATATGCCACATTAACACCTAGATGCGGTGTTAAAGGAGCAAAGGTGTGTGCGTTTAGTTAGAAATCATAGTCCCAGTTTACGTTGAACTTCATAGAACATAAAATCTCTCAATGGTAAATCTGTAAAGCTAGTTAAGGGTATGATTAGGAGGGATATTAAAATTATATACTTTCAAAAGATTAAATGGATAGGAAAGAAAGCTCAACATATAGGGAAGTAGGGCCACAAATTAGGGTATACACGTGGAAATAAGAATAAGAACACAGTAGATATTATTCTTAATCCTTAATTGGTTGATAAAGTTGTCGACCTTAGAAAAAAGGGCAATAAGATTATACTCCTTAAATTCATTTTTGGGAATGAATAGGTCAATATTATTAGTGCTTATGCACCGATAATAGTCAATTGGTTGATGGCTTAATGCGAGTAAGTAACAATTTTGGGGGATCTAAATATACTTACGCAAGGTATACTTGTTGAGGAGAAAACTTTCATTAGATGAGACTTTAATGGATATGTAGGGAATATTTTTACTTGGTTTGAGAATGTTCATGGAGAATTTGACTTTAAGGGTTGAAATGACGTAGGGAACATAATTTGAAACTTTTTTGTTTCTTATCACTTGATTCTAATGAATACTTGACTTAAGAAATTAGACTCATTTCATCACATATTAGTGTGGATGAAATGCTAGCCAAATAGATTTTTTTTTTACTTAGAAATGTAGAGAGAAATTGTCGCATAGACTGTAAAGTTATCACAGGGGATTGTGTAGCTACAAACATAACTTTGGGTGTTAGATATTAGTCTTTAAAAAATATAAAGGAAATCAAGATATGTTTTAAATCATATGATCAAACGATGGAAGTAAACTGGAAAGATGAAGTCAAATGCTTTTTTTTTAGCCGATTAATCAAGGAGGTAAACTGGAAAGATGAAGTCAAGTAAACTTTAGTGGGATGTGGAATAAAATGACAGATTATATTAAATGAGTGCATAAGAAGGAACTTGGTGAATTTAAAGGTGGGTGTTGCCAGGTAAGGACATGTCCGGATGGAATGAAGAAGTAAATGAACTATTAATTATAAACGAAAGTGTTATAGAAGTTTGGGCAAGGATTGAGATGCAATAATTTTGCGAAATATAAACTACTGAAGAGAGAGGCTAAGAAAGCTATGTGAGATGCTTGAGTTAGGGTGTATCAAGATTTGTATGAGTATTTGGATTCCGAAGGGGGAGAAAAAGATACCTATAGAATTGTTTGGATGAGAGAAAAGGCTAGAGACTTATGTACTGAGTGTATTGGGGAGGACTACAATATCAAGGTCTTAGAGAAAGATACCAATATTAAAGGAAGGTGGAAGAAATATTTTGATCAACTTTTTAATGCTCACTTTGTTCAAGATATTAGTGATTTGAATATACTGCTAAAAGAATTAAATCATGATTTTTTGTGTAGGATAACGTCAGAAAGTTAAATAAGCCTTGTGCCATTTAAAGTCTAAAAAGGTGATAGGCCTACATGCAATTTTCATCGAAATTTGGAAATGTCTTGGTGAATTTGGGTTTAGTGGTTAATAGAATTATTTAACAAGATTTGGCAGTCATAAAATGCCTGATGAATGGAGAAAGAGTATCTAAATGCCTCTGTATAAAAACAAAGATGACATACAAGATTATTTAAATTATAAAGGATTAAAACTGATAAATCGAAAAGGATGATTGAACATTGTTTAAAAGTGCATGCTAAAATTGTGGAAAACAATTTGATTTTATGCCTAAAAGATCTATTATGGAGCAATTCATATTTTAACAAGAGAGGGTTAGAGTAACAACAACAGATTTACACATGATCTTTATAGATTTGAAGAAAGCTTCTGATAGAATACTCAGAGATATGTTTTGGTGGGCTAAAAAAAGAAAAATAATTTCTATCAAATATGTGAGTTTAATAAAAAATATGTATGTTGAATTTATTATAAATGTTATAATTAGTGGTGGATTAACAAATGAATTTTCAATTATCATAGGAGTGCATCAAGGATCAGTCTTGAATTCTTTTTTCTCTACAATAGTAATAGATAAGATAATCAAAAATATTTGTAAGGATATACAGTGGTGTATGTTTTTCGTCGATAATATTGTTTTGATGGATGCAATCAAAGAAAGGATTAACTAAAAACTAAAGTTGTAACGACAGATTCTAGATGTTCGGAGTTTAGGAAACAAAGGAATAACGAGTTGACTTAAAACCAACAGATAGATGTCAACCATAAGAATAAAGTCGCATTACTTAAGTGAAAAAGTGTGATGATATAAACTTTCTATTTATTCTAGTTCTAATAGCTGATTTCATTTATTGGTATTAAGGCTTATTGTTTTGGTTTGGTTTTGATTTCATAGCTTGTTAATTAAAAAAAATGTTACTAGCCACTATTTATTAATTAGTTAATTTATATTTTCATTCATTTGCATTAAAAAAGGAAATGCTAATAGCTTTCCTAGTATTATTCTGCCTGTTTTTAAATTTGAGGCCTTGCACTGACATAATTCAATTTCTGAAACAGGAAGCCATGCTTCTAACATTTTTTGTTTTAGTATCCCATGTCACTGACAGAATGTTGATTTTGCTTTTAGCTGCAATCTGGGGATATTTCTGGGATAAAGCAGGCAGATCCGGCTCTCATAAATTTGCTTAAGGTTTCCTAATCTTCTTTGTTTATAATTAATGGATTAACCTTCCTGGTTCCTGATTTAAAATGTCAGCTATCCATGCCCTCTACAGGTCTTTTATATGAATTCCAATTTTTCTATGGCATTCCCATATGTTGCTGCTTCAGGGGAAAAGGAAACGATGGAAAGTTCTTTGATGTCAGGGATTATGGAAGCTTGTGAAAATGACTTGGATGTTAGCAATGTTGCTTTGCTGGAGTCGTGTTCTGTGGAGAATGACAATTTTAAAAAGCTTGCAGATCTATCGTCAGTCAATGTAAATCCCCATTTAGCTCAATGATATAATACTGTATCTTTGCTTTTGATATCTATGACAGACTTTACAATCTGGTCCCCTTCCCTTAAAATAAATCTACAGGAATACCTGGTATCAACGGTGGAGAAGAGCCCTAAGGGGAAACCAGATTTGCTTGTGATATGTCATGGAAGCTCTCAATCTTCAGGAGAACTTGGCAATCGGCAGCTTGAAAGTATGGTCATTTAATTCTTCATGCCAGATTTGGAGCCTATGTTAGTTGCAGTGAACCATTTCGTTCAATTGGGTAAAAGTAGTTGTATTAAATTTGCAGGTGAGATATTCTCACAGCTTATGAATTCCGTGGAGCAGTCCCAGAGAAAATATGCGGTGCTCTATGTTTCCAACCCGTATAGGCCATCTCAGTATTCTTCCTATCCTGGGATACAGAGGTTTCTTGCTGAAGGTGCCATCGGAAATGAATCTGGAAAGCCCATCATCTGCGACGAGGTTTGCCAGATTAAATCATCACTTTTGGAGGGACTGCTAGTTGTAAGTTGTTTTTGTTTCATTTATATTCTAAAATTGCATTTTCACATTACATTCTGACGTTTTTTTTTTTTGGTGCCGTTCACTCACAAGGAAACTCCAACTCGGGTTCACTTTGAAGTGTTTCGTTCTCACCCACTATGATTGTGCCCCAACCCATATTCATCTTATATTTATTCAACAATGGGTACATCCATCCAAGGTGATGGGCAAAGTTCAAATATTTTTAAAAATAAAAATATTTAACTTTGGTTTTTTTTTTTAGTAAGCAGGAAGTGCCTACTTACGAAAATAAGATGGCACTGATAATCCTAAATATACCCGCTAGACAGATGTAAAAATAGCAGGGTTTGTGGGCCTATTTATTTGTTATGTCATTGTTCTAATTAATCCTACTGTTTTTTTCTATAGTGATTTCTTAATTTCCTTTTGGTTTTTTGATGCGACATTTTGTCTCTGCTAGTTTAAAATATTGACGTGTTGTGCTTTTCATTATGGGGCAGGCGATCGTGTTGCTCATAATCTTAGTATCAGGCTTGTGCTGTATGGCTGGCATCGACACACCAACCAGGTTCGAGGCTCCTCAAGAGTCCTAATGTATATCTATGAAGGTTCCTAGCATTTGGATGCCGGATATATCCATACTGGGGAGCTGGTTCAACCATCCTGCAGACACTGAAATTAGCGAGCGCTGATGGCGGTGGGATTCGGAAGAGTATTGAACTGCAGTTAATGAATTTGTATTTGATTCCTGTATTCGATTTGACATATATAGGATTTGACATTGTGTTTAGATGGGAAAAAAACATATGAAAATTGAATTTAACTGAGAATTATATTGAGTCTCTTCTTAATTTTCTTATTATTTTTATTATTTAGTCGGATGGATGAGTACTGATATGTTTGTCAGTAGATATGGTGTGTCATGACATCAAGTAATCTCAAATGAAAAAGTTTGCTAGCAAGTTTTGCGCGCTAATCGCGCATGTGATATCACACTATGTGGATTGGTTTGTTTTTTTTTTTTAAATGTCATTCGCATGTGAAATTGGTGCACATTGTGTCTGCATACAGACATACTCATCTCAAATTCCGCTTAATGCCATTGCTTATTATGGCATCAATATATTGGAGTAGCAAGTTAAAATGATTAGTCAAAATCATGTAATATTTTAATTAATATTATTTTAATAAAATATTATTTATTTTTTATTTAGTTATTTTTTTCTTAATTTATCCCTTAAATTCCTAATTCATTTTCATTACTTGGAAGGGGCAACGCAGAGGTGACGCGGGGAGGGGGGAGGGGGGAGGGCAACGATGCAGGGAAGGATGGCAGGACAGGTGACGCGAGGAGGGAGGGCGACGATTACATGGGGAGGGACGGTCGGACAGGTGATGCGGGGAGGAACAGCTGGACAGGTGATGTAGGGAGGGAGGGGAAGGGCAGCAACGTGGGGAGGGATGGCCGGATAGGCAATGTGGGGAGGGAAGGGGACAATGACAAGGGGAGGGATGGCCAGACGGGCAATGTGGGAGGGCTGTGTGGGGAGGGCGACATGGGGAGGGCCAAACGGGCAATGGGGGAGGGAGACGCATGAGATTGTAGTGCTGATGGAAGGGTATTTTAGGTTTTTAATAAAATTGGCTGATATGGCATAACTACTAAAAACTATAAATTTAGATAAATTTACCTAAATTTATTACTACAACTGATAATATAACTGACTATTAAAGATACATTTTAATAATATTTGACTATAGTTGATGATATAATTTGTCTATTGGAGATATTCTTTCTCCTGGACAAATTTACCATGTTAGAGGTAAATCCCTCTAAATACTGTCTAATTAGAAACCAGGGAGTATTTAATATAAATTAAATTCTAAAACAGGAAATTATGAACTTCAATTTTAAAGGACATGTGGCAATCAACTTCATCGTTGTCAATTTCAACAAGCAACCTTTTCAATCCCAACTACCATCCAGTATCCATCGGGGATGCCTATCACTTATTATTTCATTTTAATGGGAAGCTTGGGCTATATAGTCCATTGGGTGATTGTAACATTTTCACCTCATTTGAAAGCCGATGACCACGTTAGCCCACTCTTTCAGATTGCTCCTTCTACGGTGCTAGAGTCTAGAGCCTCAATGAAGGCATCAATATTAACATTAAGGTCCATGGGAGAGCCCAATCATAAAGTAGTCCATTAGATGAGAGAGGCCATGAAACCTTACGTATCATAAGCTAATCTTGTGGTCGTATTACTTATCAAAAAGAGGAATTCTATATACAAATATACAATTGCATTGTGCAGTTGTACTGTCACGATTGTATTTAATTTTTTTCTTATCAAATATAGTTAACTTTTTACTTGATTTATATAGCCAATCTTATATTGTTGGTATTAGAACTGATTGGTTTATTTTAGTTTTTTTTTATATTGTAGGATGATTTTGTCTATATGGGTCTTCGTGGGATTGTATTTTTAGCATTGCAAATAATTTGTGCATTTGGCATGGCCTAATTCTAATATCCTACTGGTTATTCTGTTAGGATCGGGCCAAGGTACAGGCCCGCCCGCATGTCACAATATTATCCGCTTTGGGCTCGCCATATCGGCTCACACGGCTTTAAAACGCGTTGTGACATTTCTAGACTTGCTCCACCTTATAAACCCCTTGACCTTCCCCAAATCTTTCCATGTGGGACAACACTTTCCAACAATCTCTCCTTTTGTCACACATCGAACCACGTCATAGGACACACCTATGGATCTGAGCTGCCACCATGTGAGACCTTCATGGAATTTTTCATTGCAGCTCCCCCTCAATTCACACCCTGATTGAGATCATACTGATTCAATCATCTGGTGACAGGGGTTTGTATTCCAATTTAATATCACCGCACACCATGGGACACGCCGCTCGACTACACCATGCCGAGAAGACTTTCGATATTATGAAATACCTTTTCTGGGGCCAACCAGACTCTGATACCACTTGTTAGTATCGGGCCAAGGTGCAGGCCCGCCCGCATATCACAATATTGTCTGCTTTGGGCTCGCCACATCGGCCCGCACGGCTTTAAAATGCGTTGTGACATTTCTAGGCTTGCTCTACCTTATAAACCTCTTGACCTTCCCCAAATCTTTCCATGTGGGACAACACTTCCCAACATATTCGACATATGGGTTGGTGGTTATATGGTGACATTTTAATGAAAGAAGTTAATTGTATTTGTCCCGATAGTGCAAGAGGTAGACGTGTTATTTAGACTTCAATGGAACTTTTAAAGCGAGTAATGATTTATGTGATTCCATATAAATAGCTAATTGCATGGTTACCTTTGGATTTTCGTCGACACAATCACTTGCATCGATGAGAGGTACTTTATTAGTGGTTTCCTAGACTCAAAAGTTTAGATTTGAAGCATTTTCAATCATTTGGTTGTTCATTGGAATGATATGCTTGAAATGGTAATTGCAGCCTCTTATGCATCAAGGGATTAGATTAGTCTAATTATTTTGTAGTTATAATTATTAGTTTTGTAATATGACTTACATTTTATTTATGAAAGCTGCATTAGTGGGTTCAAGCAAGGCAAATTGACATTTGTATAATATATATGGTAAGACGGTTTATGCATATTTATGTTCGTGTGCATAAATTTATTGGTTATTGTTTTGTGTTCTCACTATTTTTTTATTTTTATTTTCAAAAAACAAGTTTCTTTAAAAGAGACATTATTATGCCGAATAAAAAGAAGAAATCATATCAAAAGAAAATCACTAGTTTCCAGATAACTGGCTAGTCTTACCCCTTATACAGTTATGCATTCATACCATGACATGTAATGTCTTCGCGTTATGTTATTAACTTAGGTGGTATGGCATGTGATTTGTGTTGAATTTTTGTTGTCTCTAGTTAATTTAGCCTCATGATTTTTTGGCAGTTGATTATTTGTATTATACAGCTTCTCCCAATAAGGTCTTCTAAAGTGATCATTACATCTGTAGATTTTCATATTTGGGACATTGAGGGCATTGATCTCATTCACAAATTTAAAGGTAGCATGCTATTATTACTATCTTTTGTTTTTTAGTGCATCATAAAATAATTTTCTATTTAAATTTGCTATGGTATGAGTACTATCAACCAACTTAGGCTTGCTTTTTAATGTAAGATATAAAATGAGGCAAAAGGAAGATGGTAAACCATAAAATTTATGTTGACTTCACAAATAAGATTGGTTGAGCTAAGAGCAATACTAATGGCAATTTTTGAGTAAGTTGAAATTCTTTTAAAATGTTTAGGATTTTTGGCCTATGGAGATTTGTCTTATAATTGTAAAAGAAGAGAGCTTTGTTTCTTTTTAGGCATTCTAAACAGTGGGATTGAATTTTTTTTTTTCACTTTATTCATTTTCAGATGTGTTTTTTTTTCATTTTTAGTATGCCATTATGATAAAAAACAAAAGAAATTGGCATGCAATAGTAAATAATATTTTTATGCACAAAACCTCACATGCAACTATGAAAGGCTTTATGAAAATATTTAATAAAAATTACACAATCTTGTTCTTAGTTGAGTTTTTTAATATTTGAATTGGCAATCATTGTTATGATTTTTTAAGATTTTTTATAATATTTTTTTAATAATTAAACAAAATGCTTAAACTGCCTAGGAACACTAATGCAAACCCTCTAAGATAGCATTTAGTTCACTATAATGGTATTTGTATGAAAGGAATTCTCATTGGAATAAAAAAGATTTCTAATTTCGTTGCTTGAAATGTTAGAAGAAATAGAATCAAATGAAATGCTAATTCCAGTGTTAATTCAAAGGAATTGAATTTCAATTTTTTTTCTATATAATGAAATTCAATTCAAAAGTGGTAAATATCTTTATTCTATTTTCTTGTTCAAATTAATGAAATAAAATAATTTTTTAAAATGCATGTATTATATATATATATATATATATATTTGTAAAAAATTATTTTAAATATAATCATAAATTTTAATTGAATTATTTTAGCATAATTAACTGTTTAGATATTATAAATACATATAAGTTATTACAAAGTCCATTAAAAAAGAAAAACAATTATAAGCTTAAACATGCATATAAAATAATATTCAATATTTTTATAACACAAATAAAATACCAATTGATAAAATATTTTGTTATTTTTTATTTTTTATTTTATGTACTCAAAATAACTATTACATATAAAAAACGGTCAAAACAAATATGCTTTGAAAGTGATAAGTTTGTGAAAATTTTTAGAAAGAACAATTAAACTATTTAAATTGGAAATAAATTTTCTGAAATTAAAATTTTTAGGATGTAATTTATTTATTACTGAGATAGTTGAACAGTATAAAAATTTTATATTGAGGAAATCATACTTAATTGGTACCCCCTACGTTTGATGAAATTACAAATAGTATCCTCTTAATTAGTAAATTGTATTCACTGCCATTCTTTTTGACTTTTGTATAGAAATTACATCATAGTACTTTTTTGTATCTTTTCAATATAATGAATTATATTGACCCTATCCTCTTAGTTAAATTTAATAGAATTACATTTAGTATCTTTTCAATATAATGAATTATATTGACCATTTATATGAATGAAATAAAACATTAAAATATTCCAAATCATTCAACCTATTATCAAATCAATTCTGTAAACTTTATTAAAAATGACATCTTATCATATTAAACGACCATGACAAGGATACATTAGATATTCAGATAATATTAACGTTAATATGTTATCAATAAGGGGATATAGTATAATTCATTAAATTATGAGGGTATCGAGTATAGTTCAATTAAAGGTAAAAGGATATTATTGACATTATCATTTAGATCATTTACACGCTGGAATGTCCAGTCGGACTCGTTGTGGACTTGACCAAGTCCTTTTACTTTGTTTTTTTATTAAGTTTGTTTTAAGTTTGTTTTGAATGGAACTGTCTCGAGGCCATGTGTATATATTAAAAGGGCATTATGTAAAAGAATAGCGATCCAGGGGTTTTTTTTCTCCCGTAATTATCGTCTTCCTCTTCTATATTTTCCTCTGTTTTATCTTGCTGCTGTACGGCGATCCAGTGTCGTTTTCAACATGGTATCAGAGTAGCGTTAATCGGTTCTTTGTTCTCTCGTCCGTGCGATGGCATCCCCGGCCTGGAACAATCCGAGTCGAATCAATATGGAAGAACCAACCAGTCTGTATTTCCTTCATCATTCGGACAGTCCAGGACAGATGCTTGTCTCTCAGCAACTCAACAGTGATAACTATACCAGTTGGCATTGGGCAATGTTGATTGCTCTTTCTGTTAAAAACAAGGTTAGATTTTGTTGGATCAAACCCAGAATTTGGATAATGCTGATAAAGCCTTATGTAATTTGATCTGAGATCTCTTGTGTTTATTTGATCGTTGCAGAAGATATGTTATTAATCCGGAAATACACTCGTGAGAGCAAAGCTAAGGACAGGATACATAATCCTGATCCGGACAAGAGTGAGTGTCGTCAAACACTTGGTAAATAACCAAGTCACCAATACATACGGAATAAGGGACATTCATGCGGACTAAGTACAAATGCGGAATAAGGACCCGAGTCTTATTAGACACGGAGTAAGGAAATTAGATGCGGAGTAAGGAATCCGGACAACTTACTCATACGGAGTAAGGAAGCGCTAGTACGGAGTAAACACTCCGATCCCTTAGACTCGCCCGGAGTAAGGAACTTACATACGGAGTAAGGAATTTAGACACGGAGTAAGGAACTTACATACGGAGTAAGGAATTTACATACGGCGTAAAGAACTTACATACGGAGTAAGGAAGCACTGATACGGAATAAGTCATCCAACTTTTCAAGACTCGCCCGGAGTAAGGAACTTACATACGGAGTAAGGAATTTACATACGGAGTAAGGAACTTACACGCGGAGTAAGGAAGCGCTGATACGGACTAAGGATTCTAGTACCAAATAGATACGGAGTAAGCAATCACTGACACGTAGTAAGGTTCCGAGCTTCATTAGCTACGGAGTAAGGAAAATTACACCGGACCAAGAAGATACTGCTTCAACTCAACTGCATTTAAAGTTATCAGCTCGTGGCGTCCCGATGTAAGACAAATTTATTGAGAACCTGAAGAATCTTACACGTGGATCATTCGGATATGTGGACACAACCTTAATTGTATTTGGGAACTCACAAACGCACTTATACTCTTCAAACCCAAGATCTTGAGCTCCACAAACCGCAGCAGTCAAGGCAGAAAGATTACCGATGGATAGTTAGTGCTGAACGCATTCCGGAACTACAAGTTCCAAGGTTGTCTCTTAGGAATGTTTTGTATAAATATTCATACTTGTACATTGAAAAAAAAAAGCGAGTGCATGTGTATTTGTTAAGAAAAGACTAATTCTGTGTATGCACAAACGTTTTCATCTTTGGAGATAGAATTTGGCTAGTGTGTGAGTTCATTTGTAAACAGAGTGTAAGAGAGTCTTGCTTCTATTTTGTTGTATTTATCTTGTGATAATAAAACAAAATACTTTCACTATCTGGTTATCTTCTGCAGTGATTCTATCACTTAACTAGATAAGTGTTTGTGTCTTAAGAGAAAGAAAAGAGTTTCGATAAGAGCCTATTCACCCCCCCTTTAGGCTCTAAGGGACCATCAAGTGGTATCAGAGCAAGTTTTATTTGTTCTAAGTAGAGATCCCAATCTTTCAATCTCAGAAATGGCCGAAGAAAGCAGTATGCTATTCAACACTCGCCTTAACTCCGGAGGTGCACAGGAGCTCATCCCGAATCAAAGCAGCAGTGAAAATGTTGACCCACCTCAACCTGCTGCTGCCGCCGCTTCTCAACCACGGAGTTCTGGCTTTACTTTAACGAAACTGCCCAAATTCACACCTGAGCTTTTCTCCCAGTGGAAAGCTCGCATGAAGATGTTTATGGTATGCCATGATCATCTTATGTGGCCATGTCTTCATCAGGAGATTCCTATTCCGATGACTATCGGAGAACATGGAGTTAGGAGGCCAAAGACAGATGCTGAACTTACCAACGATGAAAGAGCCTGGCAGTGCGCTAGTGAAAAGGCTCTGACTTATGTTACATCGTCTTTGGATTCCGAGGCTTTCCACGGACGTCCAGGGCCGCACGACAAAGAAAAGTCGTTTGGGACAAACCGACAATCCTCTATGAGGGGAGTCAGTCTCAGATGCAGAATGTGATCTGCACTCTCAGACAGAACTTTGAGAGTTTTAATCATAAACCGGGCGAATCACTCGAAAGCATCTATCGGAGATTCGGCAAGCTCATTCTTGAGCTGAAGACTGTCAATGAGCACTATTCTCAATCCCAGATCAATGACAAGTTCTTTCGCTCCTTGTCGGATCGCTATTACTCCAAACAACTCCAGATGCAATCAGACAAAAACTGGCAGTATGTTCCCCTTGAAGAACTATATGGAGAGCTTCGGACTCACGAAGTCAGGTTTAAGTACTCTGACAGGGATGAGAAAATAGCTCGGAAAGAAAAGGGGGTAGCTCTCAAAGCTACAGAATGTCTAAACATACTGAGGAATGATGATACGGACGTGTCCGAGAATTCTGATTCTGACGAGGAGGAGGAGATAGCCCTCCTTGTCAAATCCTTTGAGCGATTCCTACAGAAAAGCAAAAAAGGGTTCAGAAGACGCTCATCATCATCGTTCCAAAGGAAGGAGCGACCGGAGTCCAGTTCCCAGAAATGCTTTATACATTATTCAGTAATACCCCCCGTATATGTCTCATGACCCCTTTCCTGGCTGTCTATTTGAGGGGGAGCTTTTCATTGAGAGGATTAAATGATCTACGGGGGAGCAATAATGAACCCCTAATATGTCTCGGATACTCCCTCCTCTAAACTTTTACTTCCGGATCTGACTGGACATGCTGTTTAGGGTCAGAAAAGTGGCATGCTTGGATGTATTTTCTTTCTTCTACCATGCATTTTAATCGGCTAATCACCTGCTTACTTTTGACATGTGTTCGCTTCCCATTTTTCACTCATGAATCCTAAATTGGCCAAATCATATGATCTTTAATTAATCTTAGCTACGTTGTTCAAGAAGACGGTTTCGTTATGTTGACCTATATGAACTTGTGTATTGTTATCCTGACATATGCCATGATTCAAGAATATTGATCGTTTTCACGTATGTATATGTCTCTCGTATGCTTAGTAATGCATAAGTTCTGTTTCTCATTAGTTCGGATTATGTCGTTTTTCACCGATTATTTTCCCTAATCCGTACTAATCCTTGCCTGTTAAGCTTTTGTATTTTCGGTTCATTTCTTCGTTTAGCTACGGTTCAGATTCTCTCTCAACCGTATCGATCAATCTAGTCCAAAGTCTTGGATTTGAAGTGTTGTGGTACTTCTCTTCTCTTCAACTTATTGATCGCAAAGGAATCTACTTCACTCTCTCGTCGAACTCGTCTACTACGGACACGATCTACTTTTTATCCTGGATACTCTTCCTCGACTATTATTTATTCCGGATGAGTGTCGGTTCATTCCTCCTGGACTCCTGACACGCTCTAATCGCGACGATCAAAGTCTTCCTATATGTCGCGTGCTTTTGAGGAGGAATCATGATGATTCATTAAATGCAAATCTCGGGATGCACACACACATCTCTGGATGGCAACCAGCTGTTACACTTACTTAGTTATGCGGTCTCCACGACATCGATTCATTCGGAGGCGCATCGATATCCAGACTCATGACATCAGCCTGTCAAGCGGGTCCCTATCTTACTCGCACATTCCTAGGCCCGCTGACATTTGCGGACTCGGTCTTATATGTTCTGATCATTCCTGCGAAGCACGAGTATTGCTTATTTCAAATCCCTAAACCTCTCGTTGCTCCTTCCACTGCCAAGACCTCACCTTTCATCTTGTCCTTCAAATTTAATTTGCAATGGCACCCAGAATCTCTCTTTCCGGCGTTAATCCTGGCCATCTGGTTGATTGGAATGCTGTTTCTAATCCTCCGGATTGGTTTTTCCAGCTTCGCCCTCTCCTTGAAGCCTCGCATATACTCTACCAACAGATTCGCTGCAACACCGATTCCATAACCTCTTATGTCCGCGGTGAATCCATCATCATCACTCCGGCTGTTCTCCGCGCTGCTCTCCACCTACCTCTTGGTGAACCACAACGCCCAGATGCCGATCCAATGGCGGCTTCTATGGGTTGCACACAAAAAGGCAAGGAATACAAGGTGAAATCCTTCCAAGGTCGCTATCGATGTATGGCGACCATCTTGAGTCGATGCTTCGGCTCGCACATCGGCCCTCGACTCCGTTCCGTACGACCTTCTCCTGGCCATGTACGGCATTTTTGAAGGTCTTCCGATGGATTGGGGGATGTTCTTGTTTAGGTTGCTGCAGAATGGTTCCAAGAACCATTCCTTCGGGCGCATCCTCAGCATTATCTTCCGGCATCTTAATCCGGACCATTTCGCTCGATATGATGCTGTTCCATTTCCTCCGGCTTATTACCTTCGTTATCTTACGCCGGATGGGAACATGACCGCCCGCCGACCATTTGCCACTCTCCGCTTACTTCCTGCCTCGGACAACAAGGCGGTTCATTGGTGACCCCTCCGACGCCCAAGCCCCCGACGTCGATTCGCACCCCGATCCTCCCGGATTCGGTCCGTTCTGACACCCTCTCATTCTTGGGCCTCCCAGCCAAGCGTTCGTGCCGAACCATCCGAGGTTGCGGGGCCATCTCAGCGCAGTGCTTCTAAAGCTGTTTCCTCAGCCCCCTCTGCTGCTGATGTCCCCACTCCCTCCACCTCCGCTATTGCTACCGCGGTTGATACCGCTGTTGCTGTCGCCACTGCTGATGTCCCGGCCTCTTCTCCGGAAGCCCCTTTGCCTCCCCTACCTCAACCCCGAGATTATCTTGCCCATCTCACCACCGACACCTTAACGGACCTTTGGCTCCGTTTCAGCCTAGCCCACACCTCCTCCATTCCTGACACCGATCTCCGGGTGTTTTACACACGCAATACCCAATCCCCGGAGACCATGATCATCTGGAACTTGGACCAAGGCTTTCTTACGCCGGCCGCCATTCCCGATGTGCCGTTCCCTACACCCTCCGGCCCAGTCCCTGCTGCACGGAGTCCTTCCCCTGCTAAGGCTGGACCCTCTTCTCCTGCTGCTGCGATTCCCGTGGTTGATTTATCTGGTCAAAGCGGGTCCATTGCTCCGGATGCCTCCAATGCTTCGGATGCCTCTGATGCTCCGGATGCCTCTGATGCTCCGGATGCTCCTGGCTGCTGCGATACTCCTACGGACTCCTCGCGCCCAACGCACTCCTGCTCCCTGTTCTTGCGGGGGAGTCCTCCAAAGCTCCGGAGTTGGTCCTTGGGCGTGCCTCTTTTGGCACGGTCCACTCCGACACCGTGCTTTCGCCCAGTGGACCGACACGCCCAAGCTCAAAGCGCCCAAATTTCCGCCATCGCTGCCAAAGTTGATGCCCTCGGCGCCCAACTCCTCTCCGCTCTCACTGACTCCTCCACTTCCATGGAGCAGAAAATGGATCTTGTCGCCTCATCCGTCCATTCATTGTCTACCTCCTTCGCGGATCTGGCGCACACGATGGCTCGTCCTCCTGTTGCTTCCCGGCGATCTGCCAAACCGGGGGAGAGAGTGTCATCTGATCCGTTTACTCCTTCTGCCCCACAACCATCTACTCGGACTGAGAAGCGGCCTGCCACTTCAGTGCTTCAGGGAGTTCAAATTCCCAAACGAAGCCGCTTCTCTCAACCAAGCTCCTCTACTGCAGCTCTAGCTCCTCCTCCATCCTCCTCATCCGCAGCTGATACCTTCCTCCCATCATATGCGGAGTTTGACCCTTCTGATGCGGATGGAAGCTTGCGCAAGGCAATGAAATCCTATACTGTGTCTTCTGCTGAGAGAAGATGTCTTTCTGAAATGTACCCTTTCTCCCCGACCGACATTCAGACTCTTTGTTCGGAGAAAGGACTCTTTACTACAGAAGACATTGACAACTTCTCGAGAGTCGCTAAAATGGAGATGAGGTCGTTTCCATCTCTTACAAGGATGGGCACTTGTTTGACGTTCGCCGTGTTGGAATGAAGGCTATCTTCCCAGTGTGGATCTAATTCGATCCTTCATCGACGGAATCGCCGAGGATAGCAAGCCATGGAAAACTCTCTCAACTATCCTCATTCCGTACCGGATCATGTCGCCACACTTCATGATGGTTGTCTTCATGATTAAGTCCAAGCAAATGATTCTCATTGATTCTCATCAGATTGTGGAGCACTTCGTTAGAAAGAATCAATGAGAACCTCTGTGTCTCAGTGCGATCAAGTCAGGAAGAAAGCTGGATTATATGAAGAGTTGGGCATCACACCCTTGCGTCCGATCGAGAAACTCAAGGCGACATTCCGGGCAAGAAGCAAGTGCCACAACAAATTGGATGGAGATAGGCTGCGGAGCCTTTGTCTGTCACTTCATCAAGTCATTCTTAACTGTGGACAAATATTGGAGCCAACACACCACCTTTACGATGAAGCAGACAATGGAGCTTAGAGAGAAAGCAACAACTATGATCTTCAAGTATAGTAAGCCTTATGTTCCTTAGCGAAAATCTTGTATTAAGGCTGAATTGTACTTAGTTGCTGTTAAATGAAATTGGTTGTGATATATATTCTGTATGTTATCTTTTTGCACTGCTTACCAGATCAGATTACAAAGGGTTTGGCCATATCCACAATTGGGGGAGATTGTTGGATCAAACCCAGAATTTGGATAATGCTGATAAAGCCTTATGTAATTTGATCTGAGATCTCTTGTGTTTATTTGCAGAAGATATGTTATTAATCCAGAAATACACTCGTGAGAGCAAAGCTAAGGATAGGATACATAATCCTGATCCGGACAAGAGTGAGTGTCGTCAAACACTTGGTAAATAACCAAGTCACCAATACATACGGAATAAGGGACATTCATGCGGACTAAGTACAAATGCGGAATAAGGACCCGAGTCTTATTAGACACGGAGTAAGGAAATTAGATGCAGAGTAAGGAATCCGAACAACTTACTCATACGGAGTAAGGAAACGCTAGTACGGAGTAAACACTCTGATCCCTTAGACTCGCCCGGAGTAAGGAACTTACATATGGAGTAAGGAATTTAGACACGGAGTAAGGAACTTACATACGGAGTAAAGAACTTACATACGGAGTAAGGAAGCACTGATACGGAATAAGTCATCCAACTTTTCAAGACTCGCCCGGAGTAAGGAACTTACATATGGAGTAAGGAATTTACATACGGAGTAAGGAACTTACACGCGGAGTAAGGAAGCGCTGATATGGACTAAGGATTCCAGTACCAAATAGATACGGAGTAAGCAATCACTGACATGGAGTAAGGTTCCGAGCTTCATTAGCTACGGAGTAAGGAAAATTACACCGGACCAAGAAGATACTGCTTCAACTCAACCGCATTTAAAGTTATCAGCTCGTGGCGTCCCGATGTAAGACAAATTTATTGAGAACCTGAAGAATCTTACACGTGGATCATCCGGATATGTGGACACAACCTTAATTGTATTTGGGAACTCACAAACGCACTTATACTCTTCAAACCCAAGATCTTGAGCTCCACAAACCGCAGCAGTCAAGGCAGAGAGATTACCGAGGGATAGTTAGTGCTGAACGCATTCCGGAACTACAAGTTCCAAGGTTGTCTCTTAGGAATATTTTGTATAAATATTCATACTTGTACATTGAAAAAAAAAAAGCGAGCGCATGTGCATTTGTTAAGAAAAAACTAATTCTGTGTATGCACAAGCGTTTTCATCTTTGGAGATAGAATTTGGCTAGTGTGTGAGTTCATTTGTAAACAGAGTGTAAGAGAGTTTTTCTTCTATTTTGTTGTATTTATCTTGTGATAATAAAACAAAATACTTTCACTATCTGGTTATCTTCTGCAGTGATTCTATCACTTAACTAGATAAGTGTTTGTGTCTTAAGAGAAAGAAAAGAGTTTCGATAAGAGCCTATTCACCCCCCCCCCCTCTTTAGGCTCCAAGGGACCATCAGATTTATCGATGGATCTATAGCTGAGCCAAGAGGCACGGATGAACATATGCGTAATCTTTGGGTTTGTAATAATAATATGGTCATTTCTTGGATTTTAAACTCCATTTCAAAAGAGATTTCTGCTAGTGTCATGTTTTCAACATCTGCACGTGAGATATGGATGGATTTAAAGGATAGATTTCAACAAAAGAATGGTCCTAGGATCTTTCAACTGAGACGGGAGTTGATAACATTGAAGCAAGAACAGGACTCTGTTAATGTCTATTTTACAAAAGTGAAAACGTTATGGGAAGAATTAAACAATTATAGACCGAGTTGCACATGTGGAAAATGTTCTTATGGAGGAGTTAAGAATCTTAATGAACATTATCAAATGGAGTATGTGATGTCCTTTTTAATGGGATTAAATGATTCTTTTGCCCAAGTTCGTGGCCAACTGTTGTTGATGGACCCTATGCCTCCTATCAACCGTGTGTATTCTCTAGTAGCAACAACGAAAAATTGCAGAACCACATATCTTGTCTAGCCAGTCTCCTACTACACGGCCACTAGTGTGCAAATTACATAAATCCATCTATGGCCTAAAGCAGGCTTCCCGGCAGTGGTATGCCAAGTTTTCCCAGTCCTTACTTTGTTTTGGTTTTGCACAATCTAAATCAGACTATACTTTATTCACAAAGGGTCATGATACCTCCTTCATAGCTCTTCTCGTGTATGTTGATGATATCATCATCACTGGGCCCTCTTTAGACGCTATTAAAGCTGTCAAATGTTTTTTGCACAGTCAATTTAAGCTTAAGGATTTTGGTATTTTGAAATATTTCTTGGGAATTGAACTTCTTCAATCTCCAAAAGGTATTGTGTTATCCCAGCATCATTACACACTGCAATTGCTAGCAGACACTGGTTATTTGGATAGTAAGCCTGTTATACTTCCAATGGATCTTTCCACACGACTATCCATCTCTGAAGGAGATCTGTTAGTTGATATAACTCACTATCGACGGCTGGTTGGGCGACTGCTATACCTCACGCTATCTCGGCCGGACATCACATATGCAGTCCATCGGCTTACACAATTTCTGTCCCAACCCAGAGTTCCACATCTCAAGGCTGTTCATCATTTACTTCGTTATCTTAAACGGAGTTCAGGACAGGGATTATTGTTCTCTTCTTCTTCTTCAACCCAACTTTGTGCCTTTGCCGATGCAGACTGGGCTTCATGTGCTGATTCCCGCAAATTCACTACTGGGTTTTGTATTTTTCTCGGCAGCTCATTAGTGTATTGGAAGACAAAGAAACAGACGACTGTCTCTCGCTCATCAACTGAGGCTGAATACCGTGCCCTAGCAGCCATAGCAAGCGAATTGGTTTGGTTGCAATAATTACTTGCTGTTTTCCAGATCCCCACTTCACCTGCCTTCATATATTGTGATAATCAGGCAGCTATTCACATAGCCTCCAATCCCATCTTCCATGAGCGTACTAAGAACATTGAAGTGGATTGCCACTTTGTGCGTGAACGGGTTGTCTCTGGTGCATTCAAACTTCTTCCTATACAGTCTTGCAATCAGCTGGCAGATCTGTTCACCAAGGCTCTTCCACTTGCCCCTTTCTCTGCTTTATTATCTAAGATGGCTATTCACGATGTGTACCGCACCTCTTGAGGGGGAGTATTGACATTATCATTTAAATCATTTACACGCTGGAATGTCCAGCTAGACTCGTTGTGGACTTGACCAAGTCCTTTTACTTTGTTTTTTTATTAAGTTTGTTTTGAATGGAACTGTCTCGAGGCCATGTGTATATATTAAAAGGGTATTATGTAAAAGAATAGCGATCCAGGAGTTTTTTTCCTCCCGCAATTATCGTCTTGCTCTTCTATATTTTCCTCTGTTTTATCTTGCTGCTGTACAACGATCCAGTGTCGTTTTCAACCGATATCTAATAGAATTTATTTAAATTAAAAGGTAATTGTTATCAATAGGTAATTGTTATCGAACTTGAAGATAGCGAGGGTAATTTTTTTATTTTTAACATGCTATCCTTTATTATTTTTTGGTGGCATTTTTTTGAAATGCATAATGACCGCACGTGTTTCAAAATAATGAAGGCACAAAACATTCGTACACTACATCCATATGCCTAAATGAAGGAGCTAATTAAATTTCAATCATGTTCTTGTAGGTCTACATTTATTTATATATCAAGAGAGTACAAATTAAAGATACTGTCAGACTTTTCTCCATGCATGTTTTGCCCAAAGATATTTGTCATTGTTTCATCAAATCGCGTATGATCATCCGCCTCTTCATCAATTCCGCAAGAAGTCATATTCATATATATATATATAGTCTTGGATATTATTATTGTATATGCATATATATATATATATATATAGAGAGAGAGAGAGAGAGAGGGGGGGGGGGGGGGGGGGTTGGTTTGCAAAAAATGATAGGGGGAGTCTAAAATGATCAGAACGAACGAGGTATTAATCAGGAAAAGTTCAAATTCGAAGTACAAAGGGGACACCCACTGACTTGCTTAATTATTATTTTCTTTTGATGAGTAGAGACTTTCTCATCAAGAAAAGCAAGTGCACCCCGCTGGCCCCCCTCTTCTGATTCACTCCCCGCGTCTATACCATGCACGTACCACGACTCTTTTTTTTTTCCTCTCCATGTGTTTCATGCTCATGACTAGATCTCATATTCATAAGCATTTTGTTCGTGGACGTTCAAGAACTTGGTCACTAAATCTAAGCTTGGTTTCAACACCAACTTCCACCATGCGTCCTCCCTCTCCCTCCCTCTTTTCTCCAACACATCCGTTGCATCCATCCGATGGATGTCCCACCCAAGCTCATTTCTCAGCCGTCGGATCTTTTTCACCTGAAGATCAGCTAGCCTGCAAGTGTTCACCTTAACCTTCTCGATGCAGTCTTCCAACAGCTTCTTACACTCCTCCTTGTCGCTCTCGGAGTCCACCACCGAGCGCAGGTATTCATCCAGCTCCGGCACTCCGATGGCCCGCCTGATCCCCCGCCCGTAGTCGGCGTCGGGAACGAACAACTCGCGCACCTCCTCCACCGCCCCCGCGCCCATCATCTCATCCACCCGCTCATCCACCCGCGCGTGCAGCACCTGCGGGGAGACATCGAGCCAGAGGAAGAGGCAGTCGTAGTCCTCCCGGAACCGCCACCCGGGGTCCTCCACCAGCGACATAATGTAGTTGTTGGACCCACCTACGATGATGGGTGTGCGGCCGGTCTTGAAGATGGTGGACATGGCGGAGAGGGTGCGGCGGCAGAAGTCGTCCGCCGTGAAATCAGCTTCCGGGTGGAGCTCGTCTAGGAGGTGGTGGGGGACGCCGCGGCGCTCCTGGTGCGGGAGCTTGTTGGTGATGATTTGAAGGCCTTTGTAGGTTTGGATTTTGTCAGAGTTTATGATCTCTGCAGGCAACCGGGTTGCAAGGTCCACTGATAGCTGAGATTTCCCGGTGGCAGTTGCGCCCAAGATGAATATTGCCTTCCCTTTATTATTAGTAGTAGCGTCTCCTAAGTTGTCCATCTTGTCACTACTACACGTACGTACAAGGTTGACCTTAATTATATGGTTAATTATATAACATTCTTTTCTTTCGCGAACATTAAATAACAAATTAAGAATGCACTGCTACTATTGCATGACTCAAACCACTTACTAATGATTCTCAATGTGTAATGCTAGATAGATAGAGGTAATTTCTTATTGATATATTATTTTTATTTTTTAAATTTCTTACCAAGGTGGGTGTTTCCACGAATTATCTATACAATTTACTTTCTTTTCCCGGTATTAACTTTCAAACTAGAAATTTTATATATGTTTGGTTTGATCAGTTTTAATTTAATAACTATTTATCAATGCTTATAATAAGTTCATTGTAAAGTCTACAGGGAAATAAGTAAACAAAAACATGTAATTGTGAAAATTACCCACCTTCGAGTGTTATATATGTGTTAAGTACGCTAATAGTAAAAATTTAAATATATAACATATAATTGATCAGTGTTAGTGTGACACATAAAGAGGAAGGGGTGGATAGAGAGTTTACACACAAGGATGAGGATTGCCTGGGGCGTGCTGCAGAGAACTATACGATCGAGAAGGATGAAAAAACAATGAATGAAAACACGAGGATCTCTATATATCAGGCACAAGCCCAAGAGAAAAGCTCACCAATTTAAATACTTCAGTTGGGTTAAGAGCTTAATTGTTGTGAACACTGTGGTAATTAATTAATGCCATGCCCTACCCGGCCCTTTTATGGTGCGTTTACAACTCCGCGTCCTGCTACCTCACTAAAACACGTCCAAATAGAAGCCGCTTTAAATGCTAAATCTATATATCCTCCTAGTTCATCCTTTGAAAGTTGAAACTATCGATTTAATTTATTGTTTATTTGTATTTGTAATTTTTTTTGTTTGAATTTATTGCACTTTGTTGCATTTTGCTGCGTAAACCCCAATTGATAAGAAAAAGATACGTTGTCATGAATATCGAAGTACTATTTTATTCTGATACATTAAAGACACAGGATGTCTTGTAGTATGAATTAATATCTGCCATCTATATCTGATCTGTCACCATTATTCACACTACTAATAACTATTAGGCATCCGGCTTCGTTAAATAATTTGAAAATGTTTTTGAATATAGATGTGGCAGGCATGTTTCTTTTCTTCAATTTCTTAAGGACCAAAAACAGGTAACCGAGAGCAATAAATTCAATACAGAAAAGTACAAAAATAAAAAGGGATGATGGATTTAATCTCTATGGGCCTGGGTCACCTCATACCTTCGATCCTAAAAACTACTGAAAACTAGTGGTCTAATCAAAGTGTACGTATCATGATACCCACAAGTGTATAGCGACTGTATTCGCCCGATTGTACTAATTTTTTTTTTAAAAAAAAACAGGAGATACTCATGGATGTAAAACAGATCAGTCCGGTCTGGTTTGGAGTGAGCCTAAACGGGTCAGTCTGTTTAGGCCAACAAATTTAATAGATCAAGGATGAACTAGTCCAGTCCGATCCGATTGGTAATTTTTATTAAATATTTAAAAATTTTAATTTTAAAATCATATTTAAATATTTATGTTTCTAAATTTTAATTTTAGAATTAATAAGTTTAGTGTTTATGTATTAATATATTAGGTAGAATGAATAATATGTTTTAATAAATAAATAAATAAATAATAAATACTGGTTAGCGGATCTAGTCTGCGTTCGCACGGATTTATTCCTCATGGACCGGTTTAAACGAACCAGTCCATTTAGACTTGTGATTGAAATGAACTAGATTTTTTCTGGTCCGGTCTGCATGGTCCATGAACTAATCCGCGAACCACTAGTCCATTTTATGCTCTATCATGGACTGTCCAATTAGGAGATAGCAAATGTCAATTGCACCCGTACCGACTTTTACTAACACCTACTAGATATATTATAGCAAATGTCAATTGCACCAATTAAAATTGACTGTAGCATTATTGTTTTTAGTGAGAAATATTTTTTTCGTTAAATTTTAAATAAATTTTAGCTAAGTTGGTATGATACTCTAATGGTGTGTTGATGAAAAAACTGCTTCCCTTTATAACTATAAAATAAAAGCAAACATGGACCATGGTTTTGGACATAAGTTATATATGACTTGAATTTAGGGTTTACGTGAAGGCCTAAAAATATCCTTAAGTTGTAATGAGAAGAGTACTCGCAAATTACACGTGTATCAACTGAATGTGATTAAGTTGAACTTTTGTTGTTATTTCATTATTGCACATGTCATTGTCATTGTAACAAAAAGAATATATAAATATTAATTTTTATGTTAAAATTTTAAATATAATAAAAAATTTTAAACCAACTTATAAAATTAAGTTTAACAAACTATTTATAAACAAAAAAAATTATAAGTAATTTTAAAAATTAATACAAACCTAGGCAAACACTATTTTTGAAGTTAAATTTTTTACACTAATTATTTCGCTAAGTTATTTGCTACAGATAAATTTAATCTAACAAGACATAAAACTGTCTCACTAATTATGATGAAAGCACAACTAATTTGTCGTTATCATTTTTTATATACTTTTTATGTGGTGTGTGCAATAACAAAATGAAATATCTTCCTTCCTTTTTTTTTTAGTATAGACTATAATTACATATTATATGAAATAAATTTTAAAAAAATAAAAATAACTATACTAGTGTTAAAAATTTAATACTATTTGTTAAATTTATTTATTTAATAAATAATTTAGAGAAATAAAAAGCGTAAAATTTTAGGTTCTTAAGAAAATCATAATGCCTTAGCCCAGGCAAGTTCAAGTAAGCAAGAAAACAAATAAAAACTTCTTCCTCCTAAGATGGATACTGAAAAGGCATTGTAGAGGTGCTAATCCTTTCTTACACGTAACCAACTCTCAAATCCTTCTTTGGTAATGTAGACCACATCTTAACTACTCAAGGTAGATGGTATCCAAATGTACCCTAAAAGTAGTTGGTGGCGACTTTAATTTTCTCATTATTGGTTTTAGTTAAGCTCACCCCAAACGAGCACGGACGAAAACCAGTGATGGTACCCCTGATGCGGTAGCACTTGTACCTAATGATGAAGGGGAGGCTATTGCAGTTAAGGCCAAAACTATAGCACCTGAGAAGAAAGGAAAGGCTAATATTGATGCATCTAGGGCCAAGAATGTGTTACCCAAAAGATCCGGATTAGGCCATAAGGAACAAAGTAATAAAGTTATAAAACCTAAGAAACCTATTTCCCCTCTACACTTTAGTGTTTGTTTGATTTATAGAGAAATGGACCATTATTATTATGATTGTTGAAGTTTGTATGACGACTGGATTTGTACTCAGTCTTATTCTAATAAAAATCTGTTTGTCAAAAACAAGGATTCCTTAAATAAATAAATATCAAAGTCTCAAAGTACTTCCTCACCTAAGAAGAAACAAAATAGAGAACCAAAGGATTCAAACAAACCTAAAATAACATAGAAGGAAAAGGAAACTAAATTCAGACGAATGGACTTTTTAACAAAAAAAAAAAACTAAATTCAGGCATGTTACCTCTGTTATAGTTTTCCTTAACTACCCGAAACAAGTTTGGGCTTCAAAAGCACAAATATGTTGTTGTGTAGGAGCATTAGTGGAATTCACTTTCAACCCACTTGAAGAATAAGATCAGTTAAAGTAAGTGGATACTTGATAATATATGCTCAAGGCATATAACGGGTGATCCCTCACTGCTAGTGAATGTTGTTAACAAAAGAGGATTATTCATCACTTACAGGGACACAATAAAGGCAAGATTATGGGGTATTGTTTAGCGTGTCATAGTACTCACAAAAACATTTATAATTACCTAACATAAATAGGGCAAGTAGGATCAATCCCACAAAGACAACAGTGTTTATCAGGTCTCAGGCATACACTAGGGCTTCACGTATATCATAGGAAAGATAAAATAATTGAATAATAATTATCTAATCTATTGCCCTCACCTAAAATGTAGTAATGTGACACCTTGGGGAGATGATTTGGGAAGACTCAGATTCACCTAAATTGATGTTTTGGAGAATTTCACATGGTTACATTTTCAGGTAGTTTGATCAGGGGCATTGATTGTCTTTTTACAACTAAGACATTTTATGACCAAAACTGTTTTGGCCATAACTTCTTCGTTGTAAGTGGGAATTGAGCATGATCAAGTACATTAGTTTTCAAATTTCATCCTCTATCATTTGGTGTTAACCTTGGGCCATCTTGAGGTCTTGCAAAAATGGTCCTCAATCTTGGGCTTTTTTATTGCGTGTAGTGGTATATCCAACCCGAGTAAAATGAGGTTCAACAGCTGCCTCTCTTTGCACATTGTTTGTATACAAATAGTGTGCAAAGATAATCAAATACCCATTTTTACAGGTTGGATGACCTTGGCTTTCTCTCTCATGTGCCTAGTATTTTGTATTTTGTCGTTTGGGGCCTAAAGAGCTAAAGTAACATCTTGAGTTAGACTTGGATAACCTCGGGGGTCCCCAAAAATGGATTTTCAGTTTAGGAAGGAAATGACATCTGAGGTCACGAAAATGATATGACATCTAAGGTTAAGAATGATCATGTAAAGACTCGTATTTGAGTAGGATTGAGAGATAGCTATTCAATGAGAATGCAACTACTATCTGGACGGTAGTGTAACCGTCGATGTAAGCATTTGGATAGTACTTGGGCCCGATTCTGATTCGAAGCCCCGAGTAGCCCGATTGTTGGCTTTTTTGGGATTTATTGGTTGACTTTGCATTTGAGCTGTCATTTGAATTATTATGCTTGTCCCATATATGGAGGTATGTTGTTTACTATGCTTGTCCAATACCTTGCATGAATGAATTAAAAAGCCATGTTTTTACAAGGTTGTTACAATGCTTCCATTGTTGGAGTTCTGTGGTGAAAGTCTTTAGTAGTTGTTGGATTCATTGACAAAGCCTTCTTTATTCTTGATGATGAGAGTCATGAGCATGGGATGGCTCAAAGTCCTATAATTTTGTACATTCAACTATTGTGTGATGAGTATAAGACCAAGTTGATTGGAATGATGAAGATAAAAAGGATCATTTGGATTATCAAACTTGTTAACCTCAAACTTGGCTATGGGTTACTTGTGTGTCTTTTCGTGTCATGTGTATCAGCTAGAGGAAATAGAATAATTTCATGTATGCGATGAATTTCAAGATACCATAAAAAGAAAATGAATTTCAACCTTCTAATTTTATTGATAACAATAGCTAGAAATATATATACAATATAATAACAGTCTACTACTGATTTAGATCCTAAATCAGTGTGCATATGCATTTATATTTCTAAATAAATAAAAATAAATTAATAATCACTAATTGTTTACGATCCAAGTACCCAAAGATCCCTTTTCATCGGATCTTTTAGGTGATCCCCCTAAAGTCTCTTTTTTATATGAGCTAAAATCAAAGCAAATGTTCGCACTGGTGCATTGATGTTCAGTTTCATATCCAACCAACTTTGTCTGGACACCCCAGCATTGGAGTTATCGGTTGGGATCCAGGAGGAGGTTTATCCCATAGTGCTTCCTGCTTTTTATTTAATATTTATTTGTACTTTTATGTGGGCCAGTTGTGTTTGGCTTTTGGTGAGGGTTGAGTTCTATGACTACGAGGACTCGATCCTTCCGGTACACCATGCGACGTAGTTGTTATTTGAGCTTTGGAGTTTCGCTGTATGTTGGTTTTATATGGCCTTTTTACCTCGTCCTAGCTCGGTTGGTGTTTCATTTGACCGATGTTTTGTATATATATCCAGAGAGAGCACAATGTTATTATTAATCGAAATGGTATAATTAGTGGATAACATGATGAAGTGATAGTACATGAGACATTAATGAGAAACAATTATGATTATATTAGTTAATATATATATATACAATATATATATATATTAATTATTTTAGTTAATATATGAATTTTGTTAAAATAATAACGATCAAATTGTGAGAATTAATTCTGTCAGTTGGATATATATATATATATATAATAAATGTTATTTTCGAATTTTTGACCCTCTATCATTCAAACAACAAATCCAAAACCTGTGCTTGGTTGACAATGGCTGCCTAACAAAGGGCGAAAAGATGCTTTCAGCTCCTATCAATGATGTTGACTAAACTGCAACAAACAGGCTTAGGGAACTTCCCCCTTCTTCCACTTATACTCTTTCTTTGCATCTTTTCCAGGGTAAAGCTACTATTCCTGGTCGTGGTTTCTTCTGATGCCAGAGATTTATTTTTGTCTGTATGTGGAAACGAATATAATATGTCCATATAAAACGTGGTCGGGTATTGTAACTTTTGTTACCCGTATTGAATGGGTTGTTTCGAATCCTGCTTTTATTGCAGACACATGTGATGTCTTGTTACTTTCCTTTGACCAGGCAAACATTAGGCAATTCGATTCCTCCAGTCAAATCCGAGCGAATTTCCAATTTCGGATTGAGAGAATTGTAGGCTTGAGACGATTTGTTTACTGAATCATTTTTAAAAATGGTGTATCTAGTGTGGATTTATTTTAATTTACTGAAATTTAGTGACTTTGGTGAAAATTGTTGGTAAATTGCAACCGATAATTCTAGTAGGGATTAAAACCGTGTGGAATTGACAATTGGGATAGTAACTAGTCTGATTCGGATATTATCCAATCCAAACATGTATAGTATGTTCCGAATTCAATCCATTCTGATAATTTGATCGAGACGGAATGAAACAGAATATTTTATCTTATATTTTTTTAAAATTCAGGACAAGCAAGACTTGAATTCAACCCAAATCCAATCCAATGTTTTATCGGGGTGGATCAAATCAGGATAGGACAATCTCTCTGGTCAATAGCGGGACGAGACAATATTATCAATTTATCACGCCTAATTGACAATAGTCCTGGCAAATCTAGAGTGGTGGCAGATATGGCATGATTATTATCCATCCAACGTTGTGTTAACATTCAGGGTATCATTGACTATAGATTTGGCATTGTTATGTATTAATTTGGTTTCATAAACCATAGATCTAGTGGTGTTAGTTATCGTGGGTTGACGATAAAGCTCGTATAAGCAATTGGCTATGAATTGCATCGGTGAGTGGTGTAATAGTAAAAAAACTTAATTGGATGATTTCATTGGAATTGACAGTTGAATGTTGATGTGTTATAAGCTCCTCGCAAATGATGGATATGCAAAAAAATTAAAATATTATTTACGGCTCACATGCTGAATATCAAGATTCCAACGATAGTATGATTGAGATTGCAATGATGGTCAATGGCATATTCACACATCATTTTTTTTAGTACTTTAAGGCTTAGTTTTTATTGAATTTTAATTTGAAAATAGTTTATATTTGTGATGAGAATGATTATGACGAGCCAGATGCAGTACTCATGTCAGTCAGGTGCCCGTATTAGCAGGGACGGATCCAGAAAGTTCGGTTAGGGGTAGTTGAAATATAAAATATGTAATTCATGTTTAGAAACTATTATCTAAAACTATGATTAGTAGGGCGGTCCCGAAATTTAGAAGGTTTAAAGTGATTATTAAATTAAAAGCCTTTATTCATAATTAAATTGTCGGTTTTTATTTTTATTTACTATAATTATAAGAACAATATAAAATTTAAAAATATATATATTATTGTCAAAATTATAAATTAATTTTTGATTATTTGCTGCCGTCAGAAGTTAGGCCAAGATGAGATGAGCCCTGAAAGCCTTAATTTTAATTTAATTTTTGGGGGCCAAAGATTCAGACCTCACTTGGCAGGCCTTGAGACCAACATTGATGATTAATACCATTTAAGTTAAAATTAATAACATAAATGCATAAAAAAATTTATCAAATTATTATATAATCAAGTTAAACAACTTTTTTAAAATCATATAATTCATTTATCACTATTATAATTAATAATATGTTTATTACAAATATAGTATACTAAATTACATTACAAATTAATTATAATTATAATTATATATATAATATAAATAATTAAAATCTATACATATTTATCTATTATTAAAATATATTATATATTAAATATATATTAATTTTTAATATATATAAAAATGGGGGGGGGGGGGGGGGGGGGGGGCGGGTGGGGGGGTGGTGGTGTATGATACGTGCAGGAGGACAATTGCCCATATCAACACTACCTGTGCTGTGCCGTATAGGGTACAACCCAAATCACTGGACCGTGCTGAGGTGTGCATGCCCCTATCGGGTGGCTCCTGTGTCGAACCACCAAACCGAGCAGGGTTTTCGTGCCGTGCACCTGCCCATGTCGTGCGATACATATATCATCATGGGTGTGTGACAGTGTTGTTGGTGTTGTGACATGCAAAGTCGTCTACGTGGAGTTTTATTCGATTAAGATTCTATTTGATATTAATTTTTTTATTTATTAATTATATTAACTTTTCAATTTATAGATGCTAAGATGCTTATATGTAAGCTTTGTATTTGACGTATTGATCATCTATTTTGATTATTAGCCGTTATAAATTCACAAATTAGAGATTTATTTTTATATTTTAATTATTTAATTCATTACTTATATTATTTAAGTTAGAGTTTGAATATTCAGTTATTTCTCTAAATTATTAATTCCAATAGTTTGGTACGAGAAAGACTATGTTTTAAAAAATATATTTTTTAAAAAATAAATCTCTTGAAAATTTTAAAAATAAAATATAATGAGTTTTGGTAATAAAATAAAATAAAAATTTTGAAACAATTTTTTTTGAATTTTTCAATTAAAACTAAATTTAGATTTTAAAAAAATTAAAATTGATTATGAAACAAATTCTAAAATTAAATATATTTAAATTATATTCAAATGGAACCATATTTTTAAAAATAATTATATTTTGATGGCAGATTTTGTTCAGATCACACTTAATTTGAGAATTAAGAGAAATAAATACGGCCAACAATGGTAATCTATGTTATAATCCCTTCGATGGCAATATTTGTAATACGGCCATAAATGGCAATCTATGTTATATTAAGCGACATATATATAAATATTATATATTTGTAAAGAAATCTATGTTTCCCATTTTAATTGAAGCTTAGAAAAAATCAAATTGTAATGATTGATACGGCCATCAATGTCAATCGGTTAAAATTCGCACACGATTACTGTATAATATATCTGCTCATAAAAAATTTCTAATTTTATTTAAGTAATGATTGGTGTTACTTTAATGTATGTATCTTTCGTTACCCTCTTCGGCTAACGTAATGAGAAGGTATCTTCTGAACTCGCAAATTATCTACCTCAAAATTGGTTAATCACCCTACAAGATTAAAGTTGACATAATTAACTATTACCAATTAAAAGGGTCGACTTTATAATCGACGAGCAACGACACTTATATAAATGAAATAATCGAGGCAAATCAACCATTTATTGTTATAATTGAAAGCTTGCATGGGTGCATGGTTTAATGGAAGCATATGCATTATGAATGTATACTGTCTGTAAAGCTTTCAAACATATTGAAGGATATGAAAAGCGACCATACTTTTGTGTATTATAGTATATGCTCCGATAATACGGTGGCGGCCGAAGCTGTGGGCGGGTTCTGCTTTGAGGACGCAAGGGTCGTTTGAAGGTACGTGTGATGTGGCCTCGTGGGTGCCTCCATTTTTTTTTCAAGTTTCATTACTACATTGTCATTAGAAAGTGATATCAATGGTGTTTGTATTTCTTCATTTATTTTTATTTTTATTTTTTAATGAATTAGGAGACTTTATTTCTGTAAGCAACTGCAACCCGGCAATAATTAAAATATATTCGGAGCTCTGTCTCCTCCTTGTGCATGTCTACACTTCTGCGCTCTATCAATAAAAAATCGAATGAAATGATGGCTTACTTACTTCTTTCAACGCACTAGAAAAAGCCAACAGAAAAAGAAAAAAAAAACATTAGAAAGCGGCTGTTGCTTTCTAAGAGTCGATCTGGCCACCCTTTAAAGCCCTGCATTCTATATTCACAGGAAGCTGCATTTTTAAAAGTTGCTTTTAAGGACTGAGTTGCAGCATTTCACGTGTGGGTTCTGGTCTAGAGTTAGAAGTTTCATAAATGCAAACTCATATGTTTGCACAGTTTTTTTTTTTTTTTTACTTATTACTTCCAAGGTTTTTGATTTTGAGTGTGTGGTTGAGTTATGTCTGCCCTCAATTCTGTACATGCATTGCGTCAATTTCTGGTGGAAATACTTATTTTGAAGTCCTTTTATCTGCAGTGAACTTCATGAAAGTGGAGGTCTCTGCTGCCAAAATGGCCAAGGTGAATTGGTGGCCATCTTCGTCATGGAAGCCTTGGGATTTAACGGGGGTAAGAGCAAATTCATACTATTCTCACAGTTTTTATGTTCCCATCCATATCCTGCATTTGCGGCTTAAGAGCACTGGGGTATTTTAAAGTCAAAATTATGAATTTTTGTGATAGAAAACTAGGATACTAGCTAGCGATCTTGTAGGCAGTCTAATACTTTCTTGGGGAACTTTACTGGGAACAACAAATCAAGTTGGTACGTTGAACTGCATATTTGAAGGAAAATTCCTAAAATGTTCCGTGATGAAATGGGTTAAACCAGCTTTGTTGTCTTATTTGAAAACAAGTCGTGAAAGAGATTTTTCTCTTCTGTTGGAGGGAAATGTTCAGTATAGTCTGTGTGTTCGCATCATCGCATGGACGTGCCTCGTGGAACCTTAGGTATCGTACCTGATATGGTACTTTGGGGGTAACCAGGTTTGTCATTCCAAGTGTATGCTCTTTAAGGTTTGGCTTTTGGGGTTGGGGTAAAAACAGGTGGTGGAACAGCCGAAGAACAGTGTTGGCAAGAGGCAAAAGCAATCTCCTAATACTGGGCTTCAAAATTCTTCGACCCAAGAGGTACATTGTCTCGACTACTCAAACTTGGAAAATGATTATTGATCATGATATACGTAATTTTGAAATTGGATATGTAGCAGCCGAAGAACAGTGTTAGCCAGAAGCAAAAGCAATCTCCTGGGCTTCAAAATTCTCGGATGCAAGAGGTATATTGTTCTGACTAATTGATTTGGAAACTGGTAACTGAACTTGACAAAAAGTATTTAGAATCGAGAATAATTGTCTAAGTCTACAAAATTGCACCTTTGAATCTTTATTTTTATTTTATGAACTTCACAGTTTTTGAACACCCCAAACAGGTCTTTGCTAGGGGTATGGTTCCATCCTTCCAAATCTCATTATCTCTATTTTGTTGCAGATCCTAGAGCTTCAGAATGGATTACAGGACCATGTCGCAGGACGTTGCTCGTTGGAAAGGGCATTGGGTCATTGTGCTGTTCAATGTGATACTGCAACAAATAAGAGCTCAGTGCCGAAGGTAGCTTCCCCATCCTTGCATGAGTAGCATCATGATTGTTCCATAAAAGAGCAATCTGGTTTCTTTTGATCATTTGATAGCATAATTATTCTCGACTCCAGCATGTGGAGGATCTGATCAGGGAAACTGCACTGCTGGAATTGGAAGTTGGGTACTTGGAGAAGCATCTTCTCTCACTGTATCGGAAACAGTTTGATAGTCAAGGTGGCCCCCAAGTTACTTTGGATGAAAGGTTGAAGCCGTGTCCCGTGATGCATAACGAGATTTATAAACCAAATTCAACTGAGAACCCAGAGGAGGAATCTGATAAAATCTTGGGAGCCCAGAAGCTACTAGATTCTGGTATTCATCATCATCGGAGTCACTCCTCAATATCTCAATGGCCTCCTCTAAAAGATGTTCTAGCCGAAGCCATTGAAGCAAACCATTCCCTGCCTTTGTCAATGCTGGAGGTATACGTCATAACATTATCCAAAAAGTGCATTTTGTGGCAATACTTTAGGACTAGTGCAAAAAAAGGAAAAAAACCACACGCGGTAGATGGCATGACACTGTTTTTAAAAGAAGCCCACCTGTATATTTATGTTCTTAGTTTTAAACCATGATATTTGCAAAGCTTGTCTGGGTACTTCATGGCTTTCAAATAGTGATTTTTATCTTTGCATTTTACAGAGGAAAGCTTTCTTTCAAATTACCTATGCTCCTTTTGAATTCCGTTGTGATTAATAGCTACTGACACAAGTATTTGCAACTTGTCATGTTGTCTTTCAGCGTGTTGAGAATAACACGTCAAATGGGATTAGCCGAGAGGAGTATCTTGGTTCGCGTGTTCTCAATCATGTTACTGTTAAACCAAACCAGATTTCTGAGGAGATGATCAAGAGCATCTCAGCCATATACTGTAAACTTGCTGAACCACCAGTGCCTTATCACGATTACCCTCCGTCTCCTGTATCATTTTCCTCGTTTTCTGATGAATTTTCTCGAAGAGAGCAATGTGACATGTGGAGTTTACAGGGCCAAAATTATTCACTTCTGAACAACCCGTACCAAATTAAAGGGTCCCAAGAATTTAATGGACCCTGCTGCACAATGTTCCAATTGCAGAAGATTAATAGAGATCCTATCAAGTTAAGAGAAGCTGAACAAGAGCTACAGAAGTTTATGTGAGCCCCCTCATGCAAATCTTTAAACCATTTTCGATTTTCCCAATAATAGGTTGCTTTTTTTTTGGTTTAATGATGTAGATTGCTTTTGACATTTTTAAAATCCATTTTCAAAACCATTGTTAAATCAGGATTTTAGAAACTTATCTATTCCAGGTCACTAATTTCTCAATTAGAAGCAGTTGAACTTAGAAGGATGAAACGCAATGAGAAGCTAGCTTTCTGGATCAACGTGCACAACACGCTAGCAATGCATGTAATAGCTAACCAACCCTACCCTCTTCTTACTACAAATGTTTATTTTATCATTAGGTAGATACGGTGAGTTTTTTTCCCCTAGTTGCATTGGGGCTGCTATAGGATGATGCGATTGTTTGGGTTATCGGTGATACTACACAAGCACATGTTTGTACTTTAAATAGGAATAGAGTATGAGTTACGATGAATTTAGGAGACATGAATTGTGGTTGTTCACTCCTGTTGTGTTTGTCATTATTTGTTTTCCCTCAGGTGTTTTTGATTTATGGGATTCCACAAAGCAGTTCAAAGAGAACTTCTATACTTTTCAAGGTGAGCACAGGTTCTTACCTCTCACTTTATATAATGGTTTTGGTTTTTCTTTAATATATATATATCTATATAAACCCTTACTTGATCCAGGCAGCATATAATGTGGGGGGTCATGCCACTAGCATAGAAATGATACAAAACTCTGTTCTGCGATGCCGACTGCCACGTCCAGGGCTGGTGATTCTCAATTCCTTCATTTCTCTTCAAATGTTGTGTCTCATCTATTCTTCATTTTAAATTTCTTATGACTCGTGAGCCCCTAAAGTCGTTGCGGGTGACAGGTTTTGGTCTCTGTAGTTTTTTGGAACCCTCATCAAAAGAACTAAAACTAAGTTGCACCTTCAGTTAAGCTTTTGAAATTTGCTTCTACTTGTAGTGGTTTCAGAAGCTGTTTTCTTCAAGCATGAAGTCCAAGGTCCCAGATGAGCTAAAGGCCTACTCAATTGGACTTCCTGAGCCTTGTTTACCTTTTGCACTTTGCTTAGGACGCCATTCGGATCCTCCGGTACTGTTGTGGCATTCTATTTCATTATTAAATGCATGCAGACATTCCCTCAACTGTTTCTTAACTGTAAAGTGGATATGTTCCTCCATCGAAACTTCCAGTCCTTATCATTTTTACTGGATTGTGGTGTTTATAATCATTGTTCAGGTCCGCATATACACAGCCGAAGGAGTGTTTCAAGAACTGGAAGTTGCAATGGAAATATACATCCGGACTACACTCACCATTCGAAAGCAACAGAAAATTCTTTTACCAAGGCTAGTGGAGTTTTATGAGAAGGAATTGAATTTGTTCCCGGTTGGTCTTCTGGAGAAGGTGGAAACTTTTATGCCTGAATCTTGGAGAAAGAGCATGAAGCTGTGTGGGATCCAAAAATCCCCCAAGAACCTTGAATGGATTCCCCACAACTTCACTTTCCGGTACCTTTTGGCGAATGACTTAGTTAAGCTGTCTCTATTATAAATGCCAGAATCCTCTGCGGTTCTGATGGTGAAAGTTCTGACCTGGTGGAGATGCGGTTTCTTAGAAGGGCAATGATCAAATGTGTTGAGCTTCTCCAGCCTTTGGTGCATGAATGAATTAATGGGAAAGGAGTATTAACAAACTTTAGGTTTCCTGATCACTGCTCTTCTTAGAATAGTGGGGTTTTTCTCAATTAACATAGTAAGATGTCACATTTGAGTTCACAAGTGGGGAGGGGATGCAAAAAAGGGCAAATGTGAGCTGTTCTTTTTCTCTTTTCTTTCTCTTTGTGCAAGTGTTTATTGTGAAAGTATTTTCTCAAGTTGGTCAACAAGAAGTGTAACAAAGCTCCAGATCATGTGTTCTAATTAAGCTCTTGTACTACAAAACCATGTTCACATTTAATATACAATGACTCAAAAGTTCTTCAAAACCAATAATGTGTTTTGGAAAAAGAAAGAATGCATTGGTGCGGCCTCGTGCGCAACTAGCTAATGTGGCATAAGTTACATAAGCTGCTTTATTTGTTTTGTTTTGTTAATGTGTTTTTGATTTCTCGTGCGAGGCTTAATGGAGAAAGCTTGTGGACAACATTCACTCACACTCAAAAAATTAAAATAAAATAAAATACACAATGAATTAGGGGTGTACATGAGATGGATTGAATCGGGTGCAAAGCTATATAATCAATCAACCTACTCTTAATAGGTGGCTAATTTTTTCATCCACCAACTAATCCACCACTCTTAACAATCGGTTAGTTTGTTAAATAAATGGTAGGTTCTAAAAAGTAGGTAAAGTGGGTGCTAATCGTCATGTATCAATCTCACTAAAGAACTTAACAAATAATAATATATAGCGGAGAACAAGCAAGCACAATTTTTGAATTCCAATACATTAAATTGTACCATGGAGAAAAAGCAAGTATAATTTTTGGATTTTAATATGAAAAATTCTTTTATGCGGGTAGATTGTGCCGGTAAAACATGTAGGAATAGCTTCTTTACTATTAGATTGAGTTTAAATAATATCAATCTAATGGCTGAAAAGATACCTCTTATGCGATTTACCTGTATAATGTCCATGTATGTAGTCTTATTCTTTCAATATATTGTGTGCAAAAATTTACACCAACCGAAAAAATAATCATTAGAACAAACATAAATGCGATCCTATTTGTGCCAAAATGCAGGGCAAACATGTCAAACACTATTGAATTTTGATTTAGGATTTAGGCTTCTTTTGATTTTGAGTTTTATCTTTTGTTTAATTATACAAAATTGAATTATAAATTAAAACTTTAAAAGTTAAAATTTTGGGGGCTTAGAGCTTATTGGACTTATTTAATATTTATGGTTCACCCTTCATTACACTATGACTATAGGTATCATACAATTTTAATACTTTTTTCACCAATAATTAATTTTAAAATATCCTAATTATCATAGTTGACTAGTCATTGTAGTCACAACTCTAGGTCGTGGTGGGTCAAGTCGGCCAGTTGTGAATATAAAGATCCTCACCTGCTAGGGAAAAAAATCCAACTGACTTGACCCATCACATATTTTCAACAGCTAGTAGCGGATATGATTAGACAAGTTTGAAAAGCTAATGCATACCCCTATAATGAATCACTATTTTTTTTATTGGAACTAAAAAAATTATTTTTATGTTTTGTTTTTGTTATAAATGAAGTCAATATATATATATATATATATATATATATCTAGTGAGCTATCCACTCAACCCTACTTATGATATAAAGGCCATATGAAATCCCCCCCCTCCCCTCTTTTGTTACTACATGCATCTAAGAAAAGAGAAGAAAGAACTCTCTCCCCTTTCTCTCATATTTGGTCTCTCTCTCCCTCTCAAATATTATAATGTATTTATTTATAATAAGTAATCAAATTAAACCATACCAACAAGCCTTAATTCAAATAATATATTCGATTATATGAACTAAGACAAATAAAAAATTTATATTTGATCTAAGATATGGATCTTTTGCTTCCAAACATTCCTATCAGTTACCATTTTTTCTTTCAAATATAATAATTTCATATCTTTTGTTATCACCTTCATCGTTATTTTTTATCTTCCCATCAATTTTTTACCTCGTCCAATGTCAATATTTCCTCTCTTCTAGTAGGTGCATCCATTGGCTTATGTCCTTAAATGGTCAAATCAACGTATGTAATTCTTTCTTCGTTTATCTCCAATTAAAGCTACTCCAATGACACAACGAATATCTTCATTTCAAATCTTGTCCATGCTAATTTGACCATACTTCTATCCTAACATTCGCATTTCAGCGACACTGAGCTTCTATGTATGTTGTTTCTTATTAGCCCAACACTTCGTTCCATATAACAAGGAAGGTCTAGCCGTCATCCTATAAAACTTGTCTTTTAAACTCAGTAGCATATTATAATCACATAAAACTTTAGTTACACTTTTTCACTTAAAACACCTGACTTAATTCTATGATTGACATCACCATCAATCTTATCATTTCATTGAATTATCAACCCAAGGTACTTAAAGCTTTTCGGGGCTATTGTTTGTTGGTCATTAAGTATAATAATGCTTTGCTCGATATTCCTTTGTCTTGTATTTCATATATTCAATCTTTGATATGCTTAATCTAAATTCTCGAGCCTCCGTAGTTTGCCACCACACTTCTAATTTTTGGTAAACCTATTCTTTGGTTTCGTCGATCAAAATAATATCATCAATGAACAATATACACCAGGTATATCCTCACAAATATTTTTTATTATCTCATTCATTACTATTGCAAAGAAAAAAGGACTCGGGGCTGATCCTTCATACACATGTATTATAATTGAAATTTCATCTGTTAATCCACCACTAGTTCTAACATTGGTTACAACTTTCTCATACAAATCCTTGACAAAATTCACATATTTGATAAGAGCGACCTTCTTTTTCAAAGCCCGCCAAAATAGATCTCTAGATACTCTATTATAGGTTTTCTTTTTGAGGACTCAAGTTATGTCAGTTAGTACTCTAAAAGCCCAATTTGGTTATGTTGTTGTGTTAGGATCAGGCCAAGGCGCAGGCCCACCCGCATGTCACAATATTGTCCGCTTTGGGCTAGCCATATCAGCCCGCACGGCTTTAAAATGCATTGTTACATTTTTGGGCCTGCTTCACCATATAAGCTTATTGACTTTTCCTTTTTTCTTCCGATGTGGGACACAATTTCCCAATAATCTCCCCTTTGTCACATATCGAACTACAACATAGGCTAGTGTCACGGCCCGAGCAGCATGGTGCTGGCGGGACGTTTTTTAGTGGCACGATACAGGAATGTATTCGTGCTACGTAAAGGAGAGGGGTTGGTTGAAAGCGTAAATGGTGCGCAGCGGAAGGTTCCAGGCAGTTCGTAGAGGAAAACGGATGGAACCCCTTCGGAGTTCAGACGTGCCGACCCGGTTAAATGCGGGGAGCACGCCGCTAGTCGAGGACTTGACGTTGAAGAAGGGATTTGGCCATCCTTACACAAACTGGTCGGGAACTGGAGCCGTTCTCCTGATGAGCCCAGTGGCAGGGCGAAACCAGTCTACGTGCGCTTCAACCCTCAAAGGCTAAACTTAGCGAACTGTGGATAGAGAAGCTAAGTGCCGCAATGGGTTGAGAGGCGCGGGAAACCTGACCCCGTGACAAGTGGTATCAGAGTCGAACCGGCCCGTATCCTAAAGACTCGCTAAGCACTCTCACGAGCAGCGTGATCCCAAGGTGGGAGCTCACAGAGGTGAGCCGACCGTTAGTGTCTTGCACGCCATGCGTCCATAGAGTTGGAGTATCCTAGAGTGTGATACAGAGTTGGGCAAGGGAGTACGAAGGAGCGCGTCGGAGCGATCTTGGAAGCCCCCTATCCTTTGGACATTGGATGAGCGGGACAGTATCTTGGTAAAGGTGTTGCAACCTGCAGGGAAGCGATGTCCAACCTGTTGACATTGGGCGAGTGGGAGGGCGTCGAGGTAGCGATATCGACAAACGCAACGAGGACGTTGCGAGGATTAGGTGGAGGAGAATGTCACAACCCGAGCAGCGTGGTACTGGCAGGACGTTTCTTAGTGGCATGATTCAGGAATGTATTCGTGCTACGTAAAGGAGAGGGGTTGATTGAAAGCGTAGATGATGCGCAGCGGAAGGTTCCAGGCAGTTCGTGGAGGAAAACGGATGGAACCCCTCCGGAGTTCAGACGTGCTGACCCGGTTGAATGCGGGGAGCACGCCTCTAGTCGAGGACTTGACGTTGAAGAAGGGATTTGGCCATTCTTACACAAACTGGTCGGGAACTGGAGCCGTTCTCCTGATGAGCCCAGTGGTAGGGCGAAACCAGTCTACGTGCGCTTCAACCCTCAAAGGCTAAACTTAGCGGACCGTGGATAGAGAAGCTAAGTGCCGCAATGGGTTGACAGGCGTAGGAAACCTGACCCCGTGACAAGTGGTATCAGAGCCGAACCGGCCCGTATCCTGAAGACTCGCCGAGCACTCTCGCGAGTAGCGTGATCCCAAGGTGGGAGCTCACAGAGGTGAGTCGACCGATAGTTTCTTGCACACCTTGCGTCCATAGAGTTGGAGTATCCTAGAGTGTGATACAGAGTTGCGCAAGGGAATACGAAAGAGCACGTCGGAGCGATCTTGGAAGCCTCCTATCCTATGGACATTGGGCGAGCGGGAGAGCATCTTGGTAAAGGTGTTGTAACCTGCAGGGAAGCGATGTCCAACCTGTTGACATTGGGCGAGTGGGAGGGCGTCGAAACGATGCCATCGCCTGCGGGGAAGCGATGTCGACAAACACAACGAGGACGTTGCGAGGATTGGGTGGAGGAGAATATCACGACCCGAGCAGCGTGGTGCTGGCGGGACGTTTCTCAGTGGCATGATTCAGGAATGTATTCGTGCTACGTATAGGAGAGGGGTTATTGAAAGCGTAGATGGTGTGCAGCAGAAGATTCCAGGTAGTTCGTGGAGGAAAATGGATGGAACCCCTTCGAAGTTCAGACGTGTCGACCCGGTTGGATGCGGGGAGCACGTCGCTAGTCGAGGACTTGACGTTGAAGAAGGGATTTGGCCATCCTTACACAAACTGGTCGGGAACTGGAGCCGTTCTCCTGATGAGCCCAGTGGCAAGGCGAAACCAGTCTACTCTGCCGCTCAAAGGCTAAACTTGGACCGTGGATAAAGAAGTAAGTACAGAATGGGTTGAGAGGTGCAGAAACGACCCGTGACACTAGAGACACACCTATGAAACTGATGGGCTGTCACCATGTGTGCCATCATGGGAGCTCCCCCTCAATGTACATTCTGAATGAGAGCAGACTGATTCGATCACCTGAAAACAAGGATTTGTATTCCAAATCAAATACCGCCGCACACCATGGGACACGCCGCTTGGCTACAGACTACATCGAGAAGACTTTCGATATAATGGAACACCTGACTGAGGCAACCAGGCTTTGATACCAGTTTGTAAGGATTAGGTCAAAGCGCAGGCCCACCTGCATGTCACAATATTGTCCGCTTTGGGCTCGCCACATCGGCCCGCATGGCTTTAAAATGCGTTGTTACATTTTTGGGCCTACTTCACCATATAAGCTTATTGACTTCTCCTTTTTTCTTCCGATGTGGGATACAATTTCCTAACATGTTGTTTTGGGAATCTCCATGGGGACCCCGTAATGATGTGAAATATTTTCTTTGTGATATGCTTAGCTTGTACATTTGTATATTAATTTTGTATAGGTATAAGTGAGGCCTTCAAGTCTATGTGGAATGGTTGATTTGGACATGTAGCTAAGACCCTTGAACTTGTGACATGGAGGTGGTTATTGTCATGTAGCTAAGGCCCTTGAGTTGGTGATATGGAGGCTATTGAAAAACTAAGGTCTAAGCTGGTGTACTGTTGGGTTGAGATAGACAAACCAAAGCCTGAACTAGTAATGAGTTAGGTGTTATAGGGTCGTGTGCCCTAAGCTAGTGGACTGCTCAATTATTAATTATGTTTGTTGACAAGCTGAGTTCTGATGATTTGTAATAAGAACCTTAATAGTTGGGCAACACTACACTAACACCAGTATACTGCACGTGTATTATACAAAAGTGTTTGCATAGTAGGGTTGTTGAAAAATTTTATATACATGCTGGTGGGCTAGTGCCTTGGCCCAATTCTAACAAATGGTATCAAAGCCTTGTTATCCCTATCAGGCATTCCATTATATTAAAAGTCTTTTCAGTGTAGTCGATGGCCAAGCGGCGTGTCCCGTGGTGTGCAGCGGTATCAAATTGGAATATAAAACCCCTATCTTCAGGTGATCGAATCGATCTACTCTCAACTAGAATATACATTAAGGGGGAGCTCCCATGACGACCCACATGGTGGTAGCTCATTAGTTCCATAGGTGCGTATCTAACCTATGATGTAGTTCAATGTGTGACAAGGGAGAGATTGTTGGGAAATTATGTCCCACATCGGAAGAAATAAGAGGAAGTCAAGGAGCTTATATGACGAAGTAGGCCCAAATTGTCATAACGCGTTTTAAAGCCATCCGGGTTGATGTAGCAAGCCCAAAGCGGATATTATTGTGACATGCGGGTGGACCTGCGCCTTGGCGCAATCCTAACAAGGGTGGTGTGGAGTTATGAGTTCTATACTGAGCTTATAGCTCATCCTACTTTATTATTTATCTTTTAGGTATTGCCAGAGAGTCAAAGACTAGTGGAGACATTTCCTTATAGGAAGATACTTACCACACCTTGATGTATTATTCTCTCTCTATGTTATTGCTTTTATTTGTTTTGGTCTCGGGCAGGAGTTCGAAGAAAGTTATATGAAATTATATATTATTTGTGATATAATAACTATCTATCATTAATAGTTGTTCTTAAGGTTGTCATTATTATGTCTTTATGTGAAAGTATAGGATTATCCTTGATGTATAATTATATATGATTATTTGAGATAGCACTCGCGGTATAGTCTTTCTTGATTACTTGTCATTAACCCCTTAACTTTTCGAATGTAGGCATGGAAAAGCCACATTCTCAGTTCTTGTTCCATGGAATTTGGAGGCACGACTATTGTAGTATTAAAAAACATGTAAACAAGATAAGGATATGTTATTTTCATCCAATGTAATCTACAGTGTTATATAATTTTGAAGGACTTGTCATAAACATCATAATTTTTTTCTAGGTTTTTTCAAGCTTATATAAGTGAGGTGATAAATGAATGACTAAGCATTGAATCTTATCTAGGTTGACACACTAAAGACAGTGTTGTAAATAGAATTACCCCCCCCCCCCCCCCCCCCCAATTACATATTCTTTCATATTTGCTTTCTTTCTAATATTATAAAGAGAGAGGAGAGAGATATGTATATTTATTGATCTATAAGTTTTAATATATTTTAGTTCAATAAATATATGTTAAATCATTGAATTACAACAATAAATATATGTTAAATTATTGAATTAAATCAATAAATATATGTAAATATATATATATATATATATATATATATATTTTGTGAGTGTGTGCATGATTAAATTAAATTAAACGACATAAATTAGATATAATTTAGCTATTATATTTAACTTTTACCGTAGTAATTTATTGTAACGATAGTTAAATAAAATTTAAATTTAAATCATTAGATATAAATTAAATGATCCATATTTATCATGCACAGTCCACACGTTCGTAATTTATTATTATATATATGTATGTTATATAGTATTTATTTATAATATTTTGTTACATTTCTGGAATAATATAGTATCCCCCACATTTTGTCTCAAAGGTTGATATGGACTACAGTTTCCGTAGGGTATTGATCTTCCCAGAGAGAACCAAAATCACTCCCTCCGCATCTGGCATCTGCGCCATTCAGCACCAATTTTTGGCTCTTTTCTATCTCACACAAACCCGCACGCACACACGGAGAGAGAGAGAGAGAGAGAGAGAGAGAGAGAGAGAGAGAGAGAGAGAGAGAGAGAGGATGGAGGAAGAAGGGATAGGCATGGTGCTTGCTCGAGCCTCGGAGCTGAGATCCAAGATCACCAACTGCATCAAAACCCACCACAATGCAATTCAAGCATCAGAGGAGGTCGAAGCTAACGTAGACCCTGCGAGCACTTCTCTCTCCCGTTCCCCAATCGAAGCTGGTGAATCCGAAGACGGAGAATACGAGAGCCTCGTTAACATCCTCGACGCCCTCGAGTCTCTCGAAGCCCAGCTCTCCTCCTTGCAGGTCCATCCCTCATTCTGTGTTCGGGGGTTTTTCGATTACAAAACCTTAGCTCTGCTTTTGCATCTCCATTTCACTTTCCTTCACCCCCCCCCCCCCCCCCCCCCCCCCTTTTTTTTTTTTTAATAATTGATGATTTGGGACATTGACACGCTTTAAAGATCCCAATCAACAATTTTCCTCGTTCAATGTGTTGGGAAATTTGAACTAGCTTATATGATTCAACCAAACGAACCAATTATCATCTTTTTGGCTAGGCCTTTTTGGGCTGAGGTTGATGGGCAATGGAGGGGGCCTAACAACTAACTTTGGGTTTTGAAGAACCAATTATTAAGTGAACATTGAAATTAACCACTGAAACCTAAAATTGAGTTAAACTTAGTTTGGAAAGTTTAGTCAAACACCCATGTTTTGAATTCATTTATGTCATAAGATTTTATATGTTTACCATTATGAGCTGCTTCAGCCTCAAGCTATTTGTCATTAAGTATTAGCCACTTCATATTAACCCCGCAGCGAATATTAATTGTCATGAAAATGTTTGCATTTTGAGGGCTATTGTTTGTGGGCCGGTTAAAATAAAATCTAGAACTGCATGGAAGTATAAAGTGTGGGTGAGACTTGATATTTGTCAGCTTTGTTAGTGATATGGTGTTGGGTTATTCACAAGTGTTTTTTCGGACGATCAGACTCTACAGCTACAACAGAGATATGAGAGGGAAGCTGGCCTTGCGGAAATTGATTACAGTCGCAAGATATTACTAAAAAAGTTGAATGAGTACAAAGGCGAGGACCTGGAGGTGATACATGAGTCTTCTGCATTTGCTAGTGAAACAGTGGAGTACAACAGTGATCTCTTGCTTCCTCCGTATTCCACCCGCCCTTCGCTGTCATTGATGCTAGACAATGGCTTCCTGTCAAACTTCTCTACCATGCGCAAAGCCGATCAAAATGGAATCATTACCAGTGACCCAAGAAATGAAGCAGAGAAAAGTTTTGGTGAATCTGGGAGAAAGAAATTGCACAGAGCGTCCAAGAATCCATGGAGAGGACTTGGGAATTTCATGATTGCAGCAGCGAAGACAGTGATCACACTTGTTGGTGTTGTGTCTGTTCTAAGCTCGGGTGGTTTCAAGCCTTGGCTCAGGAAAAGGAATAAGGTTTTGGGCCGCCTTCTTCAACAGCCAATAACGGAAGACAAGAGATCCACAGCGCTTTGTCCACCTGGGAAAGTCCTGGTTATAGAAGGTGGAGAAACTCGCTGCCTTGTGAAAGAGAGGGTTGAAGTCCCTTTCGAGTCCCCTGTTGCTAAGCCAGATGTAAATTATGGGTTTGGATAGGCAGGTTTTTATTCTCAGGCCCGTACTGTCTGTATAGCTTGTCTCTTTGTATTGTACTTTGTAATGCGGTATCTTTGAATTTTCTTCCCGCTCGCTTTATGGTTCCAGTTACTGTAAGCATGATGCGCCGCGAGTTCATTATCTTTCATCTCTTCAGAGCTAAGAGTGCCACGTTTTTTCAATTACTAGACAGGGATTTTGATGGCTATCTACTGTTTGATTTAATGCTGCAACTTTCCCATTGGCTCTGCGCAGCATGACTCCATGTGTTTGCTGAGCTGTAGATGCTAAAGGTGGAAGAAGACATGCTTTCGGGATGGGTCTCATTAAAACTTTTTCCAAACTGAAAAATCAGATTCAATTCCATGATTTCCATCCACATCGCATTTTTGGAAAAGGTGCCGTGTTGCCATATATCTCACAATATTGTCCGGAGTTACCTACGTTATTTATATATAAATTTAATATTTAAATAAAGTAATAATTAAATATGTATCTTCGATATTTACATCATAATTAGAAGTACACATAAATTTAAATTTGAGTAGAGCAATAAAATTACATGGCAGCAACTAGGTAGAACAGATGCTGTTATTGAAGTAGACATTAGCCACACAAAACCAACATCACACGCCTACAGATACATTAGTTGGTTTTATGATCGGGACAAGAGGGAGCCAACAACCCCTGCAACCAGTGCCGTGGGATCCCCCAGCACTGCTGATATCACAAATTGCAGCGCCATGCCTGCGATCTCGCAGCACTTCTGTACTTTCCCCTTGGTCTTGTGGTGTTCATAATGATAGCTCTGAAGAGTTCCTTTCAGCCCTGGAATTCTCGTCCCTGCTTCCTCCTTGTTCCCTCCGCTGCAGTCACATGTTCCAGCATAGACCTCGTGCCAGCTCTCCACCAGCATCTCCCGCACGCAGGCCACATGCAAGTTGTACTTCTTGCACGCTGACTGGTAGCACCAGCTCCGCCCCCGTTGCCCGCATCGGTGGCATGGTGCTGCAGATTTGGGACGGAGGAAGAGGCGAGCACCATCACCGTCATTGAGCACTGCAGGGAGGCGTGCACAGCAGGGATGGAGGTCAAACCCGCAGGAGCGGCAGTGGTAGAGGAATCCAGTCACATCCTTTTCGCATGCATTGCAGTACCGCGGTTTGTGTCCTGGGGGCTGGGCAAGGAACTGGAAACTGCATTTTGGGTAGAAGGGATGGTAGAGGGTGGGGGTGGGGAGGGCACAGTGCACATGGAGGTCGAAGTCATCGTCGCAATTAACAGCGCACTTGTAACGGGAGCCGATGCCAACTTCATGGCAGCCGTCACACTTGTAAGGCCAATCGAGGCACTCAAAGTGGAGCTTGTGGCGGTGGCTGAAGTGAGGAATCTCATTGTACTTCATCGTGGTTAATTTTGGCTTTGGAGATGAGGCCAGGATTAGGGGGTTTTGAGGGAGCGGGCTAGCTTGAGGCTGAAGAAAGTGTTGGAAGGTGGGAAGAATATAATATTTTTGCTTTGGGAATACGAATTTCAACTTTGTTTTTTTTTAAATTTCTTGTGGATATATATGTTTTCTCAATCCATTGCACTTTTGTGTGGAAATTTTGTGGGGAGTAGTTGTGTGTGTATGTAGTTAGCGTAGGTGACTAAGTAGCAAGTAGTTTGCGCTCACACTTGTAATTTACTTTATTTAACGTATCAGCAAAGAGAATATTGGGCACCTGCCAAAGCCAATGGAGTTCAATGGCCAATGAGACTGAGACACTTTTTCTATCTTCCTCTCTTTTTTCTTTTCTTTTTTTTTTTCTTTTTTTTCATCCAGTTTGAACAAGAATAAGGTTTGATTGCTTCTGGTTGTGTGACTGACTGTTTATTCGTATGCATATTTGATTTTAATACATCAACAAAGATGATGTATTCAGCTATTGTACTGATATCATAATTATGCTACTAAAGACTTGAAACATTAAGCTACAACCAACCAATAAAAGGCTACAATATAGGAAAATAACATTATAGACAACATATATCAGGTACATAAGTGAAACTTAAAATAATTAAATAAATTGAGAAACTCAATCTTTATAATTTATTGATGAGTTTTTTTTTTGCTAATTCTATTTTAAAATTTTTAAATTACTCATACAAAATACATCTTGTGAATTAGAGGCAATTGTAACAATTCAAAGTTGTATAATTTTACATGTAATTGTAAGCTACACAAATAAATTGATTACATTTTATATAAAAATTTCAATGTTTTTCTTTTTTTTCTAACACTATTATCATCACCTTTAATAAAATGTAAATTAGCACTATTAGTAAATTAAATTATCAATTAAATTATTTAATAGTTGCTCCTATTAAGTCGACACGATTTTGATAAATTAAAATTTTAGGATATAATATAACAAACTTAATTTAAGTAAAATATATTGAACAAATTCTTTTTTATATACATAAATATATATATATATATATATATCTAATTTAATTGTTATCTAAATTAATTTAACAGTTAGATTATTTAATAAGTAGTGAATTATTTTTAAATTGGTAAATTATATAAAAATAAATAATTAAAATAAACTCTTAGATAATTTAATCCATAAAAATTAAACTATCAGAGAAAATCAGCAACTAATTCAAACGGTAAATTCTTTATAGTATGACTTATTTAATAGGTAAATTATTTTTTACAATTATAAAATAATTACGAAAGTAATAAAAGCAAAATATGATGGACACATTTTTATCTCACCTTCCAGACGCTGCCTTTTGGAATATTATTTTTTTGGAATATAAATTCCAATTCACTAATTTCATCTTTAAACCATCGCCAATTACAATTGACGTGACAAACCGATCTGGTGTTGGGACTTGTTAGAAAATAGGGAATTTATGCCCCAAAATTTGTTGGTGTTGGGACTTGTTAGTTATTGATTGATTCAGCCATATTCGATCGTATAGTCCATCTGCATGCATTATTATGTGAGGAATAATGCCATGTACATCTTTTGGATGATGACTACTTGCCACTTGGCCAAACAGCATTATGTACTTTGGTTGACTTGCACTGCGTATAGGATATATGAATATGAATATATGAATTTAAATTTTAAATTGGTTACAGTATATTAAGAGTATAAGAATAGGATTCATCTTGTGCATTCTAATCAATCAATCGTCTAAAGTTTGGGTTGAGTTTTTTCCTGTCAACGCTTGCTTGCTCTTAAATGAGTAGATAGATAGATATATACAGAATTAAAGGGGGTCTCTCTGTTTTTTTTTCCCCCTTAAAAATTCACATGCAAATTACACCATCAATACAATATGCCAAAGCCAAAGCATGCAAAATAAAATGGTAGTGGTACTCAATCTTGCTAAAGGAACATAAATTATAAAACAATGTGGAACAAGCCTATTTTGAGCCGCATTCCATTCGTTATTGGGTCAATGAGATATCGACACATCAAGTGTACGTGCTCCTGAGGCTTAAGTATATATAGAATTTTCTTAAATTATATGGGTAATTATAAGGGTTTAAAATGTTCTAAACTGTGAGACAGGAGTTGAGTAAAGCGCCTCTGCCATTCACTTTACATATTCCGGGACAGTGTGCTGTGGTGTCAAATTTTCAGTGGTGATTGCTGAGTGTACAAGTGTTGAAAAGTTTTAAATGTCAATGGAATGGAACTTACTTTTCTTAGTTTATTTTATTTTATTTTTGGAATGGAAGGTCGTGGAGGGGCTATAGCGCCCAAAGTATTTTCTGTAAGAAGAGAAACGAAAATAGATTCTTTGGTTGCTTCGTTTGCACTCATTCCATCTGCGATTCCTTCTCTAAATTCTAATGCCACATACTCCGATTACGTCCATGCTCCGGATAATTGCATTCCCATCCTGGATTCTACTAATCTCATTTCTTATCCAAAAAAAAAAAAAAAGAGTACATGGCCACCATTGAATGTTTATTACACTGGTAACTTGTCGAGTAACGAGGTGCTAAACAGATTCCACGGCGTTCATGCATAGTTCATGCGTCAAGAACCTCAATCTTAGTTGCTTTTTCCTAATAATAATTGCACATGCGCGTTTCCTTATCCATTCCGGTACAGAATCGAATATTGTAAAACAAGACCACCTCAACAATGTGCCCACTAATATTTTAAATTTGATATTTCATAGTTGTGTGTCATCCTATCAACTTCCCTTACATGTTGCAATTTGAAGTCCATTGATTTGTTCAATGGTCTTTTAGAGCTCCAAACTCTCAGGGCCTCTGGCTATACATGCTTCAACTTGTGCTGCATGATCAAAATGAATGGAAGTTTCATTTATGGAGCCTTATATATATATATGTATATATTGCTTGCATGATTCGAATTGTTTTGTAATTATAAGAATAAACCCATAAGTAGATTAGGCTCCAGAATCATCAGGTATGAATCTATATATGATACATATATATGTTCCAAGTTTAACTTAACGGGAAAGAAAACAATTCTGTAAATTTAAGATGGTTCCCGCGCTGATTCTAATGTCATATCCACCACCCCATTGGATTCAAGATCACAGAGAAGGTAGTAACCAGAGATTCTAATGTCATATCCACCACCCCATTGGATTTGAGATCACAAAGAAGGTAGTAACCAGAGATTGAGAAGAGAAGAAGCTGAAGACAGAATCCATGACAGGAAGGCCATAGCAGCAGAGATCTGATATCTACTGCAAAGCTTCGGAGGGCAGTAGGAGCCATCCCCAGTGCGAATGAGGTCCACAACGCTGGCTGTCGATGAGGCCGCAGCCAGTGTCAGTATCGATAGTGCCTGAGTTTGATCACACCATCATCATTAACATCGTCAAAATATGAAGTTAAATTTACAGAAAATATAAAAATAAATAAATAAAGATGGGGTGAATTACCCAGTCTCCAAAAACAATGATTATCAGAATTCCAGGCTGACGGATAGGCTGTTTGATCAGGACTGAATAACCATCTACCAGTGCCAAGGTGAAGCTCCATGGAATAACTAGACCAGTTATTGTTACCAAGTAGCTGTCAACAGGACTAAAGATCAACAACACTGGAAATCATGTTTTCAAGAACATAAAATGGAAGTAACAAAACAATTAGACTTCAATAGCTACTAGCCATATCATCAATATATGGTTTGAGTCTTCGAGGCACCTGATAGACACATAAGAAGTTCAAATGTTGAACCTCAGTTTTTCAAATTAGACACATAGGAAGTTCAAATGTTAAACCTCAGTTTTTCAAATTTATCTACCCTAAAATCTATAATTTTGGTAATGTAAACCAGTTCTAAAGAAATAACTGATGATTGGGTTCCAAGATCCAACCATCCAATTGTTTCAAATCTATAACTATCCTAGAAGTAATACCCAATATACATATATATTATCCACCTTTATGATCAAAAATTGGGTTCCAAGCAGTCGTTGCAATACCCAGTATGCTTTATGTTTGATCCAAAATTGGATTCCAAACACCCAATTGTTCTTTTTCAATTCATCTAACGGGTCGATTAATCAAAGGTAGGAACAAAAACGGGAATCCAATTTCATGCAATGACCCACGTAAGGCACTGTTTGGTTAGGGCAAAACAGTTCCAAAAAAAAAAAACGGAACAATCACGTAAATGGGGTGAGTGAAGGAAGTGTGAATTACGTACGAGAAAGCAGTGTAGCTGTAGAACTCAACGCCGAGGGACATAAAGAGAAGCGAAGCCGTGGAGAAGATGGCTTGGCCCAACCGGAGAGAGAAGCCGGTGCTGGTCCCCGCAGTACCCGGTACTCGATCCATGAACGTCGATCATGGCACTCTATACATCAAAAATCTACGGCACTCCCCCAAACGAGCACAATTTCAAAGACCCAGTTCCAATCCGATCGTAGAATGAAGAAACACCCAGGCGATCGGTCAATTGTTTCCAGTTTAGTTGCCGAGAAAATGTCCAATTGCGTTTGTTTTCCGGCAGTGATTGAGAGGCGGGGCAGGGAAAAAACAGGTTGTCGATGGCCGGTTATGTGATTATTAGACAAAACGACTAATACGTGGCAGAACAGCGCGTCCACACAAATGATGCTTCCAAGCAAGAGTTTACGTGTGGTCATTTTGCAAATCATATGCTTATAAATTAAGACAAATGTCAAATGAAACAATACTAGTTCAACAGGTAGAACGCAGAGGTTCAGTTGGTAATATCATATTTCTAAAAGAAATTATTTTCAAATGTACTAAAAAAATAAAATATGTGAAAATAAATAAATAATTATTTGATAAACTACAATTTTAAAAGTGTTATAAATTCTTAAAGTAGTTAATTTGATAAACCAAAATGAAAATTATTGTGAAGGTTTAAAAAGATAAAATATTTTAATTTTAAACCTGCATCACTCTTTCTTTTAATTTTAAATAAGGTTAATTTTAATATTTTATAAATTTCAAAATTACTGTAAGAAAAAGCAACTCCTAAATTATTTTTATTTTTTATCATAAAAAACATAAATCTTTTTTAAATTTATCAAACTAATTTTGCTGCTACTACTACTTACTTTATAAGCATAAGTGATCTATGAAAAGCAATGTCAAATTGTGCTAGTATAAGAATATTATTTTAATAGAATAGAAAAATTATAGGAAATGAAATGTAAAAGATTTTTAAAAATGAGTAAAATTTAAGATAAAGTTTTAGGAAATGTCATTTTTAACTAAAATTTAGAAGAAAAAATTAGGAAATTCAATGTGAATGCTCTTAACTAATTATTTTTAATAACTTATTTCAACTATGCTTTTTATTTTAATTAATAATATAATATTTTATTATTTCTTAAAAAATTGATTTAAATAATTATTTTTTGGTATGACTAATTAATACGTCATTGTATCAAATTATTAATAAAATCAATTTATAGAGTGACAAAGCTTGGTTATATGTAGGGAGCAGCTTGGGGAGTTACCCAATTTAAAAAACATTTAATGTGATTCATGGAGTAACTAAAGTACATAATTGACTTCCTAGGATAGAGAAAACACAAAATTGAATTCAACACCAAATATATCCCAATAGTACACTATTAATTGATAGTATAAATAAAAAAAATGATACTTAGGGCTTGTTTGGTACGTGAAAATAAAGTTAGAGAGAATAAAATTAACATGGAAATGGAGTGTAATGGGAATGGGAATGGTTCATTACTTTACTCCTGACTCGTATACAATACCATAAATCAAGTATTTTTTTGACAAAAAGATCCACAAAAGTCAACACATGTGGTTGTCGTTGTCACTTTCCATCCCCCTTCCCCCTAACTCGCCCTAGCATCTCCGTTAACCCCCACGCACCCTACATCATCGTCTTCGTCAAACACCCCCCCCCCCCTCTCCCTGCTTGACCTACAGTTGTCGCCATTGTCCCCCAACCTGCTCACCTAGGCGTCTTCGTCAACACCTACGCTTGTCAATCCTCATGCTTAGCCTGCCGTCGTCGTCATCCCCCCGCTTGTGTTGCCTTCCCCTTAATTTACATCAAACCTGCTTGCCCTAACTTCGTTAAGCACCTTGCCTTCCTTTGGATTTACATCGGATGATAACTCACCTGCTGTCTTTCTTGTGATGGATGAATGATGGATGAGGGGTACGGTTGTAAAGTTGATTATTCTATACAATGTAATGACTCAATACTAGGGAGTGAGGGTAATCAATATTACCTTATTCAGGATAATCTTCATCCTAAGGTAATGGACCATTACCTTCCATTATGTACACCAAATGCAGAAATGGAAATAGATTTCATTCCATTCCATTTCATTCCTATGTACTAAACATGTTATTACGGTTCAAAAAATATTGTGAGTGCATCCATTGTTGGTTTTATTGCTTTGTTAACTTGAAATTTAAGGTTAAGGAAAAAATTCTACATATCAATCGGACACATACATGACACCACACTGTCATGCCTCGAGTAGTGTGGTGTTGACGGGCACCTACTAGGTGGCGCGACCCAAAAAGATGTACATGTTATTTGAGGATGAGTAAGGCAGAAAGCGTTACTGGTACAGATAAGAAGACTTTGAGATAGTTCATGCGAGAGATTGATGAGAGCCCATTCAGAGTTTAGACGTATTGACTTAGTTAAATGCTGTCGGGAGTATGTTGCTAGTCAAGGACTTGACGATAAAGAGGAATGCGATCATCCCTATATAAACTAGTCGAGAACTGGAGTCATTCTCCTAATGAGCCCAAGGCAAGATGAAATCAATCTATGTACGCCACGAACGGTTAAGCTTACTTGGAACATCCACCAGGGTGATCAAGTGCCACACAAGTAAAACCATTACCTCGTGACAACACAATTAGTAGAGTAATACTTAAAAAAACAATAGTATCACATTTGATGCCACTTAGCATAACTTTAATTAATCATGAGTCATTACAAGTTCGAATTTGAAGGATATAATTTCCCTACATTTGCTTCGAGTTATACTATCTTAATCGAGTGTGATGGAGCTCTCACAAGGTAAGTTAACCGGTAAAACAGGCGCCACGGTTTCAAGAAGTCCTTTGGTCGAGCATTTTGGAAGACATTAAATTAGTAGATTTTCTCTGTGGCCATTGGTGTTGTTTCAAGCCTAAATTGAACTAATACTCTATATTTAACTTGTGTTTTATATTTCTCAAGTCTGATACGAGATGTGTAGAATATCCTAGGGGTGCTACCCGCCTTAGTGGGGTGAGGTCTATCTATTATTATACCTTGCCCTCGCGTAGGCAGATAGTAAAATTTTAAAACCGTACTTCGCTCTATATGTAACCGAGGCAGGGTACCTCGTCCTATGGCGGGGTTTACGGGGAGAGGCTTCATCCACCAGCCTCCCGCTATCAGCCTTTATTGTTCTTTCTTAAGATAAGCTTGCCTTTTATAGACTCTATGAAACAATTGATAAGAGTGATTCGGGTCCTATCGGGGATGGAATTAATCTATTTTCGCATCCCGCCCCCACTTAGGTAGTAGATCAAATTTTAAAAGTGTACCTCGTTCTACATGTAAGCGGGATGAGATATCTCGTTCTTTAATGTGTCTACAAATGAAATTTTATCTGCCTGCATCTTGCTATCGTTTTTTGTTGAATTTGTTCATATGAATAATTTTAGCTTAAATTTAATTTTTACATCATTTTTAACTAAAAATTTATTAAAAATAATTTAATTTTATAATAATTAAGTCAACTTGCCTAGCAGCCCCCATCCCGCCTAGCCCAGCCGCCCCCATCCCACCCACCTAGCTGACTTGCCCACGCGCAAAAAATCATAACAAAATATTACTAAGACTGAGAATCAAACCAAAGACTCCTTTATAGCAACTCGCTTAACCATCATGTTAAACAGTTTTTGTTACATATGCTTATGTATTTAATATATATACTTATAATATAACATATAAATAATTAAAAAAAAGAATAAAATTATTTTTTTATATAATTAATATTATATACTTAAAATATACTTATAATTTTTTTTATATAATTAATATACTTATACTAGTCTTAGCAATATTTTGTCAGGAGCTGTCATCTACGAGTGAAATGTCAAATTAAAAAATCGCGGGGTTACCCGCAAAATAGAGCAGATAAGTAGCGCATATCCGCTAACCCATAGAATATCCAACTTTAACCTCAATCGAAGCTGGAGTATGGGCCGAGGAGAAGGCCCCGTCACCCAAATTTGAGCCTTGTTTTATTATCAAGCTCAATACCATACATATATCTTATTAGAAAATGTGCGTGCAAGATAATTAAAAATAAAAAAATTAAATGAAAATTAAGGGTCTGGTCTTGACTTCAAGTCGGTCTTATCTAGGCCCACTGTCTCTGACGCACACCTGCTCATACAATGCATCCAGAAAGGCAGCGAATCCCTACACCAAAGGATTGCATCTAATAGTAATCGCCCACGTCAGCTGCTAAACAAAAACCCCTGATCGGGTGGGGACTGATCATTGCATCTTCCAGAGAGCTCACGAATGCACGCCCGCACTGGATGATTCCAGGATGAATTAAAATATCACCCAAACCTTTGACGTGTCCCGGCAAATCGTTAAAAATACACAACTGGGCCTCCTCAAGCCCAAGCCCAAAACGTGCGAGCGAGACTCGGGTGAAGACAACTTAGACCCGGCATTGACAAAACAGAGCGGAAGAACCCAACCACCACCACCACCACCAGCCTGCCGCCATCGGAGAAGACGAAGTCGCGCCGCCAGCTCCGCCGATCCTCCCCATGGCGGGTGGTCCTGAAATATCTCCGCATCCATCTCCGTTTCCGTCGCCGTATATTTCAATCTCAGTCGCCCCTACCGCTGCCGCGATACAGCACGACGATCATCACAAAACGGCTTCGAATCTCCCGGTCAAGTTCAGCCCGCCGCTAATCGCCATGGTGGTGGTAGTCGCCGCCGCCTTCCTCGTCGTTACATACTCCCGTCTCATTTCCCGCCGCCTCCTGCCGCCGATCATGCGCCCCTGGAGGCGGTGGCGGGGCCGGCGCCGCCAGCGGCGGCTCTACTCTGCCTCGTCAAGAGGGGACCTCGAGTCGTTGCCGGGCTCTTACGGAGACTCGGACTCGGCCCGCTACCACCCTTTCTCCCAGTTCGGCCTCCACGACTCGGTCATCAAGACCATCCCTCTCTCCGTCTACGCCGCTGGCGACAGCCGCGACTGCGCCGTCTGCCTCCTCGAGTTTGAAGAGGACGACTACGTCCGCACGCTACCGGTCTGCTCCCACGCGTTTCACGTCGACTGCATCGACGCCTGGCTCAGGTCCCACGGTAACTGCCCGCTGTGCCGGGCTGGAATATTCCGGCAAGGTTCCCCGTTCGTTCCTGAAATGGCGGCGAGAATCCGCCCCAGCCTTGATGGAATCTTGGATACTTTCGTCCTCGAACCGCTGAGCGAAACCGCCGTGGCAGGGGAGGAGGAAGAGGAGGAGGAGGAATCGATCACTGGTGAGATCGTTCCGGCGGCGGCGGAGGAGTGGTCTCCGGCTAGGGTGATTAACTTCGCTCAAGTCGAGGATCATCTCGGTGGTGACGGCGGAGGCCGTAGCGGAGACAGTTTCCTGCTGAAGCGATCGTACTCGTTCGGATTCGAGAGGAACTTTCCGTCGGAGAGGATGGTGATGGAGGCGGCGGCGGCGACGGCGTCGCCGTGGAGGTACCGGCGAGGGAACTTCTGGAGCAAGCGGGCGTCTCCGTTTGGGTCGCTGACAAAGTCGAGAGTGTTCTCGTTCAGGTACTACAGGGGAATGAAGTCGCCGGCGGCGGTCTTCTGCCGGCGGATTGGGTTCTTCCCATTGTCGGAGTCCAGTTCAAGATCTACCGGCGGCGTGGCTTGCGGTGGATCGTCGTCGCCGCCGCCGCCGCCGCCGTCGAGGAGGAGCAAGTCCATGACGAGTCCGATGTTCGGGCGGCCGCAGGGGTTTCCGTCGAGCAGGCTGCGGTGTGGCGATCTGGAGGCTTTGCTTTCCCCGGATAGATATGGCCGGCGATGAGCTGCGAAAATTGATTGAAAGCGGTGAGACGTGATCGGAGGTGGTGGTGGATGGCCGGCGGAGACGGCGGCGGGGCGCTTTAATTGAGTGTGGTGTGGGGGGGAATTAAATGGTCTGCCATTTTGGTGGGAGTGTCATTGCTCATTAATGGATCGTGGGGATCGACGATCTTGGCCATTTAATGTGGAAACTGAATTTAATACATCACCCTCATACAAATGGGGAGAGAGAGAGAGATGGACAGATAGTTTAGTTTATCTTTCTATATTTCCACGCTACATCTATGTTTGACAGTGAAATTTGGAAATATTGGACCATAGTGATGGGTTTGGGTACCCCACCACACACAAAACCACAACACCACAATGGTATTGCCATTTGAATTGTGCAGTGAAAAGCGGGAATTTGAGATTATATCTTGTGGGATGTGTGTAAATTTTATTGTGGTGTGGGTGTGCTGCCTGAGCCTGAGTTTTTTCATATTACTTTCGGTGGTTTGGTGTTTTTTTTTTTTTTTAAAGACTAAAGTTTAGGGGATTTGTGGGTTCATGATTTTATTTTGTAATGGATAAGTGAGACTTTAATGAGCTTTACTGTGGCCGAAACAGTGCTGTTGTCACATTAAATGTTTGGGTTTGGGGTTACCGAGCTAACAGGGTGCTATAGAAAGTCAATGCTACGTACCCCTCCTTAATTTCAACTAAGGATTTTGTATGCTAGTTTCGTTATATAATATATATACTAAGTTTCTTCGCGACCGGGTTATGTTATGGCGCGACACTAGCGACTCCCCACCCTCTCTGCGATCTCCCCGGTGACTCCTCCTCCGGACCCAGGCCGCCCCTTCCCTCATTCCCTCCATTCCCTGACAACATAACAAGAGAAAGCTCAGTCATTTCAAACTCTCCTTACTATCACTGTTTGGTCGGTATAAAAAAGGGATAAAAAATTGAGCCGGTGGGAAAGATGCATCTAAATCAAATTTTCCTGTACTTAAAAGAGGTAAAAAATACATAAGAACGGTAGATAATGAAATTTACGGTGTTAGGATCATGTCAAATGCATGCTCACATGTCACTACGGCTATTAATTGGATGTCTCATATACAAAAGGTTATTGCATTATTCACCCCAAAACTATATATGTGATAGTAACAAAAGACAATAAAGAATTAATATGACTTCAAATATTATTAACTAAGCTATGATTTATTCAAGAAAAGAGTCTTCTATATAGTGACAATTAGAGTGCAATACATCTGACAAAAAAGTATGCATTTCACTCCAAAACAAAATATATTAATCTTCAATATCACTTCATTAGGACTTTACTTGAAAATGAGATGCAAACACTGAAGAAGATTTAAGGAAGCAGGAACCCAGCAGATATGTTAACAAAAGTGGTGAGTATTGATAAACTAAAGTTGTGCTTAACTTCAGTTGGACTACTCAAGCAATAAACCATAAAAGGTTGCTGCATTGATCGAGATATGAAGACAAATTTAAATCGATCTTCAAGTGAGATATTGTTGCCGCATGCTATTAAAAGAAAAGAAAAAAGAAAAGGGTAACACTCAAACACATTTAATCCATCCCAAATTGTGTCTCAATTTGTGTAAGAGAGAAATTGAGAGAGAGAACCTCCTATGACTATGAGAAAATTTGGTGAGGCAATTATTGGGTGTAGATTGTGAGTATATAATTCCTTTGTAAATGTTCTCCCTATTAAAAGGATCCATAGTAACCCATAGACTTAAGCATAAATTGGCTGAAGTCCGTTATTAATTTTGTGTGTCATTTTTCTTTTCATTTCTTATACTTGTAAAATCTGATAATAAGAAAATTTTGCGTAATTTCCTAACATACAGTCATCTTTAATGAATATTTTTTTTAAAATCAATTCATGAATTTGCCATGAAAAATTAGCATATAAAATTAATTTTAACTTTTATCTTCTAAAAGCATCTCTAACATATCAACAAAAGTAAAATTTAGTTTAAATTTCTCACTAATAGTCTAACTAAATCATTAATAAAAGCAATATCAAAAGCTAAATATAGTTTTACTTGTGAATTCCATACCCAGTCTTTCTCTTGTGCGACAACACTACCACCCCCCCCCCCCCTAGCCCCCTTTCTCCACTTATGTGTTTTGGATATGAAATTTGAGGTATAGGATTTGGAGAGATAATAATATATTACGAAAGTAAAATTTAAGTACAAATATAGATGCAGCATTAGAGTATCATTAGAGCACTAGTAGCAGATTCTCTATATAAATTCATTTTCCTAAAATTAATAAAAAAAGTTAATAAGTCATAAAATTATTTTCACAGCAGATGCCTTATATTTAACTTTTCTCTATTAGGTTTGTACAGTGTTTCACAATATATTAGAAAATACTATTCACTCCCTATAATTATTAAATTATATTTAAAAATTTTCTCTCACCTCTCTCTTTCACCTTTTTCATAACATTAACTTTTATTTCATATTAAATTATAAAAAAATATTATTAAATAAAATATGTAATATAAAATATTATTTTAATAATATAGAGTTAAGTTTAGGAAATTTATTGTGATGTATATTTGTATAGGAAAACAAAAAGTAGTTTAAAACTATAAATTTAGGGAAACCAATGGAGTAGCTAATGCTAGTACTCTTAGCTAAAATGGTACTATAACAAGTTTTAGCTACCCATTTTACTTTAGTAGGATTGAAGATACTTTAAGAGCATTATTAGTGAAATAGCTAAATATTTTAATAAACTTATCTACATAGGATAATATTAGCCATAAATGTACTCGAAATCTGTGTTTTGATTTAAAATTTTATTAAAATTTTAAATTTTGAGGAACCTACTAGCTAAATTTGGCTAAATTTATTAAATTTGGCTAGTCGATGACTTGAAGTTTAGAATTTTAATATAGTTTGTAGTCAACATACATATTTTGAGTACAATTTATGATCATTATTGCTTTATGCAGATAAATTTATTAAAAAATTTAGCTATTTCACTACTAATATGCTCTAAACCCTATGCCCAAACACTAGTGCTGGTCATCTGCTTATTATCTACTAACCAAACAGGCTCCTCTATTCTTGCTTCAACATCACGCTATTGATCAGATCAAAATCAGGTTTAATTTTTCTCCCTTTTTCTCCTTATTTATGATTCGTTGGTATCTATCAATTGTCAGGATGACCCAACCATTAGACTTAAAGAATATTTTACGAAACTAGTCTTTCTTCTCTGATATAAAACCAACCCAAACTCGTCCTAGACTAGCCTAATCTAACCTTTTATGTCCACCTTAAGGTAAACTAAAGCCAGACCACGCTCTAAACCAAAATTGGTGAACCCATACCACTTAGCGGCCCTCACCTATCCTAGACCCCTTACCAAGCCTCATCGATCCTAACCCATCAACAACCTTCTCTGATCCCCCTAATTAAACCCAACCCCTATCAAACTCCATATTGTCTTCCCTATGCCTATTCTTTGGCTTCCTAAATGAAGTTCTCATATATACTGATTACTATAAGTACTTTTTTTTGACTACATTGGTCGGATTACATTGATTCTATGATGGTTCTTACAATATATGAAATTAATTTGGTTTCTGAAATTAGTTTACAGTTGATTCCTGTTTTGTTTTATTTCTAATTAATTTGGCTTCTAAAATAATTTTTTTCAATTGAAGGAAGTCTTCATCATAAACTAGTGTCTGACCATGTCAATGGATAACATCATGAAAGATGTATACAATGAGGATTTAAAATTATTAAGATTGATTAATATGTAAGTAAAAACTGATGTGTATAACATAATGTCGGATTGGCCATGACATCAAATTTTTTGTAACATACAGCTTATATGTTACATAGTCTGCGTTATTTTGTTGTTACAATTACAATTAAGAATTCTCTATGAATCCATTGAGCATAGAAATGGGAATAAAGATCATATGTGACATGAGTTAATAGAACAATTAGTTTGAGTAGATAGGTGTCATGACATTATATACATAAGGTCCTAAGTGTTCCTTCAATTGTGTGAGAAACGTAAAAGGCACTTTTCAATTAAAAGATTCTAAGTGGGCCACGGTTGAAGAACAAGTTGCAAGATTTATGTACATTTTGGCATACAATGTGATATTATAGTAATATTTTTATGTGTAAAATGCACTTTATTGTCATACTGAAACCTTGATAGAATTTTTGCATAGAAGCTATATACATCTCTCAACAATCATTCGATCAATCTATGACACAAAACATTCCAACCCTAATCTGTCACGCCCCCAAATCCCACGAACCCATGCCCGGGATACAATACAAATAATACAATATAGGACTGTATCATACATCAGAGTAGTGGGCATGTCCTCCTGAAGAAAGTCCTCCATTAGTCTCGGGTCATACCTGAAAAAGGTAAACAACAAGTACGGGTGAGCGACAAGCTCAGTAGGTGACCCCAAAACTCTACATCATGCAAACATACAAGTCTATACTATATGCTTAGTGTACTTGTGCACCGTGTAGTGTGCACAATCATCAGGACACAACCTACAAACAAACATTAGGACCCAGTCTGCCCACACAGGACAGCTTGTCCACGATCCTCTATGGGATCCCAGCTTAGGGCACTTAGCCCTAGCTCCACGAGCTCAACAGCTCAACACGATCCTCAATAGGATCCCAACTCAGGGCACTCAGCCCTACCACAACGCTATATGCCCGGACACAGTGCTACATAGGCCTGCCATCTGCGCATATGCCTGCCACGACCACAGTGCAATATGTCCGGCTACAGTGCCACACAGGCTTGCCATCGGTGCATATGCCTGCCCCGTCAACCACATAGCATCATCTGTGCTTCACGGTGAGAACCCAACAAGTCATAGAGCCCAAACCCCAATTCCTCAAATCAACATACCAACACCAATATGGCATTAAGGTTCACCATACTCCCTTTATAACTGAAGCCAGTCTTCACAAACCGATCATTATTCCTTGACCAAGGAAGGAGATACCCATGTGAGTTGTTTTCTTGAAATAAAAAGTCCCAGCATTGGGTTCCCATATCATAACTAAGATAATTTGATTTTTGGGGATTTTTCTGAGATGTCTAACCCCACTTTCTAAAAATCCACCTCTATGAAAAACTAGATTTTTCTGAAATTTTACACTAAAACCCAATTTTCACATTTTGAAGGAATGAGAAATTAATTTTCTAGTATTTTTCTTTGAATCCAAATGGGGGGTATTTCGTTATTTACATTGTAACTTAAGTATTATACTTAGGCAATGGTTACAATGTAAATGGGTCTAGGCACTCTGGCAACATACACTGGCAAGTGCACTGTCTAACTGCTCGAGACACCCTGCTCGAGACACCTTGCTCGAGGCTGCTTGACACTCTAAGCTCGAGCAACATGCTTGAGGCTCCCTACTCGACACTCTGCTCGAAGCTAGCCTTGAACAGTTCCGCAGTCGCGAACTGCCGACTGTGTTCTTCCCGATTTCATCCCAAAACCCAATTATACTCATTAAATCTCTATTTTCAAGCAACAATTCATCCCTATTAAGGGTTTCTAACATCATCTAGCCACATTAGGCTACTAAACAACCTAAATCATCTAGGTTTCATGCATAATTTCTATTTTTCCCTAATTCCTAGGGTTCATCATGAATTTTCATGATTTCATCTAATTCTTACATGTTAATCTAATGAAACAGCAAAGAAAGAGTGAAGAATCAATGGAACACCTACCTAGAATGATTCTTGATTATCGAACAAGTTTAAAATGCCCCAAAGCAAAGGTTCCAAGCTTCTCTCTCTCTCTCTCTTTCTCTTTCTCTTTCTCTTTCTCTTTCTCTCTTTCTCTCTCTCTCTCTCTCTCTCTCTCTAATGCACGAACACTGAAACGTAATGTGGAAGCTCGTACTCTCATCCTATTTATATTTTTGTATTTTCTTTTATTAATAAATCCCAAAAATATTAATTGACCTCCCGAGGTCACGAACTCCAAATTGAGCCCAAGTACAGTCAAAACGCTTAAAATGACGAGCACATCACTATCCAGATATTTTCCAACCCAATTGACCGCTTGAATGCAAGGTCAACCAATATATCCCAAAAAGTCAACAATCGGGTCACTTGGGCCCCGACCCGGAATCAGGTCCAATTATTGTCAAATTGCTCACATTGACGACTACACTATCGACGACTACACTACCCAAATACGAATCTTTACATAATCAACTAGATTTAGCACAACCAAACACCCACCAACATCGGGGAGTAGCAATGTTGTGACAATTCTAAATTGGCTAGTGGAATATAGCGGCATTAATGAATTCTATTGGTGTGATCCTCAATGACGACATGCAAGGCATGGTGGCTTAGAAATCAATTTGGGTGATTTGGCAGTAGATTGGAGGTGAGATCTAGCATAAGCGACAGTTAAAATCATATAGTGGCAAAGACTAGGCGATTGATATGCTACAATGGAGGAAGCTGTGTGTGGGTTTTAGTGGCGGGAAGCTGTGGTAAGAATTTGGAGGGTGAGGCCAGGGAGTTAATTGGTGTAACCCTATTCGAGAGACGGTCATGAAGAGATAAGTGGGGAGGGAGGGGTCTTTTCGTATCAGTGTGTTTTAATTAGAACCCTTAGATCAAGTTTAAAATAGATCCAACGACTGAGAATCGTTTTGTGCCAATTAATGAGTATTGCTCTCTCTTTCTCTCTCTCTCTCTCTCTATATATATATATATATATAACAAAACCAACCATCCTTAATCATAATAACATAAAATTTACTATGTGAATAAAGACAAATAAAAAATTTATATTTGATCCGAATCGTAAATTATTCTCTTTTAAACATTCATATCATTCACTATACTTTCTTTCAAATTTGATAATTCCAAATCTATCTTTTGTTTATCACTTTTAGTTCAGTCATTTTTTATGAATTCATTAATTTTTGACCTTATTCAATGTCAATATTATGCTCCTCCTAACAGGTACATCTATTAGCCTACGTCTTAAATGATCAAACCAATGTAAGCAATACTCTCTCATCTTATCTATAATCAGAACTATTCAAATGACACGATAGATATCTTTATTCTAATCTTATCAATCCTAGTATTATGACACATCCATCTTATATTTGCATCTCAACAATGTTATAATTTTATAAATGTTATTTCTTATTAGCTCAATATTTTATTCCATATAACAAAAATGGATTAATTGTCATCTTATAAAATTTTCATTTTAAATGCAATGACATATTCCGGTTACACAAAACTCTCGTCGTACTTCTCCACTTAAGCCACTTAACTTTAATCCTATGGTTTACATTACTATGACAATTAAAGACCATAACCATTTGAACTCTCCAAAGTATATACACAAGGGCACCTTCATTGGATTGGTGTCCTCTACAATAATCAATGTAAGGTAATGTGGAAACAAAAACTCCTTTGATTCTTCAAATGAGGCTCCTATAAAATAATTATTCTTACCAATTTCATCCTCTCAAAGTTGATAAAGAGGCAAAATGAACTCCATAGGTTCTTCGAACGAAGTGTCTATTGTATAATACTTCATAGTAGTATCATTCATCTTCAGCAAGTTCGTCCCTTGTGAGTTAAGGAAGAGACCATTCCAAGCTTTCTACATGTTGTTGTGGAAAAGGTAGGAACATTTCCTCGTTTACACGAAACTTGAAATCAATCCCCTTAAACTCTGTCTCCTTCTCCTCTATTGTAGCATTGATGAATGAATCTTGTAAAAAAGTTCCATAAAAACATGGAAATTGTAGAGGATTGAGAAGTGGAATCTCTAGGGTATGTGGGTTCTCAAAAATATTTTCAAGTGTATCATGCTCTTCTTTTAATGGTGTTAATGCAGTAGTAGGCACTGAAAATTGACAATTATCTTCTAAAATATAGGACTCAAGGGGCTCAAATGATTGCTTCAATTCTAAAGGGATAGTCTATAACATCTCATTATCAGGAAAGTTAGAATCCTCATCCTCCTCCAAAGGTGGTACAAATGTGCAAATAGTCACCGAAAAGTAGCAATTATTCTCTAAAAATTCTTTGTGAAGATGCTCTAGGCTCAAACTCTCTAGTGATATGTGCAACATCTCTTTCTTGGGAATGTCAAAATTTGACTTGCCATTTCTTGCTCATGCCATCCCATCGCATGAGTGGTAAATATAGCTTTTTACAAAGTTTCTTTTGATGAGTTATGGTAGTAGATTTCTACAATGGTGCTCTCTCTTAAGCTATAGGATTTTACTAATGGTTGCTTTTTACCTAAATTTCATTAGGAAAATTAAAAGATAAAAGTTAAGAAGCTATTTATTTATTTATTTTTAATTTTTCTAAGTAAATTTACATAAAATAGTACCAACCACTATGAAATTTTATCAGGCTGAATATTCAACCTAGTTAAATTTTAAAACAAATGTCATGTCAATAAGGTATCAAAATACCAAAAATTAGTATGCAAATCCCAGCTCCTTATAATCGATTTGTATTTTCCGCAATTGTTGATTTAAAATCGATTATGCAGGCATTTCATCATAGAAGAATAATAGTTGCCGTACGTGGCATTACTCAAGGCCGTAGAAATATTATTGCAATTTTGTTTTGAGGATTTCCTCATTTCCCGGAACCAGTCTACAAAATTTAAAATAGAAAGTCTGCGCTTGCGGCACTGGATGCTACCAAATTAAAATGAAATGCATAGAGGACACAAAGCGTTGTGGTGAAGTTAATTGAAGTTGTGTAGCCACATATTTAATTCTCACACAGAACCAACCAACTCTACGGCTTTAGGAATTGTGACTGCAGCGGTGGTTGATTATCAGGCTGCGTCGACACTAATACTACTTTGTATAATGAGACTGCAGCACTACAGTGGGGCTGATGTTATGGCTCCAGCCTCCTCTTTTTGCTTAATTTTGACTGTTTCGTTCATTTTCCACGCCCTGTTACACCACCGATCGATCAAAAAGTTATGGCCAACTAGCAAGCAGGTCCTAAAATCAAAATTAATCAAAACTCAATGCGAAGAGAACCAAATATATATATATATATATATATATATACACACACACACACACAGAGTTCACAAATAGCTACAATATTTATTTCATATCCATTAATTAATTACATGAATTTAATTTGGAGATCCTAATGATTCAGATAATTAATGATTATGGAGATGATGTTCCGGGAAATCACACCAAGCACTAGCTAGCCGTAAAGAAATACATACATACATACATACATATATACATACATACATACATACATACATACATACATACATACATACATACATACATATATATATATATATATATATATATATCATATTGGCAGGGGAACGAACGCATCTCAATAATTTTTTTGGCTTTGTCTTCATGATTAAGTGTTTTATTTCACAAATGGTGTGAGAAAATAATGAATAAACACGGGTAAACCACGTATCAAATTTAAACACCAATCAAACATGAGAAGATATTTTTGATAAATCAACGTATTCTAATTAACCCGAATGATGTAAAAGTGACGGGGGCAAGGAAAAGAGGGACAGTCGGTGAGCTGTCTGTCATCTACCTCCTTAAATGATTGAACCCCCTAAAAATGAGCCTCAATAACACCGCCCCATTGCCATTAAATCAATGAGATGTACGTCGTCTCTTAGCTAGAATTTATTGGTGCAGCCTGCGGCTCAACCAACTCCCTTTCATCATCTCTCCCTTGGGTCTTGGTCTTCTCAGCCAGTGGTGGCATCCTCAAAAAAATAACAATAATAATACTCTATCAGTGATCTCACTCATCTTCTTCATCATCATCATACTCGCTAGAGCTTGCGCATTTAGGAAACTGATGATCAGCTTTTTGTGCTCCAGGCTGATCAGGGGTGCTCTTTGAGGGCTAATAAAGTTGTTTAAATCATATGCAAAATGTCTGTTTACTCTGTGAAGGTGGAGGAAGCAACACCGGCAACGAGCCAGAGGCCAGCGGCGGGACCGGTTTATCGCTGCATTTATGCCAAAGATGGCCTCCTTGAGGTGCCCGACGCCCTAAGTTCTCCTTGGCAGTTCTTCAGGTTACGTGTATTTGTTTGTTCTCTCTCTCTCTCTCTCTCTCTCTCTCTCTCTCTCTCTCTCTCTCTCTCTCTATCTCTCTCTCTATCTATATATATATATATATATATATATATATAAAAGGTACACCCTACGGCGCACACATGCATCTGCACCAGCCCATCTGAAATAATAATAATAATAATAATAATAGTTGTTACTCTACTTTGAGAGAAGAAAAAAAAGTCTCCTCTAAAAATGAAAATTTAGAATTCCTTATATTAATTAAGGTTAACCTTCAAGTCGATGAGCATTATTCATTAGCGTCATCAGCACATTAATTGGAATCTATTTTGGTTTGCTATCAATATATAAAGAATATGAATATACTTAGTTAAGAGTATTTTCTGTTTTTAATTTCTTTTCACCCGAAAAATAATATTTTTTTTATTTAAAAAACCCAATCAAATATCCTATGCATCTCCAAACAAAAGCAAACGTGGCCCATGTAGGTCTCGAACCTACGACCCTTGCGTTAAAAGCGCGACGCTCTACCAACTGAGCTAATAGGCCACTCGCACACTTAATAGAGCCATTTTAAAAGTCTGATCCCAATCTCCCGTCTGATCTGCCTTTGCAATGCCAGCGATTCTGCCAAGAAGAACCCCAAAAATGAGATGCTGGGTCGCCGTCAGATCGTTGATTCTGTGGTAAACCATAAGCTACAAGCCGCTTATAACTTCCATGCACGTAGTAGTAGAAGTTGGATTGCTCATATTTGAACCATCTCACAGGCTGGGTCTTACGCATTTCTTACATATGAGGAGGCCTACAATGCTGCCATTAGAATTGGCTCAGCCCTCAGGAAAGTTGGTGTCAATCCTGTAAGTAGAAAAGAAAAAAAAAAGGTGAAAACTGGTAAATAAATTAAAAGTAATAGCTCAGAAATCTGAATTTCTAGTTTTAATTTGTGAATTGAGTCATATATTGAAGAAAATGGTAACTTTTAATGATGGGTTTTGTCTTCTTAGGGCGGTCGGTGCGGCATCTATGGCGCTAACTGTCCAGAATGGATCATTGCAATGGAGGTATAACATTCAGCTTGATGTATTTTCGTGCTTTTAGTAGTAAAAAGTTTATATCGTGCAAGACTTAATCCTCCTAGTAGCTAGAGGCAAGCCCAACCCGCATGTTGAAACAAGTTCGAGTCTCACTTCTCAGTTCTCACCGATTTCATTTTAAGAAAAGCTTATATCCTAGAAGCATATCCCATGTCATTAATTGAATTAAAATTGTAAATTGTACTGTACAATTAACAGGTACAGTGTTTAATGTTTAACTGAAGTTTTGATGCCACTAAATTATGCAGTCATATTAACATGTTCATTTTTTTAAACCCAGGCTTGTAACAGCCAATCCATATCCTATATACCACTATATGACACTCTTGGTATGTTCACTTGTTCAATCTTAAATTCACGCTTTATATATACATCATAGAAGGGACTTTGATTTATAGATGTTATGAGGATTTACTCTTCTTTTATTGTAGGTGCTAATGCAGTGGAATATATCATTAATCATGCTGAAGTTTCAGTGACTTTTGTTCAAGAGAACAAGATACAGGCTGTATGTCTTGTACTAGTATTTTTTGGTCCAATTATCTCAATTGTCTGAACCCTAAATGCAAAATTTGTGGATATCTATTGACTTCTGTACTGGGGCCAAATGGAAAAGAAACAATCCAGAACAAGACTCCACCCATTTTCCCATGATTCAAACAATCGTCTATATTTGGGACCTAATTTGATTATGTTGAGTAGCTCTTTGTTGGGAAAGCACCACATTTTGTAGCATGCCTGCAACTCATTTATAGTAGTGTGGCTAGTTTGCACAAACACATGCCCAAAAGTTTGGTATTTTAAACATGTTTGAGTAAAATGTGGATTGCACTATTTCCTCTACGACAAATCTACACTTGAAATACTTTGATTCTCATTTGTAAGGTGATCGGCTATATTGACAATCTCATTTTCAATTTTTAATTGATTATATTTTGTGCAGATGCTAGGATGCTTACCAAGGTGTAATTCATACCTAAAAAGTAAGTAAACGTGGTACCTACCCTCTGTGTGACCTCCAGTGAGATTGAAACTGTGACTACTAAGATATCTATCCATCTTATCCAGCCATTGTCAGCTTTGGAAAAGTATCTTTCAAGCAAGAGGCTAAAGAATTCGGGGTATCTTGCTTCTCTTGGGAAGAATTTGTTCTAATGGTAAATTACCAACATCAGTGGTTACCTTTTTGTGCTTTTGGTTATAATATTTGTATCACTGTGGGCTGGTCGTGGAAAAAAATCCCTGAATAATCTCATTTTGTTTTTCATTTTCCAGGGAAGTCTGGATTCTGAACTTCCTCCAAAACAGATGAGTGATGTTTGCACAGTAATGTATACAAGTGGAACAACGGGAGAACCAAAAGGTGTCATTCTAACAAATGGGGCTATTATGGCGGAAGTCTTGTCCACGGACCATTTATTGTTTGAAACAGACAAAGTGGTAAGCATGCAACTACAATCTAGTATATTACTAGTGTTTGATGATTGGGAATAATCAGCATTTTTTGCCTCTTGAAGTGCAGTTCACAGAGGAAGATACATACTTCTCTTACCTTCCTCTAGCTCATGTATTTGATCAGATTATTGAGACCTATTGTATATACAAGGGCTGTAAAATAGGATTCTGGCAAGGAGTAAGCTTAAAACTCATCCATTGTAGTAATATACCATTCTATTTTAGTCACCAATCTCACCTATTTTTATTGCATTTTTTTGTTGCTTCTACGTTTTAGGATATCAGATACTTGATGGATGATATTCAGGAATTGAAGCCATCCATTTTTTGTGGGGTTCCTAGAGTATATGAACGTATATACAATGGTATACAATAAATAATATGTTAGCATATATTCATTTATAATTGAAGACATAACAAAATAAAACAAAAAATATTATTTTGTTTTAACATAAGCTCTAAATTTGTATATCTTAAGGCATAGTTGACAAAATTTCGTCAGGAGGGGCACTGAAAAAGGCTTTGTTCCAATACGCTTATAGCTAGTAAGTAATTCTACTAGACTGCACTTGTTATCCATCACTTGGTTTGCATGTGCGTTATTTTAAAATTTGCGAGGAAATTATGAACAGCAAATTGAAGAATCTGGAGAAGGGATTGAAACAAGACCAAGCTGCACCTTTCACGGACAGGCTTATATTCAATAAGGTCTAGAACGCGTTCCTTGGATAATTTCTTTTCTTTATAATTTTTCTGTATTTTTAATTTTTATGATTTCCTAGATCAAAGAAGGACTCGGAGGACGCATTCGGCTATTGTTATCTGGAGCTGCACCATTGCCTAAGCACGTTGAAGAGTTTCTGAGGGTCACATGCTGCTGTGTTTTATCACAAGGATATGGTATGGAAAATTTTGGGTGAAATCCATGTAGTTTGTGAGGAAGTAGTCTCACCAGTGAGATAACTAATCTAAATTACAAAAGATTTCATTAGGATAAAATCTAGTCCCAAGATCACGGGCAAAAAAAAAAGAACAAAAAATCACCAAAGGTGGTAACTTTATCAGTAAAAAACCAATAAATTGATAATAAAAGTGCTATTAAATTGAAGTAGTCTCACTAGTGATTTGTTATAATGGGAGCGTATATAGTTTCAAAAATGTCAAGTCTAAATTTTTGTGTTTTGATGAATTTAATTAAAAATTGCAGGTCTTACAGAGAGTTGTGGTGGGTGTTTTACATCTATAGCGAATGTGTTCTCTATGAAAGGAACTGTTGGGGTCCCCATGCCAGCCATTGAGTCCAAGCTTGAGTCTGTACCAGAGATGGGTTACGATGCACATTCCAGTCTTCCACGGGGAGAAATCTGCCTGAGGGGAAAGACATTGTTCTCAGGTTATCACAAACGGAAAGATCTTACAGATGAGGTTCTAGTTGATGGGTGGTTTCATACAGGTAAGAGTTGGCGTTGAAAATAAAAAGTCCTAGCCTTTCCTTTTTTATTCAATGTTCCTTTAACTTTGCAATCAGGAAAGGATTGTTGCCTTCTTTAGTTTCTCAATTTCTGCAATGAGTTTACTGATTTCACTTGCTAAGCAGTTTTTGTCCCAGTTTTGTACTAGAAAGAGCATTATGGGTTACAAGTGATTCTGATAAGATATATCCAGGTGACATTGGAGAATGGCAACCTGATGGGATTTTGAAGATAGTTGACCGAAAAAAGAATATTTTCAAGCTATCTCAAGGGGAATATATTGCTGTGGAGAATCTTGAGAGCATATATATGAGATGCCCTCTTATAACAGCGGTATGTTTATGGATTCACACCATAGCATACTATGCAGAAGTAAATAGTATTATCTGTCTTGCTATGTGACGAATTTTGATACATAAGTGGTGGTGCTATCTTCTCTACCTTTTTTAGTCCATTGGTGACTGCTCTATTGTACTAACTTCCTGATAAACAGATTTGGGTTTACGGCAACAGTTTTGAGTCCTTCCTTGTTGCTGTGGTTGTCCCTGACAGAAAAGCACTTGAGGATTGGGCATCGAATAATGATGAAATTGTTGATCTTAATTCCTTGTGTAAAAACTTAGGCGCAAGGAAATATATTTTAAATGAGCTTAATAGCACTGGCCAGAAAAATCAAGTATGCGCATAATTCTCTCCCTGCTGTTACTGAATGTTTATGGCCTGCTGACTGACTTGGAAGCAATATGCTTGCAGCTTAGAGGTTTTGAGATGTTAAGAGCAGTTCAGTTGGAGCCCATTCCTTTTGACATAGAAAGGGATCTTGTTACTCCCACTTTTAAACTGAAGAGGCCACAAATGCTCAAATATTATCAGGTATGCCTTGAATCTGCATATGGGTTTCATTTATTTCATTCATCGTCAAATTTGATTTCTATACTTAATTATTTTTTGTCTATTGTCATGTGCAGGGCTCCATTGATAAACTTTACGCTGAAGCTAAAGGATCGAAAGCTTGAGATTAATGCTAGATTCTGTCATTAAAGGTTTACAAAGATGCACCCTGCTTCTGAAGTGTTTCACTTGGGTATTCTTTTCCTACTGTCATATAAGATAGTAACCACATTTTCCCAATGATAATTGTTTGGGTTTGTATGCTGAGCTTTTGTGTAATAATATTCAGTACAGGCAATTATTGTATGAAAATTGCAGTGAATGAATTAATGATTGGAACTTGAAAGCATGAAAATTTGTTTGTTTTTGTTTTTTTGTTTTTTTGCTAATGTAAAACTGGGAGATGAAGGCCTGTGTTATATATCTGCCTTGTTTCTGAAATTTGATTACCAAAAAACGGCCTACTTACTGCACACACTTGCGAGAGGGGGAGAGAGAAGGACGAGACCAAGTCTTAAATTGCTCCTCTTGTTTACCCTTCATTCCAATCAGCACAAACCTTTCTTCCAATTGGGAAATGGGCTCATCCGCGAGTGCAAGAGACGGAAGGATGGGACTGTGTTTGGAGTCGAGGAAAAACAGATTGTACTTTCTTTAACTTCTTATGCAAGCAGAAGCAGTGCAGTTCTAGAAATACAGTTTATGAAATTACCAAAGATCCTAGTTTTCTTTTCCGATTTATAGCCTAATGACCCTAATCTAACTTCATGAAGTTAAATCAGTGACACACCCAGACTATAGAAATACAAGTAACAAATAACAAACCAAAAACTGCATCAATGACTATTTAAGTGGGCTGTGCAAGGTCGGCCCAATATAACGTGAGCAAGGAAACGGCGCACCCGGAATTATGTACGAGCATTCTACCTAAATACTACTAGATAAAGTAATAAATAACTAAATTAATATAACTTTGACTAATATTATTTTCATTCGTATATTTAAAAAATTAATATTTAATTTTATTTTACCATATTCTCCTCAAATCACTAATTAGAACCTATTTAATTTATTTGGTTAATAGGGGGCAACGCAAAGGGAATGGGGGTGACGAGGACAAGGTGGAGGCGCGATGCGGGGGGATGGGGACGGGGGCAGATGCAACGAGGAGGAGGGGCTGTGTGGGGGATGGGGGCGGCAGGAGGAGGCAGGGGAGGACAGCGCAGAGGATGGGGGTGGGGAGGACAAGGAAGGGTGGTGTGGGATCTAGGTTGGAGAGAGAGATGTGTAAGGGCACGATATTTTAGGCAATTAAAAATGAATGTTGATGATCATTCTAGCTAAAGCTAAAAATTTAAGTAAACTTAATTAAAATTATAACTGAAATTATATTTAGCTAATGTTATAGCTAAATATGGATTTAGCTATTGACATAGCTAAACTCTTGGAAATGTTATAATGTAATAATAATTCTAACCTAATGTGCAAGGTTTTTTTTTTTTTTTTAGTTTGTAGATAGTAGATTAGATGAAGCAAATGTGCTGCGAGCATATAACGTTATTTTTTTATTGCTATTGTGAGTTAACTTACTATGGTAATAGTTATCGTTCGGTACATGAGAAACAAATACCTTTAATAGTTTGTTATAAATGGAAAGAATCTAATATTTATGCTAGGGTTTAGTATTGTATGATTTAAGGCTTCTTAAGATATGCATTTGACCGACAAACAAGCTCTTTGGGCTTCGTTAATTAAAATTGTAAATAAGAAATATTTAGACCAACACGTTAGTATATGACATTATGAGACATTGAGGCTCACTGCATATGTGGATCATTCAAGGTCGCTGCAATAAGTGGGTTTGGTTTAGAGGTTTGTTGATATGAACCAGCAATTAGTTTCACATCATAGTATTAGTGGGCTGAGAGCTGTGGACGAGCCTCCAGATGTCTGCTTTGATATTGGGCCCTCTCTGAGTATAATTGGACTATTGGTTCAGGTGTTGGGTCTTCGTAGTTGTAGTGGAACCCCATGATTTCTTAGGTTTTGTTAGAAATATGGTTGATATTTCGCATGCTCACGCACTTCATGAAGTTATGGGTAAGGCAAAATTGATTAATCAAGGTTATAAACAAAATAAATGCTATCTCATACAAGGTTCATGGAACTATGTCCGGAAAATAAACAAATATTAAATGCCAATGAATAATCAAATCAAGTCTTTACATCAAAAATGTAGACTAGATCCTCCCTAACTTCTTTTGGCTAATCCCGATCAGTACCTATAAAACAATTCAATAGTATAGAGGTGAGCACAATTTCCCAGTAAGTGAATCACATCTCCACACCTACCCTACAACCCAACCATGTCTTGAATACTACATGCTCAGTGTGTATATGTGCTTTGTGTAGTTTTACAAGACAACCCAACCATAATTATTAATATAGCAATTTAGTATTCAAACAATAAAGATAAAGTCAAACATTAATCCAACTATCATAACATGGGGCACCCAAGGTCGTAGTTTGATAATGGACTGTGACTACTAGTTTCAACTAATATTGCCTATAGGCACTGTTTGCCTTTAAATGCTGTGGTATCCATGTCACGCCCCCAAATCCCAGAAGGACTGGAACTAAGAGTGTGACTTCCCCATGTCTGCACCGATATGTACTACACAGTGGGTGCTGTCCAAGACATACCTATATAATCATACATCAGGGGTAATCCTGTACCTTTCCACATGCTATGAAGCTAAGGATAATATTTTATTAATAATAAAATCATGCTATAAATCCAATACAATTTTCACGGACCCTTGTCCGGATATTCAAATAATAAAACCAATCATGTTATACAAAATCCATAAACCAAGTTATACAAAGTATGAAATCAGTAGCAATCAACTTCGGACCAGCCTCTAGCGAATGGGTTAATACCTGAAACATGTCAACAAAGTAGGGGTGAGCACAAATGCCCAGTAGGTGATCTTCATCTCCTCACCATCCTATAACATGAAATCCTAAATCTACATGATCAATGTATGTTTGTGCCAGTGCAGTGTCCAATTTTATCACAATAAGCTCACATTCAATTACAAATATAACATCACACCATTTACATTTCATCCATCAAAGGTTTGCACCAGCAATCCAACCATCCACAAGATCCATGCTACCAACTCCAAGAATCCTAGTCACTACTAGATAGCCATATGTGGGACCTGTGGTGTCCCTAATGACAACCTGCCACATATGAGACCTTGGTTAACTAGCCACATAGGGGACCTGCAGCCTCTTGCCAGCACTATGTGGGACCTGCGGTTAACCCAACAACCTCCACCACCAAATCCACACATATAACCAACAAATAATAAATTCAATAATCAAAATTCATTCTTATAGCACATCGGAATATTCAAATTGCTAAACAAATAATAACATGCCACGAATAACAATTATATCACATAATGAATAACAGTAAGCTCAAACAATATTTATTTTATTAAACAAATTATATCAAGCCAAACAATATTTTTATTAAACTAACAATATCAAGCTAATAATATTAAGCCACAATTAATATTCTGAATGCCAACTTAATGATATCAAGCTAATAATTTTATTTGTTTTGTTATTTTTCTTATTTAGAAATCGTTAAATTGTTTTCATGAAATATCCCAACCTTTGATTCATGTTTTCAAAGTAAAACGAAACACCACCATTCTCGTTGCTTTAATCCCAATGTCACCAATTGTCAACTTGTTCTCACATCAAGTTCTACTGCATGTCTTCTAATATGACACCCCTACATATTCCTAATTATTTTTAAATCACCACAATTTATAAAAGCTATCACTATCAATGTTGCTTTATTATACTTGAGTAAATTCAAAATTTTATATCTTCGTTGCTTCATTTGTTTATATATATACATATAAACACTATTGCTTTATAAAAACATAAAGGGGGTGATAAGCAGAATTACTACTATCAGGATCTACAAAAAGTGCTACTACTGCACATAACAATGAATCTAGATCGTCGTAAGTTTGCTCCGCCTAGACGCTTATCCAAGACCCAATTGACACCTAGTCATCGGTAACGCCATATATGTGAAAATCAACGGTTACACACACACACACACGCACGCACGCACGCACGCACGCACGCACGCACGCCTACAACATTAGGGTTGAACTTACACTTTCTTTAACTATGTGTTTCATGCAATAAAATAACGAAGGATCAAAAACCACCTACCTCTTGCCTTTCAAAGGGATTAAACTCGCAAGAACGGTCTAGAATCGGCGAAGAATGACGAAGAACACAAAGAACACTATGAACTCTCCTCCGACGGCTAGGGTTTCTCAAAACGAAATTATAATGAATAATAAAATCCCAAAACCCTATTTTTAATTAAAATTCGTCATCCTTTTTAATAATTTCTAAAAATCCCTCATAAATTCTATTTTTCACTTATTAACCCTCAATTTAACTCCTAAAAATTACTAAATAACCCCTGGAAGCTTCTGGACCTCTAACTAGGCCCAATTATAGTCAAAATGATCATATTAATGGTCACGTTATCAAAATAACATTATTAACATCAAATATAGATTATAAGTTACGCTAACACATATACGAATCTTTACATCCTCCCCACCTTAGGTTTTTTCGTCCTCGAAAAAAAAAACGTTCCTACACCTACACACAACTACTACACATACCCAATATCTAACATATTACCCTCATTAACGAACATAATTGTTTTCACTAGCATAATTTTACATAGCCTATTATATTTTATACACAAGCAACACATAGCAACAACCATACATCATGCCCTTCACAAATACCACCATATATCCACGAGTAATCATTTCAACATACACATCATAGTGAACTTGCTCTCACCACTGAGAAAAATCCTCATAATCCAAAACTAACAGCCAAGACCTACGGCTCCCAAAGCCTGTAGCCAAACACGGTCTAGCCTCAGCTAGTATTTTTAGTGGCACCGGATGCCATGACAGATCAACAAGTCACAACAGTCATTAATTACATTTCAACATATATATATATATATATATATATATATATATATATTACAATTCCTAGAGACTTATTCTAGGAAAGGAGTAGAGGTTGATGATATATGTGTGTGTATGTGTGTGTGTGTAAAATTATATGTGTGATGTCATAAATGAATATTAGTGTATTTTGTGTATGTTGTTGTGTCTTGGTACGAGATGTAAGGTTCTGTTCTTGAGGGTTGGAGATTTTAGGGTTACGCTAGAGTTCGTTCCATTCGTGCCTTTCTATCTTATCGTTGTAACATGAGGGACTCTATGGTTTGCATGAGGGCCCGTAGCTACTAAGATCTTAGGTGAAGCCTATTAATATATGTTAGAGCACAATTAAAGTATTTTGTGTGTGCTATGATTAAATGATGAAATGGTGTCATGATGAGATAATCATGTTATGTTGAATTGTTATTGTGTGTTTACTTTATGTTTTTAGGAATGCTTCTACTGTGATTATAATAAATATTGTTGGATCCCATTTTGTCTGGGTTGGACATACTTCCTCAGTATAGAGTTTATATCTATTTTTTCGTGCCATATATCTTGTTGAACATGTCTATATATAAAGAGCTACCATTATCATGGAGTCAGGCCTAGGTTTGTAAGAGACACTGTTACTGTTGGTCCTAGAGAGCCTAGGGGGGGGGGTGTGAATAAGCTCTTTGAATTTTTTTCTTCTCTTTGGCACAACATTAATACTGATTGAGAGAGTAAATCAATGCAAAAGACAATCAGATAATGGAAGTATTTTGTATTATTATCAAATGATAATTATAACAAAATATATAGCAGATTAAGCTATTTGCACAAGCTTTGTATCTACTAAAAGAATGTATCTCTCTATCGCTTACAGTAGTACTCTGAAACTCTTCTATTATGCACTTGTTCCAAATTCAACGCACACCTTACAAATTCAACACTCATTTACAAGATCTATGTATCAGTATATGTCATTACCCGTTTTTGACCAAGCTCGTACTGGCTTTTGTGAAAAGACTCCATGCTAGTTCATTTCGTTGGTCCTAGAATCATCCCTGCACAAGGCTCGCACAAACCATTAAAGAAAAGAAAAACACAGAGTCGCCACCAAACAAATTAGAGGTGTGATTGGGCACCTAGAAAAAGAAAGGTTTACGGTTCCAGAGAATTAGGTTCGGAAGTCGGTTACGTGTCGGGAAGGAAGAAAAACTCTTGCACCCCCACAACACCCACAATTAGTACCTAGTCTTGATTTATGGGTGTTTGCTTGCATTATTCAAAAAAAAGTTATTTTTTATATTTTTAATTTTCAGAAAAATGGAGTTTTTAGGATCTAAACTTAAAACAAAAAAATTAAAGCAGATAAAAGGGTACATTCTAATTTTAGAAAAAACATGTGGGATCTAAGCCCATATGACAGTATTGTATTTTTATAAGAAAGTAAAAATAATTTTCCTTTTTTAGAAAAGAAAATAAAAACAATTTGAATTCAAATATGAAAATACTGCCACAATTGATATTGACCCAGGCAGCCTAGGATATGAGTATCTAGGGCTCAACCCTCATAACCGCCCAGGCCTTGTTTAAATTTTTCTAGAAGAGATTTAAGTTTTTGTGTTTTTACATTTTATTATTTTTTAAAAAATAATAAATAAAAAGAGAGATGCAAGATGTTTGTTTTTGTAGTTTTGTTTTTTAACTTTAGAGAGATAAGGAAAAAGGAAAATAGAGCAGTTTTTGGGTTTTATGTTTGAAAATAGCACAGAAAAAACAGAAGTAGAGAACTTAAAAGAATGAATTGTGCAGATTTGAGCTCTTTTTCCCTTCAAGTAACGCTTTCCTAAAAGCACAAAGGTTAGAAAAAGAAGCCTTTCCAATCTCAGCTCCTTCATATGAAGAACAATGATTCTTGGTGCTTTTCCCCTTTGAAAATGAGTATATATCTCTTTGAAAATTCCTAGGATACTCTCTTTATCCCTCTCTGATTTTTTATCTCTAAGAAATGCGGTCAAAAATTTCTCTCTCTGAATAATCTCTTCTGATACGTGATGATCGATGCCCCTTAGATCTTTATGGGTAGTCTATTGATAGGCATTTTAGGGAGTATCCGTTGGCTAGGCATTAATTGCATTCTTATATCTCCAATAAGTCAAATGGATGTCCATAGACTTCATTATAGCTCCCTGTTCCCGCGTCTGAAAATAAATTCTCAAATAAATAATTTTCTTGGAATTATTTAAATCTCTCATTGTATCTGGACGCATTGTTGGGTAAGGGCTGAATGGATTTTTAGGTTATTAACGTTGTTGGGAATTAATGGCTATGCAGTCCCTAGGGTCAACTGTGATGTCCCGAGGATTTTATTCATTTAATTATGGCACCTCCCCATCCCTATGCTCAAAAATAGAGTCCCATGGCGCTGTTCGTAATTAATACACTTGGAAAAAGGATTTTTAGAGTCTCAATGCGTTGGAGCCGCTTCCAGGCTAATAGAGGAGCTATTTTAGAGTTTTTCCGGATCATTAGGATGATTTTCGGACCAATAGGTCCTTATTCCGCATCAACGGGTCTTTATTCCGCATCAGTAGGCCCTTATTCCGGATGAATGAGTCCTTATTCTGCATCAATGGGCTTAATCCGCATTAATGGGTCCTTATTTCACATCAATGAGCCTATTCCGGATCAATGAGCTTATTCCACATCAATGGGCGTACTCCGTATCAATGAGTCCTTATTCCGCATCAATGGGCTTATTCCGCATTAATGGGTCCTTATTCCGCATCAATGGGCTTGGCCCGAATTTGACCAAGTTTGACTTCCAGATTTGGGCTTAGTCCGCATCACTGGGCTTGGCTTGAATTTGATCAAGTTTCACCGCCGGATTTGAATTTGCATTTTCCCAAAAAGTTTTGTGTGTGGGCTTAATCGTCATGTGGCGACTCTACTTGGGCTTCCTTAGGCCTCTCTTGTTCTCACTTGCTGTGTAAGGAGAGTGTCTTTGTATATATACTGGGCGAAGGAGAAACAAAACTACCAATGTGAGACAAACATGCATAAGAAGAACCAAAATTCATGGAAAATAAGGCAGATTTCTGGAGCAACTTCAAAAATTCATAACTTTCTTCATAGAGCTCGGATTAGAGCCAAATTGGTCTTGTTGTTCTCGAAATACTGTCATCTATCTCTAAAAATTGGAATCACTCAAAACAGATCATACATTTATTAGAAAATTAGGAAACACCGTACAGAGATACATAATAATGGAAGCATTCTGCCCGTTAGTTTCAAAATTAATTACACACAGCTCGGAATAACCTCAAACCAGTTAGAGATGATAGATAAAGATGTTATCTAACCATTCCAATTGACTTTGTTCGATTCCGACAAGTATCAGGGAAGTTATTGGTAAAATAACACGCTGCAAACCGGCTGTCCAAAATAACACGCTGCACTCTTCATTTTTTCTCGGAATTAAGTGTGGTCAAGGGTGTTATTTTCCAAATTTCATCCTCTATCACTTAGTTCTTGTCTTGAAGAATTTAAAGGTCTCCCATAGTGGTCCTTAGTCTTGTGATCTTTCACCGAATATGGTTGTGATCTAATCCGGTCAAAATGAAGTTCAACAGTATATATAGACATCCCTGAGTAGACATTCTTGGAACTGGACATTCCGGGTGTTGAGCTACATTGATTATCTTCTTGGAAAATACCTCTACTTTAATTGTTGTGGATGTGGAGCTCGAGATATTGGAAGTATGAGTGTATTGAATTACTTCGCGTGATTCCAATTGCATTAAAAGTTTTGTCCACGCCTCCGAGTGATCCACGTGTAAGATGATAAAGTTTACGCTGACGTTCCTTACTCCGTATCTTGTGATAACTCGGTTATTTACTGAGTCAATTGTCGACACTCACAATAATCCGAACTAGGATTATGTATTTTGTCTGTATCGTATTGCTCACGAGTGTTTGTCGTTTAAGCTTATCTTCTACAATATTGTTAGAGATAGAGAAACAAGATATCTCAAATCAAGTTATAAGGGGCTTAATTTGCATCTTGCAAATTCTGAGTTCAATCCAACAGTTACACTACCATAGAAGCCCAAAATTGAAAACATTCCCTAGAAGTCCCTGAAGTGTCCCAAGGCCAATACCAGGTGACAGAGGATGAAATTTGGAGACTAACGCACTTAACCGTGCTCAATTTTGACTTACAACGAATAAGTTATGGCTAAAATAGTTTTCATTAGAAAAAGTCAAACTTACCAAAAGACGGTCAATGCCCCTGGTCAAACTGCCTAAAAATGTTATCATGCAAAATTCTCCAAAACATATATTTAGGCGAATATGGGTCTTTCCAAACTATCCTTACGACATGTCTTATTTTGGTATTTTGGGTGATGGTAAAAAGGTAATTAAAAGTTAAAAATACTCGAATACTCGAATGAAGCCTTCAAGTCTTTGAGGGTAAGAACCTGCAAGCCTTCAACCCTTTGACCATTGACCTTCGACCCACCAACACTTCGACCCTTTGATCCTTCAACATTTTGACCCTTCAACCTTCAACTTTCAACTTGTCGACCTTCGACCCTTCAAATATAACCTTCGACCCTTCGACCTACCAACACTTTGACCCTTGTTGCTTGACCTTATATCCAAGAGATCTTTTTTGTACAGTCACGAGGCACATTTGTATTAGTTGGTCATTTGTTAGAGATATTTTTCAATGCTTGTCGGTCACATGCGCTAATAAAAAATCAAAAAAAGGACAATCACGAGTTGCATAGGTCATCAGTCCACCCGACACATGGTAGAATCTTAGCAATAAAATAAAAAGGTAGCACATGAAGCAATAAATGCAACAATTAATGAGATTTAGCCAATCTCTTTAAAATCAAGCCTTCTCTCCACGAAAAAGGGAACCCTCTCTGGATTTGAGAAAAAAATCTTTGTCATTCTCTCTAAACTTTTACCTAGCTCCCTTGTTCAAAAATAACAAAAAAGTTAGGAAAACAAACTCTCCACACCTGATTTTTTTCCAGCCCACACAACCTTTTTTTTCTTTTCCCTTCTTTCTTTTCCCAATATCCAAACTCTCTCCCCTCTCACGCCTAGATTTTCTAAAGCACTTTCTCTACCTCCCCAATTCTGTTTTCTTTTTTCTTCTATTTTCACTTCCCTCCAAATTCCCACAAAAATACAAAAACCAAAAAAATTCCTTCATTTTCTCCGTTACAGTTTTAGTGAATTGAAAAAAAAATGGGCTTATTTGCAACCCTGGCCAGTAGTGCTCCACTTTCGACCCAAGTTCCAACCGGTCAGCTTTCAGTGTCTCACTATCTCACCAAAGCTACCACTATTGGAGTCAACAATCACCGAAGTGTTGCCCAAGCCAAAGCCAAAGTTGGTTTACCTTTTTATTTTATGTAATTGTTTGTATTATATTATTTTTTTATCTTTTATTTTATTTTTAGTTTGTTTTCATACAAGGTTATAATATGTAATAGTGAGTAAAATAAATAAATAAAGTAAAGTAAAAAAAATGAGAGAGAGAGAGAGAGAGAGAGAGAGAGAGAGAGAGAGAGAGAAATGAGGTATGCAAAAAAAAAATAAGGGAGGAGAGTGAATTTTATTTTGTTTGTTGATGTCACAATTACACACATCACATTTATTTTGATATATGTTTGCTTTCAATTTTTCATTAGCTTAAGAACAAAAAAATAAAAAAAAATCATATTTTTGATATGTTCTTAGCTTTAGAAGCTTATGGTAAATCAAATTTAATCTAAACGTGAATAAATAACTTAGCGAAACAAAAAGTATAGAATTATAGTGCCTTTGCCCAATCAAGTTCAAGCAAGCAAGAAAACAAATAGAAACTTCATCCTCCTAAAATAGGTACCGAAAGGGCGTTGTAAGAATACTAATTCGTCCCTACACGTAACCAACTCTTGAACCCTTATATGATAATGTAGATCACATTTTAACTACTCAAGGTAGAGGGTATCCAATTGTATCCCAAAAATAGTTGGTGGCGACTCTAATTTTCTCATCATTGGTTTTGGTTGAGCCCATCCCAAATGGGCCCAGATGAAAACCCGTGATGGTAAATGTCACGCCCCAGATTTTCCAACAGCGGAAAACCGGTTAGTGATGCCCCATGCCTCGCACCCAGGAGGACAAGGGGTTGGTGAATGGTGGTCACCTATTAGGACTCCCACTAGGGTGCTGCCCCAAACCTACTACAACCTCACGCATGCCATGCACAAACCATACAAGAAAACCAATCCATATCATAAAATTGTATTACATGTTTAATAGGGTCACCAACCCCAAAACACAGTGTCTCAAATAGGTACATCAATGTCAAATAATACATGGGCTTAAGTCTCAACAGTTACAATATTGTCAAATAAACACATTAAATCCACGCAACATGCTTCCACTGTGGTGTAGTCCACCTAACGCCTACTAGGCCCTACAGAGAAAGACATCAAAGGTGGGTGAGCAACCATAGCTCAGTAGGGGTTATGCCTCCCTGGACCAACCCAACATCTCCTCTACAACATGCTCAGTGCAAATATGTGCAGTGTAGTGTAAATAAAGTAGCAATAAATCACACACAAAAGATTCTCAGGTGGTCCCCTCAATGGAACCTAATTACTCATGTTCATCCCATGGACTGTCCCCTCATTGGAACCTCAGCATCTCATGTCCAGTCCAGGATTGTCCCATCACTAGGGACCTTAATATCTCATATCCATCCCATGGACACTCTGTATCTCGTGTCCATCCCATGGACTCTCAATATCTCATATATCCAAGCACAATAACAAAATGTACAAATAACTCATGGAACACCTCTGTTAAGAATAACAATTCACGCATGTACTCCATTTCACAACACACAACAACATAATTCAACAACATCTCATTTTCACTTTTCCCAACACAAGCATATATATCATATATATATATATATATAAACATGCATATCCCAATCTCACACATCATAATACAATCTCTCCACAATAATCATACTAGACAGTTATAGCCATGAAATGGATTCCAGGAGATAGAACCACATACCTCAAATCGATTGTGTTAGGGTTAGAAATCAAGAAAATCAGATGATCCTCTTTCCTCCTTGCTCCTCTCCAATGGCACCTCCCGCTCCCAAGCACGCACCCGCTACGATCGCGCAAACGATGATCTCTCTCTCTCTCTGCGATGGCGGCTACGGAAAAAGAACCCTAAAAATCGAAAAACAGAAAAATAAATCAAAAATACGTTGTCACAGAGGCGATGTCGACCAAAAACAGGCGGAATCGACCCACATCGACCACCCTTCTCGCATCGACCAGGCATCCATGTCGACCAAAACTCACATCGCACCAGGTCAATCTCAGGCTGGGTCGACCACATCGACCCAGGTCGACCACATCGACCCAGGTCGACCACCTTTTCGCATCGACCAACTCACATGGAAAAGCTCTCAGGAATTTGCTCTTGGTCGACCTCGATTACACATCGACCCCACGTCGATCTTCTTCTCGCAATTACCAACGCACCTACGACGCACGCCGACCACGTTGACCGCTCACTTTGCCAGGTCGACCACGTCGACCCTAGCCACACCGACCAAAGCCACATCGACCAGGTCTTCATGCAAAATTCCAACTTAGCTTCCTCCAAAATAATTTGGGTCAAGGTGCTTGCCCAAACACAAAAATGACAAACTCATCTAATCCCGAACACGTGTCGATACAAAATAAGGCACCTAACTCCCTCTAACTTCCAGGACTAGGACACGGGTCCTCACAGTAAATATCATGTTGAATTATTGTGTTTGATATATATGTGGTTGAGATGCCTGTGCGGCCGATATTGAGGTGCCCGTGTGGCTGAAGTTGAGGTGCACATGTGGTAGAGGTTAAGATACCTATGAGGCTGAGGTTGAGAAGGCATGTGTGGTTTGCTCATGTTCTGTGAGTTATGAGTTTTGCTCTATGAGAGTGATTGAAATGTTAATTATGACACTGCATGAGCACATGCCTACAGCTTACATATAGAGATCTAGAGTGAGTTGGGATGGGTTATGGAGACAGGATCCTTATTGAGTTGTGGTTGCTCACCCTTCCTGTTATGTTTTGGTTTGTTCTAGGTGCCTATAGGAGCTAAGAAGTTCACCCGAAGTATAGACCCTATTTACATTTGCTTTTCTTGCTCTGAATTTTGCTTCGAGTACCCTTTCGGGTCTTCACTAAGCCCGCCTTATTTCTGATTATTGTTCCTTTTGCCTTGTAGTTGGCTTTATATTTTACCCTTGATGCCCTTACAGGTTTTTATCAAGTCCGCCTTGGAAATCCATGACCTTGTTTCTTTTTGAGCATTTGAGAAATAATGTTGATTGTATAATCCGAGAGGACTTTATTAGAACCGTAATATAGGCTCGGGCTACTGGGTTTAACAAAAAAGAATATAAAATGGCTCAAACCTATTCTAGGCTAGATTTGATCCATAGTTCAGACTGGACTTTTATTTCTTCCATGTGAGATGAATGAAAAATTGCCCCAGTTAGGGCATTTAACAAAACTGCTAAAGCTACCCCAATGCGTGGATACTTTACAAAGACGTCCCAATGCAGGATCTTGCTATACAAAATATTATTTTCTTCCTTTTCTTTGCTATCTTTTTTTTTTTTCTAATTTAACAAACATTGCCCCGATTGTGGGGTATCTTTATGAGGGGTCTTCAAAAATGCCCTGATGTGGGAGTTATGCTTTTTCCTTCTTTTTTTTTTTAAAACAAAACTGCTCCAATTGTGGGGCATGTATCTATGAGGGGTCTTAAAAACAGCCTCAGTGTGAGAATTATTTTACAACACTGCCCCAAAATGGGGTCTTGCTATTTATGAATCGCTCCAATGTGGGGTGAACCATGGATCGGGTTATGTAAAAGAAAATGTATATTCAGGCTCAAAAGGGTTAGCAATGGTAGTATTACAAGGTAAGAAAAGAGGGCCTCTATTCATTTTAAACAATCATAATTTGTCTCAAAATGCTCAAAACAGAAATGAACTTATCTTTCGGTGGTAAACGGAACCCTTCGGTGTCAAATGCCCCTGTTTGAAGTGGATCTTGTTTCTCTTAAGTCTGATTCTTTAATGTCAATGGTAATTACTCATCTAATCCTCTTTTTGGTTTTGGCTATAGATAGCCTAAATTCTTTGTTTGGTATGCCCCTATTGGGCCTATTACCCATGTCAAGAGAGTAAACAAGTGATAATGGATATTGCATGCAAAATGTGGGTAAAATAGCTTTTAAAAGACAGGCTTGATTATTTTTCCACAAATGTCAAATAAAGGAATAAAGTTCTAGAATTTCAAAGAGCATGCAGAATGAAAAACAAGATTGACAAAACCAAACACATGAAAAAGTTCTAAACTCCCACGGAGTTTCCCAAGGTGAAACAAAGTTTGCTCCTCTCCTTTATTCCAATAGCTCCCACGTTCACAGTTCACTAGTTGGAATGCTCTGACAATGGATTTGAGTTGACATTTGGTGTACTAGCTTGCTTTGAGAAATCCAGCCACTTAGAATTTATCAGATGTTGGACCTTCCTCTTAAAGGCAATGCAACCCACAATGTTGTGAGTAAAACCGTTATTGTGATAGGCCCAATGGGCATCCACTTTGTACTATGTTGGGTAGGGTTGCTTCACTTCTCCTATAAGTATAGGGCCCACCATATCGGCTTTTAAAAGATGGGAATATAACTCAGTGTAGGTTATGGGAATTGAGTTGAACTCTAGCTTGGTCCTATTGGGAGCTTGATTTGGCCTAAAGGGTATCTGCTTGGGCCCTGGTTGCACAGTCGGAGGTGGGACTTGTGGAAGAGGGCTAGGGGCTCCCCTTGGTGGTTGATATGTTGGGAATTGGGGTACTGCGGCTGCATAAGCTACAAATGGAGGTGACCCCGCATAGAATTCGGGTGTAAGGAAAAGACTTAGGTATGCCCCAAAAGTGCCTTGAGGAATAGGAGGATTCTGCCAAACTACCTGAGTATCAACTTCCTTTTTCTTTCCCCCCCCCCCAGTGGAGAATTCTTTGGTGGATCATGTGTATCTCCATAAAGCTTCTCTTCCTTAATACTATCTTCTATACGTTCCCCTGAAGCTACTAGGTCTGCAAAGCTACTAGACACATTGCCAATTAGTTTCTCATAGTATACCCCTTTTAGAGTTTTGATGAACATTGTGGTCAACTCTTTTTCAGTCAATAGGGGTTGGACTGCCATAGCTGCCCCCCTCCACCTTCTAGCATAAATTTTAAAGCTTTTATTAGCCCCTTTTTCAAAAGCCAGCAGTGTTAACCTATCGAGTTCTAACTCCATGACATGCTTGTACTGCGTTAGTAATGCAGTTGCAAGGTCTCTCTGGGTCCTGATATGACGTCCCTCCAACTGAATATACCATCGGAGTGGTGCCCCAATCAGACTCTCTTGGAAATAGTGAATTAGGAGTTTATCATCACTGGCATGAGCAGCTATCTTCTTACAGTACATGGTGATATGCGTCCTAGGGCATTGGGATCCATTAAACAATTCAAATTCTGGAACATTGAATTTTGGTGGTAGAATAACTCCAGGGACTAGGCACAAGTCTTGAGGACTGATCATTCCATGGGTTTCTGTTCCTTCTACAGCTCTTGGTCTCTCATCCAAGTGCTTCATTGCCAATGATTGGTCGTCTTCTTTATGTATTGAAGTCTCCATCAGTTCAGCAACATTCACTGGATTTGGTTGAACAAATGGCATATGGTTTAAAGGTCCAGGATTCATATTGGTTGAAACAGATACTTGAGGCAGTGTTGGCATGAAATTTTGGGGTGGTGGTGCTTCTTGAGGCTACCCAGAAGGGGAGTTAGTGTCTAACTCAACAGAAACCCTGTCTTTTTCAACTACCATCTTGGTCAACATTTCCATCATGACCCTCATCTGATTCTGAAGTTCTTGTTGTCCTTGCTCCAGACTAGTAAAATGACTTTCAGTTTGGTCTACCATTGAAGCGGATGATTGTTGGTGACAGGATCACAGATTGTATCGATGCGCTATGTTGACTTCTGAAAGAGTAAAATGCAGTAAGCTCCCTTTTATGTTGAAAGTATGTATGAATGCAAGGATGCGCATGAAAGATTTAAATATGTGTGTTTTGTTCTTCAGAGTGGTGCATGTTATAAGTCCTGAGGGCTTGTATTATTTACATGTCCCCTCCTTTTTTTTGTTGTCTTCTTCTTTTTCTGGTTATGAAATGCATGAACACTAATGAATTAATGAAGAATAGTCTCAACTATTCCTAAACTAAGTAATGAATGTTTGAATGTACACTTAAATTTATGTTCGGTATTTATGTCCAAATACTATATAAACAATTATATAAATGAAGACTGAGTTAATAAAAGAAATAATATACAAGATAAGGTTAGCGAAAAGAAAATACAATAATATTCATACAATAAAAATAAGGTTAGTAAAAAGAATAATAATATACATCAAGATAGAATTAATAAAAAGCAAAACAAGAATGAATAAAAATATACAAACAATAAAAACAAAAATATTTACAAGACAGTATACAACAAGATAGTAATGATAAAACAATATGGTATAATATGAATGCACCTATCCTTCAAAGGGAAAGCTAAAATGAGCAAACAAAATGTGGGTTCATGTCCCTAATGGACTTCTATTGTTGAACCTATCTTATTCGTTGGTCCCTAAACTTTCCCTATAAAGGGCTTTGTATGCAATGGGATTTACTGGAGGGGGCTTTAAAAAGACGTGCCTTAAAAGGACCTCAAGCTTGAGTGAGGAGTCCGAGGTCCCTTTGTGGATAATGATCAATGTGTAGGACACCCTAATAAACCTCGCAAACCTAAACTGCGATAAAAATTCGGGTATAGGATTTATGCATGAATGCAACAATTTAGGAAAAGTGGTAAAACATGACTATCATGGCATTAAAGCGCATAAATCAAAATTATCATGCCACGACAATTAAGCATAGTAAATAAAGAATAAATAAAGAATAAAAGAATAAAAACAATTTAAAACAAAAAATAAACCTTTTTAATCCTAATCCTAGGCCTAACTTTCTAACACATTCCCAGCAGAGTCGTCAATTGTCATCACCGGATTTCGTCCGGGAAGTAATCCGCTTTTTGGGGATGCGGTTCTCTGATGAACCCATTTTATATGCATTTTTGGTATATGTTCATCCCTTATTTTAATGGGTTTTAGAGTGTGTATTGGGTTTGCGTTTTGTTTTATTTGATTAATATGTGTTTTTAGTATTTTTGTTGTGTTTTGGTGTGTTTTGTGCATTTTGATGTGTTTTATAGGTACTTGGAGCAATTTGGCTCAAACAGAATTGAAAAAGGGCAAAATTGGGATCAAATAATGTTGGACAGCTAAAAAGTACTTTACACAGGCCATGGCCGCGTAGTGCCTGACCATAGCAGGCGTCTTTTACTGTTCACGATGAAGTTCTCGCCGTGGCCACAAAATTAATGGCCGCCAACCTTCACAAATATCCAACGTACTGTCGCCATGGCCACGGTTTTTGGTGGCCATGGCCTGTGTCGACGACATTTCTCCTTTTTCTTTTTATTTTATATATTTTTCTTAATTATTTTAATATAATAATTGGGGGAGTATATAAGGGCCATGTTTATGTTAGAGTTAGGGATTCTGAACCATTGGGGAGCCGTCCTTGGCTGTTCAAGAACCTTAGCTTTGATTTTAGATTTCTCTTTTGATTTTGGAGAATTTTATGTGATCTTGGATAGAGAACACTTTGGTTTTGGGAGAGAATCGTTTGTATGCCTTCGTGACAGGTTGGTTTATCTTCTTTTCTCTCATTGTAATCCCAATTTTATGATTTTATATATAAATATGTTTATTCAAATTCTCATGGGATAATCCGTTCTTCCTAGGGATTGGGGGTAGCATAATCCCAATTTCTTAATTGTATGAGTTTTTATTTAATTATTTCTTATCTTTTTCATAAATGATTTCATTTTATTAATTGAATTCGTGTTTGGGCGTCGCGAACCTATTACATGTCTTGGATAATTGGGGGAAGGACCGAAAGGTGAACCTCGATTATCGGAACTATAGAATGAGACCTAGGACTTGCGTGTGACGAGAGTAGTCCGTGATCCTAGGAGGAATCATGGTTGATCACCTATTAATGGGTTTGATCCTATTTCAGCGAGTCACGAGAGTAGGTCGTTGCTGGGGTTAGGCACGCTGCTATTTGCGCGAAAGCGGTTGGCAGTTACATTAGGATTAGCCACCTTCACATGTTAGAGAATTAATATGAATAATTAATTAAACCATACAATTAAGGATTGAAAATTGTGGTGAACCTCAACCCCTAGACCTTTATTCCCTTATTTTTCCTTTTCTCTAGGATTATTTTATTTTATTTTATTTTATTTTAATTATTTATTTTTATTTAATTTCTCTACCATTATTTGCTTAGACAATAGGAGCGCAATTAAGTTATAGATTTCCAACCGTGTCTCTGTGGGATCGATCCTGACTTACCCTTCTATAGGTTAGTTAGGTTTATAAATATTATTTTGAGAGCGTTAGTGCGACAAAAACGCTATATCAAATTGGCACCATTGCCGAGGAGACGACAATTCTTGGGAACTTTAGCCGAACGTGTGAAAATTAGACTAAGCATGTATATATGTGTGTTTGGTTTTGTTTTTCATTTCCTTGTGTGATTTTATTTATTTTATTTGTTTTTTTATTGTTGTATTTTTTATTGTTGTTTTGTTTGCTTTTAAAAAAAAACAATATTTTGCTAGTGTTTTTTTATTTTATTATTATTGATATTTTATTTATTTATTTGTTAATTTTAGGTGCAACTTTTTTTTAAAAATTATTTGTCGTTTTTTTTCTTTTCATTTTTTTTTCTTTTCTTCTCCTCTCTAATCGACAGTGTGCTTTATTTTCTTTGAAAATGCTAGTTCGTTGTATGTTTTGTGGTGGTGAGCATGAGCCCTCTCGATGTCCACACGCTACTATTAGGCAGCTCAGCCAACTGCATTTAGGTGTCACTCCTGATGATCCTAATTTTTATGGTGCTTATAATGCATATGTTAATTCATTACCTCTTGTGTTTTGCACTCGTTGTGGAAGTGGTGACCATATGGCTAATACTTGTTTTTTTTAATTTATGTGCCCTTCCTATATCTTATGAGGATAATGGTGGGATGGAATCTCTATGTTCCACCATTCATGAATTGCATAGAGAGGTAGAAGTCTTAGAGAACTCTACCATTGATGAGGCTACATTTGAGGACCTAGTTAAGGAAACTCATGGCACTGCTTTTGATTGTCTTATTAATTTGAATGCCTGTGAGGATAGACTTCATACCTTACTAGAGTCCATAGAGGAGACCGAGAGCTTGATTTTAGGGTTACAAAAATTTTTGGATTTTTGTATCCTTTCTAGTAGTCCCTCTAATTTTGGCATTGATGCACCATGTGAGCTTATTGACTATATAGGATTAAAGAGTGAGCATCCTTTTAGGGAGATCGATGACTTTAGTGTGAATGGGCATAGTACTTCTTCTTGGTCCCCGTTGTATGTTGATTTCAGTTGCAGGGCCAATGATGATATCATTGATAGCTACCATGCCGGGTCTGCACCACTGGTTAATGGCGAAGCTGGAGTTGGGCATTTATATGAGACCCTTGCTGAGGGAGATTTCCCCGAACAGGTAATTATTGGTGACTCCCATTTGCATGTCCAAGAACCCGGGCAGGTAAGTCCTAAGGTAACTAGTCCATCTTGCTATAATTCTGAGGAGGTAACAGTCATTGAATATTATAAACCCTCCTCTCACTCCCTTTGTAATTTATTTGTTTTACCTATTTCCTTTTCTTTTTCTTTTTCTAGTTATAGGTGTAGGTTTTGTTTTTGTTCTTCTTGCTTGTGTGTAGTCCCTCACTTGCAGGGTCTTTACTTGCGGGACCTTCCTCTGCAATCCCGTTGGCTAATTAGAGGTTTCGTAGGAGTTCCTCTAATTTCGCACAGGTATGATCTCTCCTATACACCGCGGCCACCTGATAAAGCCGTGGTATTTGTTTTTATTATTTTTATTTATGATTTATCTTCTTTTTTTCTTGTCCTTGTTTTCTTTTTCATTTTTTTTAAAAAAATTTCTATTGTATTTAATTTTTGAAATAAAATCCTTTCACCCTCTATATGTCTTTCCTCTTTTGTTTTATTTTATTGTTTGCTATGTGTTCTTACATGCTTTGTGTGGGTGTCTATTCCCTTTCACAATGAGGACATTGTGTCTTTCAAGTGTGGGGGAGAGTCTGCATGATTGTTTATTCTTGTTTTATTTTGTGTGTGATTGCATGATTGGTTGTATGAGTCTAGAGATATTATGGGAATATTCTTAATATGCTAGTTTTAGTGAAATTTTTTTATTTTTGTTATTTACCAAGCTTGAGGTGTTATGTATGGTTTGGTTTAGGTAATTATGCCTTTAGGCCTTTGCATTATTTTCCTTGTGCTTCGGATGAGATCATTGCGTGTTTGAGCTAGGACTTGGGTTCTTTCCTTAGTTTTTCAATTCTAAGGTGAATGCCTTATATTTTCTTGGAGTTGTGTGTTAAGAGTGATACAGTCCATGCATCCTTTATTCTTTTAAGTGTGATTAGCCTCCTGGTTGATGATCTTGGGCAAGTGCTTGTATAGTTGTGTTGTGGTGATGGGTTAGTGCTTGAATGTTGGGCTAGAGTCACATGTTGCTTTGATGTTAGTTGCCTAGATTGGTGCTCTTTAGGGTGTGGCTCAAATTAAAAAAAAAAAAGAAGAAGAAGAAAGAAATCAAAAAAAGAAAGAGAAAAAAATCTAAAAAAAAAGAGAAAAAAAATCTGAACGAAAGAAAAAAAGAGAAAGAATAAGAGCTTTGTTGTTTGCCATTTATAGGTGACTTGGCCAACCAATGTATATTTGGCTATTTTATGTTTTATTTCTCATAGCTGTGGGATTTTATGTAAATGGGGTACTTTTATTTGTAATCCTTGTGACATAATTTTGATATTTAGGCCCAAGGGAATGTTGATTTTGTAAACCCATGTTTGATTATTAACATATATATATTTATGCCACTTAGTTTGACAAGAAAAAAAGTTGCAATTATTTGAATGTTTATTTCAACAAAAGAGATGAGATTGAGCCTTATATTGTTAGTTTAGAGCATCATAATTGGTAGCTTACCTCTCATGGTGGCATGTTGGCAAAGGCATTTGGTTTGTGGTAAGAATTGTTGTATCACCACAATGAGATACTTGCTTTTACTTTCTTACGGTCTGAAAACCCATGGAGGTTTTGAGTGTTGAGTGATGTGAGACTACCACTTGAGTGAGGTATTTTTGGCTTCTATTGAGAGGACTCCATGAATTTATGGTTATTTGCTCTATTATTTGATTAATTTGGTTGTTCCTTAGACCCTTGGCTAGGAAAACATGTAATTGTTGGACTAAGTGTGGGGAAGGTCATGTAAAAGCTTAGGGTTGCCTTCGCTTATTCCTTGCTAGCATTTCATTCTCTTTTGTATGGTGCTTGCATATTTGGAATTACACATATTCTCATTTGTGTTTTTGATTTTCTTATTTTTCATTTTTGTGTGATTGGGTCTATTCTAGTCCTTGCTCGGGGACGAGCAAGAGGCAAGTATGAGGGATTTTGATGAACCCATTTTATATGCATTTTTGGTATATGTTCATCCCTTATTTTAATGGATTTTAGAGTGTTTTATTTAGAGTGATTTATTTTATTTTAATTATTTATTTTCATTTAATTTCTCTACCATTATTTGCTTAGACAATAGGAACGCAATTAAGTTATAGATTTCCAACTGTGTCTCTGTGGCATCGACCCTGACTTACCCTTCTACAGGTTAGTTAGGTTTATAAATATTATTTTGAGAGCGTTAGTGCGACAAAAACGCTATATCATTCTCCCACCCTTCACCCGAATGGTGATGGTCACCAACTGTTTTTAGGTTGCAGTTGGTCACCTAAAATAGTCTACGTCGCTAGAACTGAATCCGAGAGTATGATTACGTGTGGGGAAGGATTAGCACCCCCACAATGCCCTTTCGGTACCTATCTTAGATGGAAGGAGGTTTCTAATTTGTTTTAATGAAGGAGTTCTTTAGGGGCCTGCAACATCTGTGTGAATTAGTTGCAATTTGTGAGTAGCTTTTCGAGTTGACATGGGAAATGGCTTCCTATTTTGCTTCCCAAATTGGCATGCTTGACAACTTGAAATTGCATTATCAAGCTTGGGAACATCAAGTGTCATCTCCTTTTCTCTAAGTTGCAACAACCCTTCATGATGATAATGCCTAACTCTCTTGTGCCAAATTTGAGTGACATCTTCTTTGAGAAAAAAAGCATTTTGACCTTCCTCCAAAGGATTAAGTGAGAAACTCTTTCCTTTCATTTTTACTTTGAATTTTTCTTGATTAGTGGGCCAGCTTATTGAAAATGGATAGAGAGTTATTTTTGAAGATGAATTTTGCTTGATTAAAGATGCCACTAACCAAGAAAAATTCAAAGTAAAAATGAAAGGAAAGAGTTTCTCACTTAATCCTTTGGAGGAAGGTCAAAATGCTTTTTTTCTCAAAGAAGATGTCACTCAAATTTGGCACAAGAGAGTTAGGCATTTTGCTTGATTCAATGGTGCCTTTTCCTTTGACAGAGATGAAATCCCTATTGCCAAATTTAACTTTGGTGATATCAGTTGGCTTCAAGTCTCTGAATAGCTCTTTATGATGAGTCATGTGGTTAGTGCAACCACTATCAATCAGCTAGCTTCCATTTGCTTCATGGCCAACAAAGCATGTTGCCACAAATAATTTATCCTCCTCCTCCTTTTTAGTAATCTTCACCTTAACGCAGTTTTGCTGCTCCTTGCTCTTGCAAATTGCAGCTTCATGCCCCATTTGGTGGCATTTAGTGCACTTGGCATTCAGCCTTCAACATTTGAAAGGAGGATGACCCTTTCTATTGCAGTGGTGACAAGGAGGATAAGATTTTTTCTGGAATCCTACTTTGTTTGAAGTTTCTCCATGATAATTTGGAGTCTTCTTTATGAACTTTTTCTTTGTGTTGTTCTTTACATCATAATGCTTAGCTGGTGTCATCACTAGATTTCATCTGAGAGGAAACCCAATTATGGGGATGCGGTTCTCCCACCCTTCATCCGAATAGTAATGAAAAAAATAGAGTCACCACCAACTATTTTCGGGATGCAATTGGTCACCTAAAATAGTCTACGTCGCTAGAACTGAATCTGGGAGTGTGATTACATGTGGGGAAGGATTAGCACCCCCACAACGCCCTTTCGGTACTTATCTTAGGAGAAAGGAAGTTTTTAATTTTTTTAATCATTTACTTAAAATTAACTAATTTAAAGGTAATGTTCAAGTTGCATATAATCTAAAGGTCAACTCTTTTTATTTTCCTAAGTTGTTTTCTAAAGTTGAAATTAAATCCAATTTGTCCTAAGTATCTAAAGGAAGATCCTAATGTTTTTTTAGTTCAAAATAAAATCTAAACCTTTCGAATCAATGGTCACGTCTCTTTATTTAATTATACACAATAATTAATAAATAAAAAAAAGTTAAAAGCGAAAAATGAATGTTATGTCCAACCCAGACAAAATAGGGTCCAACGGCTGGCAAAGCTCCTTCAACAATAGCGTCATGCCTTATGACTCTCTATTGCTCTTGCGCTTGTAAAGCATTGATAATTTCAGCAAGAGTGATGGCAGTGAGATCCTTGGTATTTTCCAAGGCTAAAATAGATGCCTCATATTTCTCGGGCACTATTATAAGAAATTTTTCAACAATTCTTGAATCCTTGAATGCAGAGCCAAGTAATCTGATTTGGTTTGCAATATCCAGCAACTGATCGGAATACTCTTTAATCGATTCCGTTTCCTTCATCTTCTGCAACTCAAACTCTCGAATCAAATTTAGCACATGTATCCCTTTGATTCTTTCATTCCCTTCATATTCTGTCTCGAGATAATTCCATCTCATATGTTGACTTCAACGTCATAATTCGAGTGAAGATAGTGGATGAAACTACAATAAACAAGCAGGCCTTTGCCTTGGATTTCTTAGTCTTCTTCTCCTTGTGCGCCTTGATTTGCGCCATTGTGGGATCAGCACAGAGAAGAGGAATTTCATAATCCTCTTCCATTGCTTCCCAGATATCCAACGCTTCTAAATATGCCTCCATACGAATCGCCCGTACTTGATAATTATCCCCTTCAAATATTGGTGGAGTAATTACGGAAAAATCTGTTTCGGTCTCCATGACAGCATACACACAAGTCCCTTAAGAAGAGAGCTCTAATACCAACTATTGATATTTGAATTTGAAAGCCGAGAGAGATGGAAAGAATTTTTTAGAGAGACGTAAGTTTGGGCAATTATAAAACAAAACAAAGCGTAAAAGGAAACAAGAAATTTTGGAAACTATAAAACTACATTAATAGTTTTATATGACTAATATTAGCCATCTGATTGATAATTGCATATTTGTATGACTTGATTAAGTGTCATGAATGAGAGATGGGTTGAAAGAATAAAGAAGTTGATGAATTTTTAGCTTCACACACTCACGTCTATACTAGAACTCAATTCGTGATATTCAAGTTGTTCTCTTTGTATATTTGAATTTGCATGATTGGATAATCATTGTTTGGAGCTTAATTTTTAGTATTTGTTCGAGGACGACCAAAGTTCAAGTGTGGGGGAATTTGATAACTGCGTAATTTGTCATTAAATTTGCATGTAATTTATGAGGTTTAATTGAATATTTTGTTGAATTAATGCATTTTTATAATAGTTTTCCCCAATTTCAATTATTTACTATTTTATAGATTTAATATTAATTTTGATGGTTTTTAATGTTTAATTGATTATTCCAATTTTAATATTAATTCTCTAGGCTTAATTGGTTATTTTAAGTTTAATTTTAGTAGAATTTTTCTCTATATCTTTTGGTTAATTGATTGATGTTTTTATTTTTATTTTAATATGTTATTTTGTGTTTCACTTTTTTATTATTATTATTATTATTATTATTATTATTGCATGTTACGTAGGAGAGCAAAAAGAGATTTGGAAAGAAGATGTTTGGGCTAGGCGTATGGGATGTTGTATATTTTTGCATGCATTATGTGTAGGGCCCGTTAAAACTCAATGCAATATGTTTCCAATATGTCGGGGTCTTTAAATGTAAGAGAAGGGCTTGCACGGGGACACCATCTCTCCATCACGCACAGTGCCGCCTCCATCGTAGCATTCATCACGCACAGTGCCACCAGAATTCATCACGACCACCTGCGCCTAGCCTCCATCGCGGCTTCACCAAGCAACAACATCACCATCATCTGTGCAGGCACAGGCTACTTCAGCAACACCCATCGCCCGACGCAGCAAGAGACCCATGCAGCGCGCCGTCTTCATCACGCTGCAAGAGGAGACCCGACACCGCAGTTATTTTCCCATCTGCATAGCGGCTCCATCACGCCCAGCCTTTACACAGTAGTAATTAGAGAGAGACTATGCAGCAAATATTGAAGATTCAGATCAAGTTCAAGACTAGATATTTAATTGTTTACAGCCTATTTTTTTTAATTCTGTTCTAATTCTGCTGTTTTAATTTTTCCAAATAGATTTGTGATTTTTCGACCCATGGAGGGGTAAGTATTTTGTAATCGGTTTAGCGCAACACTTTGGATGTTTGTTTTGAATCCATGTTTTAATATTTAATTCGGTATTTTATGTGCTATGAATTAATTCTTCAAACTCTTTGATTTGTTGATTTAATATCTCGGTTGAGTGTTGATTTAGCAATTCATTGTGCGTTATTATTCTATCTGAGTGGGAAGATTTGTTTCGTAGGGAACGGGCAGTCTTTCGAGAATTAATTCATAATTATTCTGGTTAGAATAAATTCATAATTTGATTGTATTCATGGTGGTTTGATGCATTTGAATTATGGGGCCATAATTTATCTAATTAATCTTTTGGGATAGTGATAAATAGCATTCAGGTGTGAAGTTAAACCGGTTACATATTTAATTAATTGATTTTCTCAGTTATTGATTTTCTTAGTTAAAATTCTTTGCTTTCATTAGTTTTCATTCAATCAAAAATCCCCCAATTTTATATCTATTATTTTTCATTAGTTTTTGTTAAACAAGTAATTAAATAGATTGAATTGAATTTTATAAGTCCTCCGGTAGAGAACGATCTAGGTTAAGCCTAGCTATACTTAGTTTAAATTTTATTTGGAGTGCGTGTGCGACAAACGCCATTTTCACCGGGATACAATACAAAATCAATACAAAACATAATATTGTATCATACATCAGAGTAGTGGGCACATCCTCTTGGAAGAAAGTACTCCACTAGTCTTGGGTCGCACCTGAAAGGGATAAACAATAAAGTAGAGGTGAGCGACAAGCTCAGTAGGTGACCTCATAACTCCACATCACCCTACTATCCTACATGCTCAGTGCACTCATGCATTGTGTAGTGTGCACAATCATTAGGACTCAACTTACAAACAACATCAGGACCCAATCTATCCACAACAAGAGTCAGCTTGTCCACGATCCCCATAAGGATCCTCAGCTCAGGGCACTCAACCCTAGCACCATGAGCTCAACAGCTCAACCCAGGCCTCAGCCTATCTCATAATAGCCTAACAACTGCCTCACCCAACAGGATACAATATTAAATCACCATAAACTCATCTCAGGCCACAACCTATCTTACAATAGCCTAACAGCTACCTCACCCAAAAGGGTACAATATCAGCTCACCAAGAGCTCACCTCAGGCCTCAGCTTGCTATACCCAACAAGGGCCACACCTACTCAAGGGTACCTCAGTTCATTGGGGTCATCGCCACCTGCCAACACAAGCCCAACTGCTAATTATGCCAGTTCAACCACTGAATACTAACAAAATAGCCACCCTCTCTGAAAATTATGAGAAGCTAAATCCAGAATCGTATTCACATCAATAACAAAACTGCCTAACTACTCGAGCCTCATGCTCAATGCTACTAGACTCGAGCAACACATAACCCTCTGCTCGAGGCACCCTGCTCGAGGCTCAGCTCAAGCTTACTTAATGTTACACTCTACTCGAAGCTCTTTGCTTGAAGCTAGCTCGACTCTCGAGCCTCGAGCAGTGTCGAGCAGTCCTCCAAACGCAATCTGTTAACTGTGTTCATCCTAATTTTGTCTCATAACCCAATTATACCAGTTAAATCCTCATTTCTAGGCATCAATTCATCTCTAGCATAAGTTTCTAACATCCTTTAGCCACATTAGGCTATCAACAACCTAAATATTCAAGGTTTCATGCTCAAATTCTAGTTTTTCCTAATTTTTTAGGGTTCATACTAGCCTCATGAAATCATGCATATCCAAGGAGATAATCAAGGAGAGTGCTAGGAACACCTACATGGATTAGTTCTTTGAAATCCACGAGCTCTAATTGCCCCAATTCACCAAGGCTCCAAGCTCTCTTTCTCTCTCTAGCACTCAAATGCACAAACGCAATAACGTAACGAGGAAGCTTTCTTTCTTTTCCTCCTATTTATATTTACTGCCTTTCTCTTTGACTAATCATTAATTATTCAACCTCTAAAATAATAATTGACCTCCCAGGGTTAGGCCAAAACGCTCGAAATGACGAACACATCTCTATCTAGATGTTTTTCAACCCAACTGACCACTTAACCGCAAGGTCAACTAATAAACCCCCCAAAAGTCAACCAATGAGCCTTTTAGAGCCCCGACCTGGAATCGGGTCCAAGTACCGTCAAAATGTTCACATTGATGAACACATTATTGTACAGATGTTTTCAATCGCCGAGAATGACTATCTCCAATCATACCCAAAGATGGGTATTTACAAGTTAGATGTGAAAACAACTTTTTTACATACAGAACTTGAGGAAGATATCTATATGAAACAATACAAAGGTTTTATAGCAGCTGGAAAAACAGGTTGTGTTTGCTTATTGAAGAAGTCTCTCTATGGTTTGAAATAGTCACCTAGGCGATGGTATAAAAGGTATGAGTCTTTTATAACATCCCATGATTTTAATAGAAGTAGTTTTGATAGTTGTGTTTATTTTAAAAGTAGTAACGACTCTTTTGTATATAAACTTCTATATGTTGATGATATATTGATAGTAGCCAAGGATAAAGATTAAATCAGAAAAGTTAAAGTTTAACTTAATAAAGAATTTAAGATGAAAGATTTGGGAGTTGCAAAGAAGATACTTAGCATGGAAATTATCAAAGACAGAAAAGCAGGTGAATTGTGCCTAAGTCAGAAATGGTACATTGGGAAAATTCTGCATAGGTTTAATATACAAAATATTAAACCTGTTAGCACTCCATTAGCAACTCATTTTAAACTTTCATCTACTTTGCCTCCAAAGTCATTGGGTATGTTGATTCTAATTTCGCTGGAGACTTAGATAGAAAAAGATCTCTTACATGATATATTTTTACTCTTGGTGGTTGTCCTATCAGTTAGAAAACTATCTTATAGTCTACAATTGCTTTGTTTACTATTGAAGTAGAGCATAGGGTTATTACTGAAGCTTGTAAAGAAGTTGTTTGGTTGAAGGGACTCTTTAGTAAACTAAATGAAGATCTACAGATTAGTTCCTTATTTAGTGATAACCAAAGTGTTATATTTCTTACGAAGGATCAGATGTATCATGAGAGAACAAAACATATTGATATTTGTTATCATTTTGTGTGTGACGTCATTGCTCATTGTAATGTTGTTGTGAGCAAAGTCAGCACTCTTGATAATCCTTCATATATAATGAAAAGCCACTTTCAGTAGCTAAGTTTGAGCATTGCTTAGACTTGGATAGTGTTCGTTGATTGTTACCCTTTGGGGTTTTGTGGCAGATGTGAAAATCTATTTTATTATTTTTAGGAACCTATGCTTGTCGTGATAGAATTTGTGCCAAGATAAAGATTTGTATATTTACGATTCAAATTCCTTTGTTTCCTTTTTTTCTTTATATTCATTATTTTTTATATATTATTTAATATGCTAAAAGGGATATTTGAAAAACTATTTGTAATATCCTATTTAAAGGCCCTTAGGGCTATCGTTAGGGTAAGAGAGCTATAAGCCACATAGTCATCATTTGTATTCCTACAAAATAATGAAATTTCTTCTCTTTGCCCGTGATTTTTTTCAAATTGGGTTTTTTACGTAAATCTTGGTGTTCTTTTTCTACTTTGATCTCTCTTTGAGTCTGTTTCTAATTGATTTTATTATTATCGTTCTTCTAATTTATAACTGTTGGTCCCTAAGAGCCTAGAGGGGGCTAAATAGGTTCTATAAAAAAAAATCGTTTCTTTGGCACAACACTAATACTGATAATATTGATTGAAAGATGAAATCTATGCATAAAACAATCAGATATGGTAAAAGTGTTTTGTTTTATTATTAAATGATAATTACAACAAAATGGAAAGTAGATAAAGCTATTTACACTTGTTTTAATCTACTGAGAAAGTTTTTCTTTCGTGTACAGTAGCACTCTGAGTATTTCTATTTTGTTTACAAACTCATACTCTAATACAGACAAACACAAACTTATATTCGCCCTTTACAAGTTTACATCCCTGTGTATTTATACATAACCCTTGAGCAGACTTCACCTTGGAACTTTAATCTTCTTTCCCAATTAATGAGCTACATTAAAGATGTTCCTCCTTGGAAACTTGCAACCAGTAGCTCATCAATAAATGCTCGAATGTGGGACTCGAGTTATTGGAAGTATGAGAACATTAAATTCACTTTGAATGATTCTAATTGCATTGAAGCTCTTGTCCCCTGATCTGAGCGATCCACGTGTAAGATGATATAAATGTCTTTAATGAATTTCAACTTACATTGGGACATAGCGAGATGCTCAAGCTTTGATGCGTTGCTCAGACTAAATGAGCATCCGAAGCAGTGGTACCTTATTCCGAAGCATGAAGGCTTATTCTGAGCTGTTGGAAAGCTCGGATGCGTATTCTGTATCAAGGATCCTTATTTCGTGTCTTCATTTGCTTACTCAGTGTTAATGAAAGAAGCGAATGTTTATTCCACATCAAGGTTCCTTACTCCGTGTCTTCATTTCCTTACTCTGTGTGAATGCATGTCCCGGATCCTTACTCTGTGTCAATGAATGACTCGGATCCTTACTCTGCATCAAATGTTCCTTACTCAGTGTCAATGAATGACTCGGATCCTTACTCAGTGTCAATGAATGACTCGGATCCTTACTCCGTATCAAATGTTCTTTACTCCGTGTCTCTGTTACTTTAGTCCGTGTAAATTGAAGACTCGGATTCCTTACTCTGTGTTAGTTTTCCTTACTCCGCATTAACGTTCCTTACTCGATATGAACGTTTCTTACTCCGTATCTTGTGATTGCTCGATTATTTACCAAGTCATTTGTCGACCCTCATGAGGATCAGGATTATGTATCCTGTTCTGATCGAATCTCTCAAGCGTGAATCTGGTTAAGTCTATTTGACCTTTCTTCTACAACATGTTATGATTGATTCAAGCATAAAGGTCTCAAATCAAATTACATAGGGTTTTATTAGCATTAATCAAATTCTGAGTTTGATCCAACAATAACATAACTAATGTCAAAAATATCACATTATGATTTAGTTGTTTTATAATTTTTGAATAACTCATTATTACAAAATACAGGATAATAAAACAAAACTAATAATACTACTTTTGATGCCATTTACATATTTTTTGGAGATTAAAGTGCTTAAAAAGTATATTTGCCATTTCATTACAATATTTCATTACTTTATCCCAATTAGTTATCAATCAAATAATGAAATATAATTTGAAATAAATATTCCCTTTCTATTCAATAATATACATATATACCAAACAAATGCCTTTTTATTCCTCCTATATTCTAGTAATTATGGAATACAAAATCTATTCCATCATTATTCTATTAAGTGAAACAAAAACCAAGTAATAATATTTAATAGGTTACAAAATATACCCTAACTAAATAACATACTTTTTAGCAATGACACTTTCTCATTAGTTATCTTCCAATTGTACATTTCTAGATTTCACTACTACAAAAGAGTGTATCGACGACACTTTTGATTTGCCTTTTAACGATGCTTTATGAAAGTGTCGTTAATAAATTTGTCAGGAATTATAAAAGGGCCATAATTTAATTTTAGACTAAATATGCTAGGGGAAGAGCGAAGATCCTTTTGGAATTCGTCGCAATATTATGGTATTGTAGAAAGATTGATTTAGGATCTTTTTCCTTCACAATCTACATATTGTTGCTTGTTTGCAATAGACGTTTAATGCCTCGACATAGTCATATGCAAAATCATGTTTGTTACTTTTGTTAAACTTTCTATTGATTTGAAATATGCCATTGTCGAGAATGTCTCCGTCTTTCTCTATGTGTATGACTTGAAGTCAGACTTAAATTTTGTTGTTTAGGGGTTACAGTGAAAGTGAGTCGATCATTTTAGACATACCAAGTAGAAGAATCTTGGATTTAAACACTAGAATTGGCCTTCAAGTTGCAGCAAGGCATGTATATATAAGGTTCTTTATCGTCATGGATTTCTCTATAAACTTCGATGTATTTCTTATTTATGGGGGTTATATGTTTTTCTACTTGGAAAGTGCCTCTTCCTTAAAGAAAGAATATTATGGGAAGGTGAGAAAGAAATTTTAAGCGCTTATTCTAAATCATCCAATGAATGGCATGTCTTCTGAATGAAAGGTTGAACATCAATTGGAAGCATTCTATTAGTCCGTTGAACATAGATCAAGTGGTGTACAATTTATATTAGATGCCTCAAGATCCAAAATAGACATGTCATTCATTCGTATAATATTAATAAATGGTCGATTGCACCACTTTACCAAAACAACATCATTTGCTCACCAAGTTCCACATTTAATGGGAGAAGGATTGATGTTATATATAAGTGGGCCTTGGAATTTGGTAAAGTATTCACTTTATATAGGATGTTGAATATTTTGGACCTTGCCACATTAACTTCATTTATCAATTTTATTTGCTTTCATTAACTTCATTAACTTTATTTTGGACCTATCACATTAAGTTCATTAACTTCCACATTTATTTGCCTTGCAATTTTGCAATTTGGTACGATTCATTTATCGAGCCAATGATGTTTTTGTGGGCCTGATAAATGTGTTATTTTGAAAGAAAAAAATCCTTCATTTTGAAGGTTTGCAAGACCGTGGTTATTAATGGGTCATGTGATATCAATTGTTAAGCCCATTATGATATTAGATTGTCGTAATGTTTGCGAAGAACTTACTAAACAAGTTTTATTTGTAGACTGGGTATTTTTTCTCCTTTAATTATCGCTTGTCATTTATCATGTTATACTCATTAGGAAATTGTCTGAAGTCTTACAAGTAGTTTATGATATATAAGGATCCTTTTTGTTTGGACCAATGGAGGAAATTGGAGATCATTGCTTAAGGCTACTAAAGGATTTTGCCAAGCCAAAGGAGAGAAGATAATGCAACTTCAGTGTCTTAATAGGAAGGTTAGTTCTCATTTTAATTATTAGTTGAGGCATGACATTGTTTGTTGTTTAGAATGTTTTGTTATCGATGGGTCCAGGGGGAACACTGTCACAACTTTGGACCCCATACCAACCTACAAACTAGTGATCATTGTTGAGTGGGAGTGTTAGATAAAGAGCTCCAGTGTATGAGGTCCACACCACAATGATCATCCCTTAATCGCTTTCGATACCAATGTGGCATATACTATATATACTTCATTTGTGTAACCAACCTACTCCCACACCAATTGTTGAATGGAGCCCTTCATCTAACAATCCTAATTGACAATGATCAATGGCCTGCCAGCTGGAATCATGGAATCCAAAGTCATAATGGCATTAGTATAGACACAAACTTTGTTGTTTGTTGACCCACTTCAAAGGTTATACATGTAAGGTGCAATGCGGAGGTTGTACACTAACTTTGTTATTTATTATTTAGATGTGCATAGGCCCACCGTTAAATAGGCTCAACAGTAAAGGAGTACTTCATTGCAATGTCCACAAAGACAATCATCCTCATCCTTTTGCACCTTCCACATTCCTAGACTAGTTGTCCCAAAAAATTAAAAAAAAATGTCATAGTATTTGGGTTGTTATCATCTATCTTATCATTCGCAACAATCATCACAAAAATGTGACTAATCTTTGGCATGTAGTTGTAAAAAATAGCAACATTAACCAATAAGTATATTCATTTCACAACAATTTTATCACCGCGGAATCCTCTTTCAAGCGTGAACCCTAAAAGATGTTCATATCCGGCGGAGGTCCGTACAAAGACTTCCATGAAAATGGAATGATCCACTTACCACCTTCATTGCCTAAAAAAACACACACAAGAAGATTCGTTTCAAAACTTTCTTCAAATAATATGAAACTCAAAATAGTGTAATTCCAATTTGCAAGTCCACGAACCACTATATAAGTATATAACTACTGCTAACAGAAATGTAAAAGTATGGTTAAGTTCCAGTAATGAGAATAAATTACGTTGCCCCTTGTAAGTAGTAAAAGGATGGATTTGGGGATTTTTTTAAAAAATATTATATGACATTTTTCACAAAAATCATCATACATTTCCTTTTATTATTGGCATCATCAAGGACAAAAGAGGCAAAACATTGCAGGGTACTTGGTCAAGAGACAGCATAAACCTAAGTCCAAAGCTTAAAAATAAACTCACCATGGAAATTTTTGGGGTCTAGGCACAAAAGCTGGCATGCTGCTTCAGCCAAATGAAAAGAATCCTGCATATTGTCTCCTTCTGAACAGTAGCAAAATAGGCAAGTGACCTTCAAACCTTTGGCCTGTTATCACAAAATAGAGGCATACTCACCATGTTCCCCCTACTTAATGAAGATACCAACAAATTATGAATTTCAAAAAAGCATCAAGTGTTCATGAAAAATTAATCTTTTTCACCCATTTTTGCCACTTCTCTTGTGTCATGCACAATATTTTAGTGTAATATTAAATTGAGTAGACCAAGAAAGCAATGATAGAAACTCTAGGGGAAGAGAGTACTTATATGAGAGAGAGAGAGAGACTCATAACATAAACCATTTTAGGATTTAAAAACATGTTAGAATAATTAAAATCTAAAGAAAAATGCTAATGCAAGATGATTAGGGAAAATAACAGTTTAAACAAAAACAAATGCATGCAGGATTGTATTGAACAGGATAGGCAATGCATACAGCTTCCAGTTTACAAACTCAGGCTATACTATACTACTTCAATACGATCAAAAAACTGCAGTAAAGTGCAAAAACAGTCTTCTAGTTAAAAACACTCGGCTTCAAATAAAATACCTTGCAACAAGAAAACAGAGCAGCAAAAGGCAAACTCGGATGATAATCTTCTTCTCCCAAATCATCTTCAAGAAATAAATCATTTTCCTCTATTGTTTTCCCATCAGCCAAACTGCTAAGATACTTCCATCGCCTCTGATTAGGATTATATTGCTCTAGCCTTTTCCACCCAAACTTTTCACAGTTATCATCAGTTCCATCTATGTTTGCATTGGAGAGATAATAGATCTGCAAACTGCTAAAATAATCACAAACTTGTTACTTTATTGTGCCAAAATTACTAGGATCTACAGGCAAGACAGATGATCTTCATCTACTGAAGTAAAGTAAACTTAATTCGTCAGCTTTGCTTTTCAATTAGTCATTTGGAAATTATTATCTTTGTATGAATTGAACACCATTTCAACCGTTAACAATTGAACCTTTGACCACACTATGGAGGTTCAAGGTCATGCCATGTTGCCAACTCAAAAAACTAAGCTAGAATTAGCCAAATCATTCAACTTACTCTTATAACAGGGAACAAATCAAGAATAAAGATGATAGTTTGCATGTCAATAGTAATGGTGATAAAGATTAAACATTATGTAGCTAGCAATAAAATTGTTGCCAACCGGAGAAGGGATGGAACAATAACTAATTAACTAGTCAACGCATGAGGTCTTTATATACCTGGTCATATCAATTTTTTGCCACTGCACAAAATCCAGGCTAGAAAGCACAACAACATGCTCTTTACCAGCCTCAGCAGCAAAAGAAGCCATGTTCTTGGCAAATTCAATCATCATACCCTGTTGGATTGTCCATGAAATCAGTAGTCTTTCAAATGATCTACAGTACTATGAAGGTTAGGTAAGATGCACTTCATAGCAATGGAAAAATAACCCGTAAACATTCTCATGCCACAAGGCATACATCCAAAAAAACCAGGTACTGATGAAAACAAAACTCCTGCTGTTACTTTCGGTGTGACTGAACAAGAAAGCAAGCGCCTTAAATAATTTTTCAGAGAAGCCAACACGTATTCATTGTAAACGTGCTAGATAACTCCAAATACTTATAGAATTAATATACCTTGGCAACTGGAGATCTTTGCTGAACAAAAGTTGATGAATTAGACAAAGAATCATAAGCTGGAAAAGAGAGATAAAACAATGTCACAATGTAATTCATAAGGGAAAAAAAGGAATAACTATTGTAAATTTCAATTCCATTCATTTTTATCATTCCTAACCCAAACAAATTTAGAAGAAAAAATCTTCTCACTGTGACAAAAGACCAACATTAGAAAAGACTGGTGGCAAACCCATAAGTGCCACATCTCTCTCTAGCAGTTGAGAGTTGAGCAAGGGAACCAAATAATATGTCTCTATACTAATATCTTCAAAAGTAATGTGCTATGCACACACGTCATTAGGAAAACCCAAATGAACATGATGCTCATACTAGTCGAGTCTTCGACCAACCAATCAACCAATTAACGTTTCTCAGCAATAATTTTTCCTGCAAAAATAGGTGCAGCCAGAACCACAAAAAACAAACATATGACTATAAGAAGTTAAGAACGTGAACGAACAAGGAAATGGAATGCCCTAAAGGTCCTCACAAAAATTTAATTCTAAATATAGAACCTTAAGGTTCCAACCGATGAGAAAAAACTGACCCATGAACTGACATAGAATAGTACCTTCAAGGGGGAGAACAAGCTCTCCCGCTGTTACAGGCCCATAAGCATCGTTTCCGACACAAGGAAGTACATTTGGGTCATCAAGAAAACCAATTCTCTCCGCTTGCGTAGATGCAATCAAGAGATCCACAGCCAATTGCCCCACATTACCGATCGACAGCGCAGGCTACCTCGTGGGTGAAAAGGAAGTAGTAAAATAAAAACAAGACCAATTAAGCGCGATGATAAACGAAATCATTAAAAAGCATAACCCTAAATCTCCATTTGGTGTCTGAGAAAGCTATTATCAAAACCCTAGAGCTCCCTTGGATGTTAGAGAAAGCCAGGGGAAACCCAAAAAAAAAAAACTTAGAATCCCATGAAATGATGGTTAAATCTGTCCCAATTCTCATCGATGAAAGAAACGAACACCTTCATAAAAATAAATTAAAATTTAAAAATAAAGTCGTGCATTCTAAAAATGTTGTATCAGACCGAAAAGAGGTACAAGTTATTATTGGAAACATACCAGAATGAGAGTGGAACATTCGGGATGGGAATGTTTGCCTTCTTCCTCAACAAATTCCATGTTGCCTGCGAGTCTGCCACTGCAATTGCAACTGCATCGACAGGAGGGAAGAGAGGACACCTCGGCTTCCCTGTTCCGTTTCGTTTCTTCGCAAACAAGATATGTGATTTCAACAGTGTTTTTGTTGGGCCAGGGAAGCCCGCTAAAGAACGAAAATGGGCTTCGCTATTCGTGGCCCTACCAATTTAAGGCAGAATTTGACATCTTGTGTAATTTGGATTTGCTAGTAAACGAGTTTAGCTTATGTAATAATTTAAGTAATTTTAATACTAAGTTAATATTTATTTACAGTAATTTAATGATTAATTTTTATAAAAATTAAATTAGAATAAATTTAAATTAACTTATTTTAATTTTAAAAAATTTTAATTAATTTTGCACATAAATTAATTGCGAGATTACCATAAAATTTTATACATATGATATATAAATATTTAATCTAATGTTTAATTTTTTTAAAAAATATAAACTTAATATTAAAATTACCCAAATTATTACAATAGTAAGCTAAACTTACTTATCACTAAACCTAAGATCTTTCTTTCCGTAGTTAGAAATTAGTCAAAATATGTAGAATTTTTACTTTTCGTGGAGGATTAGATTTAGTAACTAGAGGTCTGTGGCGGACTAACATTTCACACCACCATTTAGCTATTGCAATTGTTTTCTTGATAGCGGGTCACATGTATAGGACCATACAGGAGTGAATTTGTTCCCAGACCTTATACACATCGCCCGTCACACTATGGAAAATGGCCATGCCCGAAGTCGTTAACCATAAGAAGAGGAATGCGAAGCTGAGGCTAGACCAGAGTAAAGTTGTACCTATATTGCCACTCTCATCGCAACATATAGGTGTAGGTTAGACACATCAGAAAGAAGTTGGTTATAATCAGCAATTAGTCAGTGACATCATATTGGCCCTACCAAAAAAAGCACCGACACCGAGCCATCCTCCAACCTCGGCTCCTGTGACTAGCACAATGATTGGTGTCCAAAATAAATGAATAAGAACAAGTAAAAGGAAAAAATCCGAAATTTTTATTTAATAAATTTTAATAATTATAAACATATTATAATAATTTACTTAATATATTATTTTACGTAATCATTTCATTCACATAACATTTTGATTCTCGTCTCTGGGCAAACTATTTTTGGCACCTACGGGTTTAAGAGCATTAGTAGCTGATTCCCTATAGAAGTTTGTTTTCCTATATTTAGGGAAAAAAAGTTGAAAAGACATAAAATCATTCCTACAGCAAATGCCATATATTTAACTTTCACTATGGCGTTTGTACAGTGTTTCCTAATGTATTAGGAAGTACTATTCACTCACTATAATTATTACATAATATTTAAAAAAATTATCTCACTTTTTTTTTCGCGTTTCCAATAACATTAACTTTTATTTCATATTAAGTTTATAAAAAAATATTATTAAACAAAATAAGTAGTATAAAATATTATTTTAATAATATAAAGTTTGATTTATGAAATCTATTGTGATGTATATTTATATAGGGAAGCAAAAAGTAGTTTAAAATTGTAAATTTAAGGAAACTTGTTGGGAAGCCGGTGTTAGTGCTTTAAGGAAACATGTTGCAATAGTCGGTCCTAGTAGAGGGCAAGTAACAGAGGCGAATGTCTTATGTCTTCAATCAAAGCACGGTTGAAAAGAAATGGGAAAAAAAGTATATATTAAAGTGAAAGCATTGCCAGATAGTTTGTTGACGAACTTATGAATTAATAAATAGAATGAGACATCATGTGAATCATAAAATGCAAGAAGAAGGCTAATATTAAAAAACTAATGAAAAAAAAAATACTCGCTTAAATAGTAGTAAACTATAGTACAAACACGCCCAACAAAATTTATAATGTGAGCATGTAATTATTTTGAATGTTGACATTATGTAATTTTTATAATGTGGCCATTAGGGTTGGCAACGGATATCCACACCTGCTATCTCCCCAACTATCCGTTCCGCTCTCGTTATATGGGGCTAGTTATCCCGTCCATATAAGAGCGAGGTACGGTTTTTAAATATTATTATTCAATTATTGTTTATGACTTTTCGATATTTTTGAATGATATTTATTATTATAAAATTAAATCATTTTTGGTAATTTTTTGGTTAAAAATAATGTAGAAATTTGATTTAAGTCAATATTATTCATATGAACAGATCCAATAAAAAGCGATAACAATATGCGGGGATGACAGAATCTCATTTGTAGACTCATTAAAGAATGGTATATCCTGTCCCGCCTATATATGAAACAATGTACAATTTTAAAATTTTTGATCTACCACCTAAGTGGGGGTGGAACACCCCCCCCCCCCCCCCCCAACCTCGCTATAAAATTGGCTACCCTACCCTGCTTATACATGGAGCGGGATACGATTTTAAAATTTTACTACCCACCTTGGTGGGGGTGGGTATGGTAATAGATAAACGCTGCCCCCACTATGGTGGGTAGCACCTCTAATGGTCATGGGATATATACTTGAAAATGTTGTGTTTTTCAAAAAAAATATTTTACTCATACTGCAAAAATACTGTAGAAAAAAACATTTAAGTATATTAAATTATAATTTTAAAAGTATTATAGATTTAAAAAATACTATGCATGTATTTAATATATTAAAAACAAAATTATTATGCATGTTAATTCTCACTTTTAAAATTTTAAACTTGCATCCGTTTTTCTTTAAAAATTTAAATATGATTAATATTGATATTTTATAAATTTTAAAATTACTACCTAGTAAAGTAACCCTTGCCTATTGTTAAAATTAGATTAATATTTTTTAAGACAAAAATATCCTTTCTTTTGAAATTTTAAATTATTTTTTAAAATTTACCAAATAAATTTTATTATTTTATACTTATAGAATAAGCAAAAATAAGTCACTCAAAAATAATACCAAACTAGGCCATAATCTAAATAATTAAGATATATTCAAATGTAAAAGAAATTTCTGAAATAGCTTTATATTATTATTATTATTATTATTATTATTATTATTATTATTATTATTATTATTATTATTATTATTATTATGTTTTTTCATATTTTATATATTTACTTTTTTTAACATCATTGAGTTATCTGGAATCACTCATTTTACTATTTATTTTATAGGAAGGAATTGCATGAATTAAATGATTGGGATGAAGAGTCAATAAATGTTTGGAATAATATTTATTGATTATATTTACAATTTAAGAGGAATGGTGTGCTATAATGTGTAATGAAATAGAGTGAGTAGTCTCTAAAAACTCAGATCTTAAATCTTGTGTATTTATATTAAGTGGCATATGAAAATTTTGAAATATTTTATGTTTAATTCGTGTTTTTAACATTGCTGGAAAACTGTGTGATAATATATATATATATATATATATATATATATAGAGAGAGAGAGAGAGAGAGAGAGAGAGAGAGAGAGAGAGAGAGCTAGAGTCATGCTACATAAAGAATGTAAGGATAAATTCTTATCATGAGAACCCTTAATTTAGACTGTTAGACCAATATTCAACAGTCTATATTAAACATTAATTTAATTGTAGGTCTACTACATTGAATTAATGTAGTGGAGCTACAGTTAAATAAAAGTTTAATCTAGATAATTGGTTGTAATATTTAACAGTTTATATTAAAGTTTTCACGATAAGAACTTGTATATATTGTTGATATATACAAAAGAAATGCAATGAGTGTAAATGTGATTATAACCATTTGATATTGACTAAACTACCCAAAACATACTTTTATTTAATTATTTTTCCATTATAATACTTACTATAGTGCTCTCTCTAAAACTAAATAAAATTACGATTTGGATCACTCGATCATAATCAAATAATTATGATTACAGTTATGCTCATTCCTTTACTTTTGCATATATATATACATACATATATAATATAGGAATATAAATGAATCAAATGTTCATGAAAAAGCTTGCATTCGGTTCGGTAAAATATCTTTTATGTTCGTTTGTTAAAGAATATTATTATTTCGCAAACATCGGCCATTGTTATATTCGCGAACATGTTCACGAACGTTCCTGAACAAGTATTCACGTGCAGTTTGTGAATATTGTTCGTGTTCATGATTTTTTAAAATGTGAATTAATAAATCAATTAATATGTATAAAAGTTATTTTATTAAATATAAATATATTTTTATTAAATATAATTTAATAAATATTTAATTTTATATTATTATTAAATAAAAAGTTTATAATTTATTTATTTATTAATACTATTATTATAATATTTGTATTAATTACATATAGTAAATATTGAAATATATTAAACAAAGATAACATAATCTAGCAGTTATTTAATTTTACTTTTTGGGATAAGTTTACAACGTGCTTTTTCCCCCAAAATTTCAGAGTTCTGTAATTGTGTTCGTAAACGTTCATGAATACTTATTCGTGTACAATATAGTAACATTAATAAACAGTTCGCGAACATCATAGTTTAAAACTTAAGTTCGATTTGATTTATTAATGAATAGTGATGAATATGTTCGAATACTTTCCTATTCGGTTTCGGTTCAATTTGTTTACAATCCTAATTACTATTAGGAATTTAAATTTAGCTCAACAAAATGGTTTGTAAAATGATCATAAATAACAATTATAATAAATATATCAATTTAAATTTTAGTTAAATATTTAATACACATAAAAATCTATTAAATAAATGCATGAGGTCCTATTGTGCTACCACAAACCTTAGGGCAGTCGTAGTAGACATCCAATCATTTTTTATAATTTTACATATTTAAACTACTTTTTGCTTTTTTAGGGCATCTCTAATAGCAAGAGCTATATTTCAATAGCTAAAATAATAAATAGCTGAATAAAAATTACTTTGGTTAAGAGTATCTCCAATAGATCATTTTAAAATTTATTGCTAACTTATTTTTTTACTTATTTGCCCTTTGCCAGCACCTTGTGACACTCCTCCTTCCCTCCTCCTACACCGCACGAGATTCCCCCCTCGCTCCCCCCTTACACTATACGATATTCACACCCCCCCCCTTTCTTGCACGAGATTCCCCCACTGCACGAGCTTCTGCGAACGTTCCAGCGAACGAAAAACAAAAGCAGCAACCAAACAAAAAAACAAAATTTGATGATAATTTTTGAAAATATTGAGTATCAATTTTTGGAAACCAAAAACAAAATAACGGTAGGGAGGGACGACAGGTTGCTGCGATGGATTGGGGCAGCGCAGTGTGTAACCTCCGATTTGGAGAAGAAGAGGGACGGAGTGGAAGGATACGATTGGAAAAAAAAATGTATTGTGTTTCTGACATGTCACAAAAAAGCGTTTAGGTATATTTATCTAAAACTATTGCTAAAGTTAAATTAAGCTAATACAATAGCTAAACTATTGGAGTAGATTTATTAAGTAAATATATCTTTACCTAAGCATATAGCTGCTTATTGGAGATGCCTTTATATAAATATAAACCACAACAAATTTTCTTAATCACTTTTTTATATAATTAAAATAATATTTTTATAATTTAATATAAAATAAAAAATAAAAATTATAGAAAACGTAAAGGAGAGAAGTAAGAGATTTTTTTTTTATAATTTAATAATTATATAAAATAAACAATATACTTACTAATACATTGGAAAATAATATATAAATTTTATAAAGGAAATTAAATATAAAATTTCTAATGTGTGAATGATTTTATAATTTTTTTAATTTTTTTCCATAGATAAAAGGATACATAGTGCTATTATCATATACCATCAACATGGAAGGCGCATATAATTGTTGATGTGCCAAAAAGTATAATCAATTAACATATAAACACCATGCAAGAGGCCCCTTTAAATAAGCATTTGGCAACAGACAGAAAAAAGACATGATCATGAATGCGGAAAAGACATGATCATGAATGCGGTGTCCGTTTTTCTTTTGGAGTATCGTTTATTTGCTTATATTTTTCTATTTCATCCTTCCTGATAATATTTACCTTTTAAAAATAAATAAATAAATAAATAAAACACATTTATGTGATATTCCTCTCCCTTTTTTTGGAAACTTTTAAAATTCTACATATGCATACGTTGAATAAACAATTTGGTTTCCTTCTTTATATATTGTGCGTTTATAGTGGATTGATTTGTCGAATCAGAAGATAAGATCAGGTGGATGTTTCATATAAAGATCAAATTAACAAACAATGTCGGGTTGGGATGTGGGGCGTGGAAGAGTTTGAAATTAAACAAAGTGATTGGTGGTTCAACAACCCGCGACACACCTATCTGGCAAACCCTTTATTGCCATGTGGAGAATGCAAAACTATGTTCCCACGTTCCCAAATCTTGGTCAAATTTTGACAAAGTCAATCATCAATTACAATCTTTCCAAAACCCAAATGTCAAACATTTACAATAACTGTCAGTAAATCACAGTGGCACGAACGATTTAGTTGTTATAAATATAAAAATTATACAGTACACATTAGATTTTTTAATAGTGAAATCATATTTTTGCTTTAAATTAATAATAAAAATCTAACTTTGCAGTGTTGATTATTAGTAATGATTTTTAGGGTTAGATATGATATCTTTTAATAAAAAACTCCTATTTTTTTCCTAAATAAAAACTTTGACATCATTCATTTAGGACTTATGGGATAGATGCCTAATTCATTAATTTAAATGAAGCCATTAGTTTAATTCTCTTCTTTATAGAATGAAATTAGTTTTAGACTCGATCGTGGTCGGCATAAACAAATTTGGCAGGCTTTTCTATATTTGAAATTATAAGTGCTAATCTACCTAAATGGTGGGCAGGGTTGCACGTGATGGGTGATAGTCACATACATTTTTCTTTTGGTCCTAAATGGACAGGTGGGGAAAATATATGATTATATATATATGTGTGTGTGTGATAGATCTATATTATATTTTAAGCAATATTTAAAAGGTATTATATGGTATAATACTTTTAATTTGAATCATTAATTATATCTATTTTCAACCATCAATACTTATATATATATGTATCGCATGAGATTGGAAATGATGATATTTTTGTTTATGCTCCGGCGAAGTGCATATTTCTACTTTTTCTTTGGGCCCTGAACCGACCATTGTGAAAAATGTGCGTCCTAATGATGAGAATCGGTAAAATTAAATAATTTTAAAGGTATAGAATTAATTGATCTGATATTAGTTATGCCTTATACACGTTAGTTATTAAATTAGTAATAAAAAAAACACCGTATCTCTGAAAAAGGGTGACTTCTCGAATGGGTATCACGTTAAATGACAGTTGATTTTGTGAATAAAAATATGGATCCAACTGAGATTAAAATTTAAAATAGCTCAACCGAACCGAACCGACTTGAATTTGTTGGTTCGTTTTGACCGAAAAGAGGGGTAGACCGGATTCTAAAACCACTGAATGCTCCTATAAAATCATTATATAGAAAATTCAACTTAATCTTCTCTCAAGAAAACGGCGCAGATTTCAGCAATATCATAATTACTTTCACTCCTACGACCCGTACAAATACATTCCCCACCTTCGCTGGTGGATCTTTTGGGGTCCCCCTTACGTTATCCCATATTAAATTCTCGCACATACACATATACATATATATATATATATATATATCTACTGTTGTTTGTTCTTTGTTTTGTTCGTGTTTAGGTAGTTTTGTTGTGTTTGGTTTGGTTTGTGGTTTGTGGTTTGTGGTCCGTGGTTTGGTCACCGTGAGAAACAACATGCGAGGCGGCACTGGCTTGGCCGACAGCAACGGAGTTGTTCCTCCTCGGAGGAAATTCGGGACCCTCCTTCGATCCGAACCCAACCTGCCCACACCTCCCATCGCTAGGGACGACGATTTCTCCCACCACCACCACAGCGTCGAATCCTCCGCCGCCGCCAGTCCAATACACTACGTCGACGGCGCCGCTCCTACCAGCGCCGAGGCGTCTCCGCTTCTGCTCTCCCCGTACACCAAATCGCCGTGGATCCTTAAATCGTCGCCGCCGCTGGGTGATCGGTACTCGCAGGAGAACAGGCCCATCGGTTCGATGGTGCGGGAGGAGGGCCACGTGTACTCGCTTGCCACGTCGGACGGCGACGCCGGATTGCTCTACACCGGGTCCGACAGCAAGAACATCCGTGTCTGGAAGAACCTGAAGGAGTTTTCCGGGTTCAAGTCCAGCAGCGGGTTGGTGAAGGCCATCGTGATATGGGGCGAGAAGGTCTTCACGGGCCACCAGGACGGTAAGATCCGGGTCTGGAGGGTCGGGTCAAGAAACCCTACGCAGCACAAGCGGGTCGGCAGCCTTCCCACGTTGAAGGACTACATAACCGCTTCGATGAACCCGAGGAACTACGTAGAAGTACGACGCCACAAAACCGTTATTCGAATCAGGCATTACGACGCCGTTTCGTGCCTCAGCTTGAACCGGGAACAGGGCCTCCTCTACTCCGGCTCGTGGGACAGGACCCTCAAGGTGTGGCGGCTGTCGGATTCCAAATGCCTCGAATCCATCGACGCCCACGACGACGCCGTCAACGCCGTCGTTTCCGGGTTCGACGACCTCGTCTTCACCGGCTCTGCCGACGGCACCGCCAAGGTCTGGCGCCGTCATCTTAACGGCAAAAAGGCGACGACCCACTTCCAGGTGCAGCTTCTGATGAAGAGTGAGTTCGCCGTGACGGCGCTGGCAGTCAACCAGTCGTCGGGAGTGGTGTACGGCGGGACCTCCGACGGGCTGGTGAATTTTTGGGAGCGCGAGAAGCTTTTACGCCACGGCGGCGTCCTCCGCGGCCACAAGCTGGCTGTGCTCTGCCTCGCCGCCGGAGGGAGGTTCGTCTTTAGCGGCTCCTCCGATAAGACGATCTGCGTGTGGCGGAGGGACGGCGAGGCAGACCACACGTGCCTGTCGGTCCTGTCGGGGCACACCGGACCGGTGAAGTGCTTGGCTGCGAGGGAGGAAGACTTGTCGGCGGAGGAAGTAGAGGGTGGGCGGCGGTGGATTGTGTACAGCGGGAGCTTGGATAAGTCGGTGAAGGTGTGGAGGGTAGCCGAGAAGGTGGATTTTACGAAGCGTTACGCGCTTGTCAACCACGCTCCGCCGATATCTCCGTTGGAGCGTCGGTAGGAGAGACGTTTGGTAAGGGCGGTGGAGGGGGAAAGAAGAAAGAAAAGTGTCAGGAACAGTTGGATTTTAATTCGTCCACGTGTAAGCGATTGTGACGACTGACGAGGCATATCCGCGCACTGCTCCTACGAGGTAAACCTGATCGTTTAGGCCAAGCGGTGGGATTTTTTTTTTTTTAATCTTTTTCTATTTTTTACTTTATAGGAGATATAGCATTAAAACGATGCTTTGTTACTAATATTAGACATACAACAGGATTAAAGCTTTGTTTCGATACTAATACTATACCTTATTAAGGCCATTCACGAAAAATGCTGTGCGTTTTAACTTAAGGATCCTTAAGGATCACATAATATTATCCTTAAAATAAAATAAAAATAGTGAAAATAGTGTTTAACTCAGGTAAGCCGTACAGGCACTCTTCATATATATAGTTCATACTATAACTTATTTTCTGCACTGTTTACCTGACGTTATCATTACTCAAATTATAATTGCTCAATTTAGCATTAGCATGAATTTAACATACAATTTAAAGTTAGGACAATGATACATGATGTAAGGTAGTTTGTGCATGTAATCCACTGATCTAGAAACTAAAATTTTTAGTTTTTTTATTTTACAGTTAATTGATATTAATTTTTTTAAAAAAACAAATCATACCAATTTATCCCCAGGGCTCTTAATAAAATTTTCATACCTTTCGGTGCAAGAATTTCCCTCATCTTTTAAGCGATAGTCCTTGACACGTGGCTAAAAATTAATATATTTAGGAAGGTTTTTAAAAATCTAAAAAAGCAAGCGCATAAAATGAATCTCTCAACTCAATATGTTTGGCGCTAATTCAGTTTCCATCCTAATTTCATGATGAGTTAGAAGTGTTTCATACGTACGTGTTTTTTTTTTTTTTTTTTTATCTCAACTCGATATTTGGCGCTAAAATATGGTAGGGACGGCCAAAAGACAGAACTTTTTTTTTTTTTTAAATAGATAAAAGAAATAAATTTATATTTGAAAATAAAAATAATTATCTTATTTAAAAACTGATTTTTTTTGACGGAAATAAAATGGTCAATACTGCCGTAGTTCTTGGCTCTTTATGGAGTATGCGTTAATATAGTGCATGTATAGTTCAGCCAGACCCGGCATACTACTCTGGCTTTAGGCGAACATAAATGTAACGGAAGGCAAATTCTCAGTTAAAAAAGAATAAATTAAAATTAACCAATAAAAATAGAAATCATCCGTTTTTTTTAGTTTAGTGTATAAGTTTTTGATTTGATTAATCGAAGAATGACTTAAAAAAAATTATCGTACTTGTTTGATATAATGATATTATTTTTAAAAATAAAATTATTTTTAAAAATAGTAAATTTAATAAATTTAAAAATATTTATTAGTGATATAAATTCGCTCATAATTTTTAAAAATAATTTTATTTTTAAAAAATAATATAGGTTTGTCAAGTTCAAATTCACAAATTATTTGAGATTATTTAAAATTTATATTTAAAGGGATTTAGAATTTTATTTTTATTTCAGGAAAAAGACTTATACCCACAGAATACATGTATATTAAAAACATCCCTTTGTTTAAAGTTGAGTTACACCATAAAAATAATAAATAATACGTTAATAGCTTTATAGAGTAACGATCCTATCTAACTAATAAATGAAATCAGTAACAAGTAATCTGTCTATCATTAATGTAAAGTAAGAGTATACATTAACACAAATAAAATCTTTGAATATATATTATATTATTATATATATTTAGTTAATTTCTCAAAAGTTTCAAATCAAATAAATTAAACTAATTTTTAAAATCATAAATTTCACTCATATATTTATATACATACTGAAACTCAAATTTAGATTAAATACAAAATGAACAAATTGAAAGATAGTGTTGATATTTTAATCTTGAGCTTTTATATAAATATTATGTTGTAGCCATTATAATTTTTTTTTTAGAAACCCTTGTACTAAATAATTTAAAGAGTTCCTGTCCCTTCCCTTGCCTCGGCTGTCTGAACGCCATGGTCACCAACTTCGCCGCAGCATCGCCGGAGATCCCCTTGACCGGCCGGCCATTCCTTTGACCCTCCACCGTACCTGCTCTTAATTCACTCTTGTTGGAAGAATTTGTTACACAACGGTCAATGAGAGAAGCTATATATTAGTAAGAAAGTATGCATTGATCAATCTTACAATGCATTTTAAAGCTATCTGGCCACCATATTTGAAAACCTTTTAGGCACACAGTATCCAAATACGCAGAGAAATCGGACGCCACCGGAATTGTCATGGCCAGACTGCGCCATCCATTACCATGACCTACCAGTGTCCGGCCGTAGGCGGACCGCATCCATATCTTGATCGGCTTGAACACGCTCGGTGTGAGGCCAAGGTCGCACGGCACATCTCCCAGAGCCTGAAGTTGAAGTTTTTCATCAGGACAAATATCCGACCGCTTGGATACAAATAATTCTTATAAATTGTATCCATCAATTTGTATGCAACCGACCCTATTGAAAGATATTGTTATTATATGACATAGCGTGAACAAGAAGTTTGGCCATTTAAGTTAATATATAGTATAAAAACTGACATCTTCAATATATTATATCATTCACTCAAATTAAAGTTAAGTGCTTCTTTGTACAATTATTTTATTTTATTTTATACTTTTGCTTGAAGAGTATTCGGGCTAGTAATGCTTTTAAAAGATCGTTTCTATTTACTTATTTTAAGCAGAAGCAAAAATCTATTTTATAATTTCTAAAAAAATACTTATAAAAATATTTTTATAATAAAAAGTAAAAATAATTTAAGCTTTACTCGATTACAGTTTTAAAAAATTATAAGTAAAAACATTAACGGATCACATTATTTAATAGCATAAATAAAACCTCACGATATTGGGGATCAGATCGATCTCATTCACTAATCGACTATAATATAAGTTATTCTTAATTCTTTTATTAGGATCTATTTAATTGATAACTTCTTCGCGACTCTACCACCCTCACAGCTCACAGGAGTAATTTGGAATTGGAGATCTGTTGCAAGTGTTGGTGGTTGTGGCTTTCTCGGCGGAGAAGTAACGAGGGCTTGGGTACACTACACAAGATGTTACGAGATATTGTTTCTATGAATAAACGCAAAAAGCCATAAGATAAACATTCCCAAAAGCATTCTCACAAACCTAAGGTACACTTAATTAATTAGTGCATTTCATATATAAGACTCAACATCATTAACACAGTGAAAGACATTATTAATTAAGACAGTACTTCACCCTATCGACGTACGCTCGTGTATATATTCACCATGTTTAAACTTCAGCAGCTTTATATGAACCATTGACGCAGCAAGATCGCCGCCGCAAGTAAACGGTGGAGGTGGAGGTGGAGGGGCGCCAAGGGGGACAGCTAGCTGGACATTTAGAAATATTTTAAAGCATATATAAAAGCAATAACGATCGATCACAGAGCACGCATACAAAACGCTGCAAATGCAAGATCAAAAGCACATGATGTTGGATATCAATACAGAAAGGTCAACATGTAAGTATATATGCAAGTGATCGATGCGATAATAAAAGGCGCAATTCTGGCCACGTACGAGACTGAAAGAGTTCACAAATATTGAAATGGAAAAAACAAAGTGGACGGCAGTGGATTGTGTATAACGAAATGGTCGAAAACTTGGATGGGAAGGTGAAGGAATAGAGGGTGGCGGAGGCGGTAAAGGTGTACAGCCTGGATACACGCTTGACTAACTAGCACGCGCCGCCGGGTTCACCAGTGGCGATTCTGAAGGAGCGAGGAAGAAGGGAGCACGGATCCTCAACGGTTGTATTCTCTACAATTTCGGTAAACAAAAACGGTTTCGTTTCGTCAAAAAATAATGAAAAAAAAACACCAATCTATCCCACACGCGCCTACTCCCTCATCCCTTGACGCACTCCCTCTCTAGTCTCTAAATTCTGCAACGGATATCACCAGCCCAGATCCCTATCTCCTTTCCCGGTTCCAACCTTCTCTCTCACAGCGCACCCCTGTACGTCCTCCGGTGATGGATGAATCGACCGGAAAAACCAGTCGTCCACGCCGAAGCCGGCAGCTGATGACGGCGGGTTTCCACCGGAGAGAAGGGAAGCTCCGTCGAGATGCGCCAAAGGGAAGCGAAGGTACGGGCCTCGAGAAAGCACCAGGCTACTGGGAAGGAAGTGGAAGGTGACGGCGGTTACGCTGCTGTTGCTGCCGGAGACACCGGTGATGAAGCATCCGCCGGAAGATGGATTTGATATGACAGCAGCGTGGATAGACTCATCCGGAAGATGGATTTCAGCTTCTTGATCTACCCAATCTTCTTCAAAGGTGTCTGATTTTTATGGAGATGAAATATGATTGAGGGAGGAAACGTGAGATCTGGGCTGACGTTGTGGGAGAACTTTGGAGAGAAAGCAGGCTGCATGGGGTGATCGTGAGAGAGGGCAGTGTGTGTGAGTATAGCAAAACGTCGACGTTTTTGTTAACCGTAGTGTTTTTAACCGTTGAGGATCTGTGCTCGGAAGAAGGGAGTAGGAAGTGGGGGATTAGAAGACCAGGAGCCGTCCGATTTGAAGATCGCGGCTGTCTATAACTTAGTCCACGTGTACGATTGTGATGGGGCATTTTCGGACAAAGTCATTCGGGTTTTATAGTAGATATTTCCCAAGATTAGCAAAAACGAAAGTCAACGAAAAGGCGATTTTTTTTCATCGTGTTAGTTGTGATAAGCTTTAAAAAATTGAAGTAATGTTACGATGTTAGTTAATTTGTGCATGGATATGTTTAATATCGTTGGATCAATATTAATGTTTTTTTTAAAATTAATCATACTAATGTAATGACAGAAGATAATTCTACATAAATTACCTATACATAATTTTTTCATAAAACTTTTGAAAGTGGAGAGTACGATTCAATAGAATAGAATATATGTTAGAGGGTGTTTGGCTACGCAAAATCCAATCACACTGCCTCCAAAACGGTTAAACAACCACAAAAAGATCTCGAGTATGTCTCAACTAAGCTCATTTAAGGAAAAAAATAACTAAGTCGAGTTTAAACTTGAGCCAAGTCCTTGATTAGCTCAATTCAAGCTTGAGTTAGAACTAATATTTCACAAATTTTGAAACCAAGCTCGAACTCAACTAAGTTGTTATATGAGCCTTAAACATGTGACTCAACTCATTTGAATCTCATTTAGAACTCATTTAAAATAATAAATTTTTTAATGGCTATTTTAAAGGATGTTGTCTTACTTTAAAATGGACAATACTATATTCTAAAATAGTAAACATAATTCAAAACCTTCAAAATAGGTAATATCTTACTGCAAAAATAATTAAATTTTAGCACAACTCTCTTACTATAATAGTTCTTTTGGTATGCAATAATCAAATCAGGAGGAATGGAATCAAGATGGAAATGTAATCAACATTAGAATGGAAAAGAATGATTCATTACCTTTTAATGCGTTTGGTATGCAGCAGGGTAATGAATTTTAATAAATTGATATAATTACAAAAATATCCTTAATAATTTTAAAATTTATTAACAAAGAACCTTAATTAATCACATCTCTTTCTCCCCTCTTTCTCCTATAGCCTCTTCCTCCCTATGCCTTGTTATCGTCGTAGTCTCTTACTCCCCCATCGTGACTTGGCAGCCTTCTACGACAAGTATGGACAACATCTGTAACTTTCTCCTCTGGCCAGATGACATCCTCCTCATCGACGCCATCACCACTAGGGACCATCGACCCTGACAACATATGTGGGAGAGAAAGATGCAGCGGGGAAGGCTTGCAAGAGAGAGAGATGCAGTAGGAAGGGGGTAGCAGAAGAGAGAGAGAGAGAGAGAGAGAGAGAGAGAGAGAGAGAGAGAGAGAGAGAGAGAGAGAGAGATGCAATGGCGAGGGGCTTGCCACTTCTGGGAGCGAGAGAGAGATGTGGCGGGGAGGGGTAGCGGAAGAGAGAGACAGATACAGCAGGGAGGGGCTTGTTGCAGGAGAGAGATAGAGGATATGACTATAAATTTGATTACCAAGGGAATCGATCTGAACCTGGGATATGGGAGGAATCAATATATTCTTTGTTGGAGGTATAACATTCCCATGAGAATGGTTGATTCCTTTCATATAGGTGTACCAAACATCGAAAAAGAAATGAAATTTTATTCATTTCCTTTCCCTTCCTGCATGCCAAACATGGCCTAAGGCCTATCACTGGTAGACTGCACAATAATATCCTTAAGGTTCTCAATCACAACAATAACTTTAGAAGCCATGTAGAGCTTCTCTTTAATTAGGCCTTGCAAAGTGTGTTCTCACATGGCTTCTAAAGTTATTTAATACAACACATTAACAAGCAACAGAGTTAATTATTATCAAGAAACAAAAATTATGTAGAATTAATCTACAACAAAATTAAAAGGACAAAAAATACAGAATTAACGTCTAACTCGTCAAGTGATTGTTGATTTACAACTTGAAGCTGATGTAGAGGGGTGTGACAGATCCATTTGATTTCTTTTGTCCATAGAACTTTTCAAGTATAGAGAAAACCTATAAAAAGCACAAAGAGCTACAATGATATTGAATTTGAGCACCTGTTAAGAAGGTATTTGAATAACATTAATGCAATTAGTTTATGTTTTTGTAAGAGGCTCGTTCTGCATTTCTGCAATTAGTTTCCATTTCTTTAAGACTTCTCCCATAATTTGAAATTCAAAATTCTCCCCTTTAACATCTCCTTTATCTCTTCAATTGGAAGCATCTGGCACGTACACAAGCACAAAGAATAGGGCTACAATAAAGATCAACCTAAAATATAAGGAACGTATAGGAAGTCCCAGTGGCTTGGGTCAAATGATGTAGAGTGCTAACCAGGCCAATGCCAGCCATGCAAATGGCTTGGGCATCCCCTTGTATACCAAAGTTTATCTTCACCATTGCACAAGTCCTTCATTATGTCGTTGGATATTAAACATACACATGGGAGTAACTGTATTGGCATAACTACTAGCTAAAAATGGTTTGTTGCATTTATGATAGTTTCATCACTAGATCCCGTCCGAGGAGAAACCGATTTCGGGGTGCGATCCCCCCAGCCTTCATTTGAATGGTGATAAAAAAACAGAGTTGCCCTTAATCGTTTTTGGGGTGTGATACCTAAAGGAAAAATAATCTATGCCGCTGGGAATGTGTTCAGGAGTTTATTACACATAAAGAAGGATTAATACCCCCACAATGCCTTTTTGGTATCTATCTTAGGAGTTAAAGGTTTCTAACTTGTTTTAACCATTTACTTGAATTTGATTAGTCTAAAGCGATGTTAAATTTTCTTATTGCCTAAAATTCTATTTTTTGTATTTCTTTAAATCAATTGTTATAATTAAATCAAATTTACCTTAAGCCTCTAAAGGAATCCTAATGATTTTAATTTTTACATTTTCATTTCTAAGTTATTCTTTTTGTTGAAATTGAAAATTAAATTCAATTCACTTAAGAATCTAAAGGAATCCTAAGTTTTGAGTCTTTTTATGTTATTTCTTGTTGTTCCATGGTACTTTGGTTGTCATTATTGTCAATCGAATTCAAAAATAGGAGGACGCATAGTCGAAGATCCATACTGGGTTGTATAACTTCGTAGAGTGATCTTTTAGAGTGAGCTCATAGAGAGAGTCTAACCATGTACTTACAAAGTCGAAGATCTGGGTCGAAGATTTGGAGACTCATAGACTCACAAGGTCGAAGATCAAATGACTCAAAGATATGTAGAGTCGAAGATCATCAGACCATCAAGCTCGAAGTATCGCCGAAGGAACATAGGGTCGTAGACTCATAAATCCACAGTGTCGAAGATTCGAAGACCTAAGGTGTAATCAGGTGAAGAGCAGCGTCTCGGAGACTCGAAGACTTGCAGGCTCGAAGACCCGTTGGGTGTAGAGTGGCAACATTGTAGAGTCGAAGCCCCGTAGGGTCAAAGCTTGCAGGGTCGAAGATTGAAAGAGCCGTTGCTGAGAACAGAGACCCGTTGATGTGAACAGATGATTAGCCAAGGTAGAATGAGGTTGTCGCTGGCTCAAAAGTGAAGACATGAAGACTCCAAGACTCATAGAGTGAAAGTCAGTTGATCACTTGTTCTACCCTAGATTCGAAGCCGAAGAGCAGAAGAATTGGAAGATCAATTCAAAGATCTAAGGCTCGAAGATTCAAAGGTGAGGCTGTGGCTAGTAGTAGCATGTGTACCTGGAGAGGTAACAACGAAGCTATGAGGCATACATCTTCGAGGCTATGGCTAGTCGAAGGAGCGAAACGTGCTAAAGGACATTGTTTAAGTAAGTTATCACTCAGACAATGTTTTCGAGCACGCTAAGTACTGGGAAACACGTGGACGTCATCTGAGGCTGGCTTAACCTGTTTCAACGATGAAGATGAAAATGTGAAACATGCTTAACCCTAGCAAAAGGGTTTCTTACTATGGTCATCCTATAAAAGCAAGGTAGATGCCATATTTCAAACAAGCGTCAGAATATTAGAGAACACAAGAAAAGCATCTTGTGAAATACAAAAAGACGACGTAGAGTAGTTCGTATTGAATAGAGAGAGAGAGAGAGAGAGAGAGAGAGAGAGAGAGAGAGAGAGAGAGAGAGAGAGAGAGGAAGATTGTAAGCAAGATAATAGTGAGTTAATATAACTTCATTCCTCATATATTCACGAGTAGATTGTGAGTTTGGCAAAGGAGTGATTGAAGGTCAAGCAGTGCAAATGATTGAATACACAAGAGCAGATTTCGCTAGACAATTCTTCACAGTGAGTGAGTCTGAAGTAATACTGTTTTTGTATTTGCATTTAAGAGAAAAGAGAGTTGATCCTATTATAACAAGGGCTAGACCCTACTGTATTGAAAGCATATAGTGGATTGGACTCAGTGTAGCTACACCCTCACCACCGTGGAGTAAATCACATTGATCAAACCACGTAAATCATGTGTATTTGTCTTTTACTTCCCATACATACTTGTTGTTAATCTGATATTGCATAAAACACTGAAATACCACCCAAAGATAAGGTGTTAAACAGGCCAGCGGTCCGCGGGCCGTGCAGGCTGGCCCGTAAAATGGACCGGACCAGGCCTGTAAATTTTGACCCGTTTATAAGCGAGTCAAAATGGGCTTTGGCCCGCGGGCTGCGAGCAATAGCAGGTCGAGCCCGCGGGTTCACGGGCTAACCCACGAGCTGATATTTATTTTTTTATTTTTATTTTTTGACTTTTTTTAGTTTATTTTATTAAAAATTTACATATAATATTAATATTTTGTAAGTTTCACCATATTTATAGTTATTTATAGGTTGTGTTTGATCCATGGAAGCTAAAATTATTATTTGTTTTTAGAAAAAATAAGATATTTAAAGTAAAAAAATTATTTAAAAAAATAAAATATTAAATGGACTAGCCCGCGGGCCGGGCCGGGCCAGATATTTCTAGCCCGTTTAAAAGCGGGCCTAAACGGGTTGAGCCTATTTAGGCCTGGGCCTGCCCGTTTAACACCCCTACCTAAAGAAGAACCACATCTGTAGAATACCTTTGAGTATCATACTACTCTTAAAACAATAGGAAATAGTTTTAAGTATACAGATTCACCCCCCTCTCTATATACACACATATATACCCAGACGATCTTCCTTGGATCTTGGGAATATCATTTCTAAGTTATTCATTAATGTTGAAAATTTAAACTAAATTGTTTCCTAAGGTGCTAAGGGTAAAACCTAATAGGAAAAATGATGAAAAGGAAAAACTAAAAAAACCAAGTATTTGCTGAAGTCTAAAGAGCAATAAAAATGCTAAAAGGTTTACATTAAATTATTTCCTAAAGTGAGTCTGAATAAATAGAAGAAAATCAAGGAAATGAGAAGAACCTAATTTTAAAAAATTATTCTCTATTGATTCTAAAAAAGCCTTTCTTATTATTATTATTTAGAAAAAAGACTAACTCAATTATGTTTTTCTTGACTTTGGAAATCTTTTTTTTTTTTGTGACTTTTGAAAAAGAAATTTTTTAAAGAAAAGAAAGCCCCCTTTTTTCTTTTTTTAAGCGAATTGTTGTTTTTATTTTTTAGGAGAAATGTTTTTAGAAAAACATTTTAAGAAAGAGAAACCTTTTTTCTTGAAAGCAATTTCAAAAACAAGACACAAATAAGTGTTTGTGCATGAGAGTGACAACTACAAAAATAAAAAGACTTCTATGTTTTTTCTCTTTTTGTTTCTCCTTTTTTTATCTTTTTTATCTTTTTTTTCATTATACTTGGTTTACAAATTACAACGGCCTTGGGTTCACAACTCATATATACAAACTCTTTAGCGGCCATGCTAACATTCGCCTAAGGCCAAATCAAATAAACAAGTAAAAATAAACCTTGCACATGACTAAATAGAAATACAAATAGGAAATAAGCAAGACAATATAGAAACTGTGCTACCTAAAGGAGACGTGCCATATATTCACCACACATCAGATAGTTGGTACCGGTAAGAACCAGAGGAAGAAGATAGAAAGTGAAAAAGTAGAAAAAAAAAAAAGAGAAAAAAAAGCCTCCAAACCATACTAAACAATGAGCAATAACACATTAAAACCAAACTGGTAAGGAATAGCAAACAAATACAAAAAATAGAAAGGGAGAAAAGAAAAATAAAACCAAGAGCTACACCTAAAAATAAGATAATACACAACCACATCAGACCCAGAGAAACAAAAACAATCAACAAAGACCCGAATGAGGGAAAGGAAAAACCCAACAATGGCAACATGTTACTGCACTGCCGCTGAATCATGTTTTTTTTCCTTTTTCGTTGTTTTCATTTTTTTTGTTTTGATTTGTTTTGCTTTGATAATTAGGTTCTTCCAATCATTTTGATGCAAAAAAAAGCCAAAAATCAGAGAAAGAACAAAAGACAAAATAGATACAAACAGAAATGCAAAAGTAACCATTCATGCGAACCAATTTCCCTTTCTTTGGAAACTATGCTTTCCCGGTGTTTTTTTATGGCTATTATGGTTTCTTCTTCTTCCCCCTTTTTTTGAAAACATGTGTTAACCACTGGCCATTTCAACAAACAAGTAAAAGGCATAACAATAAGCAACATACAGTCCAAAAAGTATTTCAAGCAGCAAACCTTTATTATTATTTTTGTTTGTGTTTTGTTTTATTTTTTTCACCCAAGCTCTTCAACGAGACAAGAGATCAAACACAGATGGCTTAACACACAAATAGAAGAGTTATATGTTCAATTCTTTCCCTTTTTCAAGTTGGCTTTCTATTTGATTCGAAACTATGCCTTCACCCACCATAGAGCGTTAAAAACCAAGCCCAGAAGACACAACACGTGAAATGACTAACTCAACATCTGGACTAGGAGAGAAATGACACTACCCAAAAATAAGCATTGGAAAAAGCAAATGAATAGATGAAGTAACTAACCACTCAAGGAAAAAAAGAATTTCCCCTCGTCTAATGCGGCATCCTCCTTCTTGTCTGCAAACTGGGTGTCCCCTTTGAACGCTGATTGGCTGTTGTGGTGTACTAGGTTGAAAAGGGCGTTTGTCGCACATACACTCCAAATAAAATTTAAATTAAATATAGCTAATGGCTTAACCTAGATCATTCTTTATCGGAGGACTTATAAAATTCAATTCAACCTATTTAATTACCTGTTTAATAAAAATTAATAAAAAAGAACAACTATGAAATTAGGAGATTTTTGATTGAATTAAAACTAATTAAAGCAAAGATTTTAAACCATAAAATTTAATTAATCAAAGAATGTAACCTGTTTAACTTCACACCTGAATGTTGTTTATCACTATCGCAAAAGATAAATTAGATAAATTATGACCTCATAATTTAAATACACCAAGACACCATAAATACAATTAAATTATAAATTTATCCCAACCAGAATAATTATGAATTAATTCTCAAAAGACTACCTTGTTCCCTACGAAACAAATCTTTTCACTCAATTAAAATATTAACGCACGATGAATTGCTAAATCAACACTTAACCAAGATATTAAATTAATAAATCAAAGAGATAGAGAATTAATTCATAGCATATAAAATACCATATTAAGTATTAAAACATGGATTCAAAACAAGCATCCAAAGTGCTAAGCTAAATCGATTATAAAATACTTACCCCTCTACGAGTTGAAAAATCACAAATCTGTTCGAAAAAATTAACACAGCAGAAATAAAATAGAATTAAGAAAAATAGGCTGCAGAGAATTAAATATTCAGTCTTGAACTCAATCTGGATCTTTAATCTTTGGTGCACAACTTCTCTCTTCAATTTCTTCAATTGCTGTTTAGAAAAATTGCTGCGCTGGACGATGTCGTTGGGTGCTGCCGCGCATATGGAGGCAACTTGATTCCTTGGGCAGCGCTGGAAATCATGATGGATGGAAGGCATGGGATGGAGATGGCGTTGGGTTTGCTCGGCAATGGGTATTGCAAGAGATGGATCCCCGATGCATGCCTTTTCCTTACGTTAAAAGATCCAGCAAATTGGAAACCAAAATTAAGCCTTCTTTCCCTTTACGTCCCACAATCTTCTTTCTTCCTTCTTTGACTTCTTCACGGACCCACCCCTTAATGTTTCCAATTGCTCTTCAACCTACATGTCATCACCGGATTTCGTCCGGGCGGGAAACCCAAAAGAAAAGCCCAAGTGTTGCTAAAAGCTCTTTTTTTTTTTGAAGTTAAAAATTAAATTCAATTAACCTAAGAGGCTAAAGGGGTCCTAAGTTTTAAATCATTTCATTTTATTTCTAAGTTTTTTTTTTGGTTAAAGTTAAAATTTTAAATTAATTTGCCTAGAAGATTAAGGGTGCAACCTAATTGGAAAAAGAAAAATTTGAACATTTTTATTTAAGGAAGAGATATGTTGGAAAAAAATCTTGAACTCCTTTTTTGCTTAGAAAATTCCTTTTTCTTTCTCTCTTTTTGTTTGTTTGTTTGTTTGTTTGTTTGTTTTATTTGGTTTTGTTTGGTTTTGCTTTGTTTTGTTTTTCAAAAAAATAAAATAAAAATAAAAATAACAAAACCATTATAAAAAACACAAATAAAAGTGTGGTGTGTGAAAGTGACATCCAAAAAATAAATCTTCCCCTTTTTCTCTTTTTTTTTCTTTTTCACTTTTAATTTTCACTATTTTTTTGTTTATGATTATAGTTACAATAGAAGAGGTCTTAGACCTGATGACAAATTAAATAGAAAAACTAACATAATAATTAAAAACATAAATGTTGATGGAGCTCCTGCAAAATAAATGTTAAAAAAAAAAAAAGACACCAAAAAGCCACCCAAAAACGTTAGACGTTAGCAAATGCAAACTAAGGTTATCATACCAGACATGGAAACATCATCAAAACACAAAAAAACGCAGGCATGGAAATTCCCATCTCGTTTTCCTTTTTTTCATTTAAAATTCAAAAACCAGACATGGAATAAACGTTAAAAAAAAGGAAATAGAAACAAACTAATGTAAATCAACCAAAACAAATTCTAAACTACGAAAACAAATTCTAAACAGATCCTACACAAATTCTAATTTAACATGCCAGACTATGAAAACGTGACTTAAACTAGCAAAGTAAATGTGATGCAGTAATGTGGATTAACACATTTAGATCGGGCAGTGTGGTCTTGACAAAATCAAAGCACATAAGGACGTGAGTTTAAACCCAGAGAACAAAACGGACACACAATGAAGGATAAAAACCAATTAAAGACTCAAAAAAATGCAGATGCTGTTTTGTCCCTTTCTGATGTTAAACAAAACAAATCGCCCTTTGACAATATGTAAATGAAAAACCAAACAATATATAGCATCAAGGAACCCGTGAAAGCCTAGCACAGAAAATGATCTTGACAAACTCTATCATTTCGGCATGGATTTTGTACGAGAAGATTGATCAATCAAATGGCAAGGAGTACTCACGAAAACTAATTATAAACTAACAAAATTCAACCATCCGTATATCAAGCAACTATATAAAAAGAATGCAGTTCCCACCAAGCAGGCTTCTTCAATTTTACGAATCAGCCACCCTCTTCCTCGACGGGTTGATGAGCTTCGGCGTTGAACAACAAGGAGATGCAGGGCGGTGGAGCGTTGCAGGATGGCGTCGTGGTTTGGTGAAGGCTGCAGCGAGGCTTGCTTTGGGTCGGAGGTAGTGTTGGTGGGGATGGCGATGCAGCAGTACGGAATCGCGAGGGGCTTTGTAGTTAGTGACAGCGGCGGGCAGCAACTGCTCTAGGAGTGATTTCAAGGAAGCCGGCAATCGCGTCTTGGGTGGGGTTGGCGTTGTGTCTGCCGTTCAGGGGGCTTGGGCCGTGGAGGTGTGGTAACAGGCTAACAGCATCATGGAGGGGCGACGACGTCAACACAAGGCGGCGGCTCAGGGCAAAGATGGAACAAACGCACGGCCAGCGGTTGCAATTTTCGGCCGGGAGGAACTCTCTAGAGGGATTTGAAGGAGGAGATGGAGATTGAAGAGTGGATTTTTGATTTTATTTTTGGATCGTGAAGAGAGCCCCCTTTTGCTTGATGGAGAAGATGAGTTTAATAGAGGGGAAGGAAGGTTAGAGTTTTTGGGTTTGATTGAGGGAGAGAAAAAAGGAGGTAGGGCATGGCGGTAGGCATGATGGCTGTCCGGCGTGGATGAGGAAGACGACGCAGCATGGGAGAGAGAAGAAGAAGACGCGCCGAAGAGATAAGGCGTGCCGTAGTGGGTGAGTTTTTTTTGTTTTGTTTTTATTTTTTACTTTTGTTTTTCTTTTTATTTTGTTTATTTTGTTTTGTTTTAATTGTTTTATTTCTAGCAAATCAGAAGTCGACACATGGGTGAGAGATGGGCTGGAAAAGAGAGGGTGACGGCTAGGGTTTTTGACTTTTTCAATTCGGTAGCCGTTAACTGCGTTTTTAGGTTTTGAGATCGAAAAGGTAACTCGGGTTTCAAAAAATTTCAAGAAAATTATTTTTGAACTCGGGGTGCCGTGACGAACGACCCCGTATCCTTTTTATTTTAAAATGATTTTATTTTTTCACTAAGCCTGTACTGCGTGTCCCAAAACTGCTTTATTACTTAAAAATATTTTTTTTTCTTTTTTCGAAAATAAGCGTTGTGAGCGAATATATGCAATATATACGTCAAAATTCTCAGAATGATGAGAGAATTAAGAAAATGAGGTTCCTAACCTGACCCAGAGTGTCGTTTTGAATATTGGCCGCTAATTGACCACCGTTAGCGGTCCAAATACGGCTTTGACCATAACTTCCTCGTTTGACCTCGGATTTGAGCGCGGTCGAAGGCGCCGATCCTGAAATTTAGTTTTCTATCACTTGGTACAAAATATTTAGCGTTTGAAATCCTTTTTAAAAAAGTCGTTACAATTGTGCCTTTCGAATCAACGGTCACGTCTCTTTAATTATTTGTACAAAATTATTAACAAATAGAAAAGAAGTCTAAAGTGGCAAATGAACGTGTATGTCCAACCCGGACAAAATGGGGTCCAACACTACCTATGTAACATGCAAAAAAAAAATAATAATAAATGAAACACAAAAACCATTCAATAATACATTAAAATAAAAAAATAAAAATATAATTTAATTAACCCAAATATATATAGAGAAAAATTCTACTAAGATTAAACTTAAAATAATCAATTAAGCCCAGAGAATTAATAGCAACCCTTAGATCGGGTTTTGTTGATGCGCTGAACGGTCGGCGTCTCCGTCGAATTTCAAAGAGATAGAGATGTGAGGTCAGGTTTTCGTGGGGAACGATGGACGGGCTAGGTGACCAGGCGGGGTGGGTGTTACTCCACAATGACTGGCAGAAGGATTTTCGTCCAAGGGGAGCGAGGGCTATTGTGAGTTTGGCAGAGGAGGATGGAGAATTTCCATGTGTTTCTTTTTTTGAATTTCCGTTGGAGAGGGGGAGCCCCCCATAATCAGAAGGGTTTGAAAGCTTAAATAGAGGGTGGATTTTAGGGTTTGGGTTTGAATCGCATGATTCGACCATGGTTGAGTTGATAGTTTGGCTCGGGTGTAGTTGAGAGAGAAGGGAAAACCAAGATTTGACCATGGTTCACTTTGGGTTGAATAGGTCCAATGGAGAGAGGGGGAAGGCAGGCTGGCAAGGCATGGTTGGCCGGACTCTGCTATGGTCCTTCGAGCGTAGTGGCCGGATGTGGGAAAAGAGATGGCATGGGAGGGAGAAGAAATAGAAGAAGATAATACGTGAACATGAATAGCTAAGGTTGAATTAAACATGTGGTGGAGGATGACAAATTAGAGGATGATTACGTGGACTGGGATAAGAGGGAAAGAGAAGAGGGTGGCAGCTAGGGTTTCTAATTTTCTAATTGGATAGTTTTTAACTGCTATCTTTAGGTTTTTTTAGAACCAGGAAGGCAACTCGAGTTTTAAAAAATTGCATGAAAATTATTTTTGGAGTTAGGGCATCATGATGAGAGATTCCGTGTCATTTTTATTTGAAAATTGTCTCATTTTTGCATTAGGCCTATACTGCGTATCCCAAAACTGCTCTATTATAGGGAAAACATATGTTTTATTTTAAAAAAAAAGTTTCAAGAGCGAATATATGCAATATATATATATATATATCAAAATTCTCATAACGATGAGTAGAATGAGAAAATGAAGCTCATGACTTGATCCAGACCACCATGAGTGACCCGAAAGTGATTTTGATTATAATTTTTTGATTTGACCTCAAAATTTATTGTGGTTAAAGGCGTTGATCCTCAAATTTGATTTTATATCACTTAGGACTGGCTCTTTGGCATTTGAAGGCCTTTGTGAATATGTCATTGAATAATAAGTGAATATTAATTGAATGTTTCTTATCTCTCTCCTAAATTATATACCCCCTCCCCTCCTAAAAGTTTTATCTTATATGTGAGATCTCACATGGATTAGGGAGGGGAACAAAGCTTATTATATGAGTAAGGGAAGAAACCTCTCCTAGCATATGTGTTTTGGGGGCAAGACCCGAGGTAATTCCGAGTCGATGAGGCCTATGAAGAACAAATTTGTGCTAGCCGAAGGTCTAAAGCAAACAATATCTACTATGGGGGAGACTGGGCTATCACACATGGTTTCAAAGTCTAACTCGGGTCGTGTGCCAGTGAGGACGCTAGGCCCCAAGGGAGGCTGGATGTGAGATCCCACATGGATTAGAGAGGAAAATAAAGCTCATTACATAATTAAGGGCAGAAATCTCTCTTGGAAGACCCATTTTGGAGGCAAGAGTCGAGGTAATTATGAGTCGGTGAGGTTTACTAAGAACAAATTCGTGCGGCCGAAGGTCCGAAGCGGACAATATCTATTACAGGAAAGACTAGGCCGTCACAATATCAGTGGTATCAGAGCCGATTCCATGGAAACAGATGCTGAATTTTAGAATAAAGTTTATGAAATATTGGCTTGTTACATGTCCAAAATCAACCAAATTCATGTTTTCTTACAAACCACACTCACCCAACTACGAACCATGAAAACCTTCCACAATCAAGCCTCAAGAGGAATGGATGTCAATCCTTGTGCCTCTAGAGAAAACTCTCATAACCTCTTTCTAGTCCAAACATCATATAACATTGCCAACCATGAACCTCATTGATCCTTTCCCAAATCTATATATAAATTCACAACCAGTAGTTACCCCGCTGAAGCCTCCAATGACTATTTTGCCGCTTCCTAGCCCCGATCACCAGAATGCCAATCCTTGTTTTGCTATCTGCGATAGTCGGAGGAGCGTGCACGCCACGCTCTCCCTTACTATCGGCGTCATTTCCCAAGACACATACTGGCCAGACCCATTCTAGCCTCTCAAACATTGTCATAAACACCCAAAGAAAGGTTGTCACACTAGGCCATCACCACCCAACCTTGATCATCCATCTCAATTGCCTGATTGACCCCATTATTATGCACCATCGTTGCATTCCTTAGATGCATACCTTCTGCCAGTGCCGATTTATGTCATTAAGGATCAGCCTCCCACTGTACCTCAACCTGCTTTGCTTCGCAACACCACTCTATTATGGAGGATCAACATGTGTATGGTGATTTCATACTTAAGGACAAGGATGTTTTGAGTGTGAGGAAATGATATGTGCATATCGTGCATAATTATCTCTATGAATTAATACATAACTTTGTGGGTAGTGATGTTTATTGGTAATTATTTAACTTTTTCCATTTCTATCTATTATTGATTGTAGTTATCCTTTTATAGCAGAGACTATATAAGAGCTACAAAAGATATTGAATAATATGTGAAAATTAAATGTTTCTTATCTCTCTCCTAAATTGTATACTCTCTCCCCTCCTAAAATTCTTATGGTATCAGAATATAATGTGCATATTCCATACCTTGTTTGTTCCTGAAGCACAAAAAATGCATTATGGAGATGAGGCCCCCAAACATTCCATATAGTTCCATATTAGTCTTTTATTTTAGTACCTTGGTGAAGACTTTTGAAGTCTTGGCAAGAGTAATGCAATTTATGCTTAATAATTCGGAGAATAAAAGCCTAGTGAAGAAAAGCAACAAGCTTACACATCCAAGCAAATTTAAAACAAACAGAACAATACACATCCACAAAACAAAATTGAAAGAAAAAACAAAATAAATCAAGCAAATTTATTACAAAACACATCCATAAAAAGCACGGTTCCTGGTCAGTCTGAAATTAAAACTACCTTTCAATATGGACAACTAATACAATGTTGAACAAGAAAAAACAAATAGAATAGAAGATGCAGCAGTATAGAATAGATTCAAAATAGAGAAAAAAACCAGAACATAACAGAAAATGTAGCAGCAATATAGAATAAATCCATAATAAAGAAAAAAACCATAACAAAATAGAAGATACAACAACACTTTAAAAACTGTCTGATCCTGTAGAGAAAACCAAGAACAAAGGAAAAATACACAGTAAAGGTGTAACAAAAAAACAACCTTGGAATTACAAAAGTCAGCCTCACCCTGACAACCAGACTCGATGTCTCTCACAAGTTCTAAAATTAGAGATTTAAGGAAAAGTGGACTTCAAGTATTCAACAAAAAAATCAGCACTAAAATTACAAAAAGTATAAAAACAACCAGATTTGAAGTCTTCAACAATAAAAAAAAGTACTAAATTACTTAAATATTAAAAAAAGCAACTTTGAAGTTTCACCTTATTATTGGTAAATCCACTTCAATAAATGTTTACACAAACTAATACAAAATAAACAAATTAGTTCATACATTATAAAATTATGTAAAAAACTAAATAATAAAAATACGTAAATTTGAATCAACACATACTTTTATCACAACAATAACAAAATGCAATTAGTTAGAGAAAAAATTCCCTTAAATGTAAATAGAATTTGTTCCATGGAAAAATTACGTCAATAAATAAGAAACAAAAAAAGGTTCAATTAATTTGTAGACAAAATTAAACAAAAAAACTAACATAGAAAACAACAAGTGCAGAGATATTAAAAATAATAATTTATAGACAACAAAAATATTATATTGATTTTTATAACATCTTTCATTCTTATTGATATTATTTATTCAATTTCAAATATTGATTTTTCAAATCGCACATGTTTTCTTTTAATTAAAAGAAAACTATTCTTTTTATTGAAATACAAAAAACATTCTTGTTCCGTTTTAAAGCTTTGCAACAAGAAGTTTGTATTATAACAGTATATGGGATTATATTGCCTAAGGAAATATTAGAAATAGTATAGAAGCATATAAGAATATTATACAAATATCTAAACACACAAACATACAAAAATATGACTAGTAAAACTAGAAATACTGTCGTCAAAGAGATATTATCGCCAAGAAAGTCACATCACTTGTAGATCTAAACACTCAAGAATATTACCAATGGATCTAAGCACACCATTGTCAAGAATATCACCAATAGATATTATATCTTGTCAAGCTCACCAATAGATTTAAAAACCTTGAATAGATCTAAACCCACAAGTAAATAAAAAATATCACCTGTAGATTTAAATACAAAATAAAATACACGTATAGAATCTAAACATAAAATACATACATCATCACCAAACTTGCAACAAAAATCCTTTCTCAATAAACAAAATAAATAATTACATAAAACGTTAACAACTAAACATACATGCTGCAACGACCTTGGGTCTAGTGCCGTGGCAGCAACTGCCGACGTCAACGAGCTCCTCGGACAGAGACTTGCCATGTGGGAGCTTGTCTTCGCCAAGCTCAAGTCGGAGGCCAGGGTTTCCGGCTACCATACCTACCATACCTACCATATCCAGCTATGACCCACTGGATCTGAGCTGGGATACCACACTACATGTGGAACTGCAGCCAACCAGGGGAGATAGACTTTTTTTTTTAGGGTTTTATTAGTAAATTATTCCCATATGACTATATCCATGAAAATGATTCAATCCTCGGATAAGGGGAATGAAAATTTTCATATTCACTTGAATGAGATCCCTTTGAGAGTCAATTGTTTTCATGAGATTACGTGTTACAAACATGAGAATAGCCTTAGAGGAATGTATAGGATAACTCTTCATTCCATTGTCAGGTATCAAATAAGGCATTAAGTGTGTCCATACGGTATTTTTGGGCTATTAAATCCCTAACAATCAAGTCAATTTGATCATTCTTTCACAAAATTGAAGAAATTGTTCGGCATATATGTTGGTTGGTTGTTAAGCACCACAAATGAACCCCAAGATAATTTTATGGCAATTTATGGAAGTCATAAATCCTGTTAATACATCACCTACAATAGCCACTACACACTGCAGCAAAAACTGACACAAAGGCGTGGCCCGTGAGTGACTAGCTGAGCAATACTGCAATTAGCGTTTGTGAAAAAAATGATCAAATGGATCCAAAATACAGGTTTAAGGGCGTCATTACGGTGAGTCATATTTTTAGATCCATTTAAAATAAGTATTTGTATTGGACTTTCGCAGTACGGTCGCGGGGGTGTAGCTCATATGGTAGAGCGCTCGCTTCGCATGCGAGAGGCACAGGGTTCGATTCCCTGCACCTCCATTTTTGAGGTATTCGGCCAAGTTTTATAGATTTATTTTCGTATGATTTTCGTATAGATTATTTTCGTATGATATCTGATTTACGCCATGAGAATGATAAATAATGCTTTAATTTTTTTTATTAAATATTTAATAAGCAGTTAATTTATTAGAATTATACTTCAAAAATATAAATAACGATAATATATTTATTTAAATGATACACATAAGAAAATTACTAAGGGAAAATATGCATAAATAAAAACATAAAATTTAAAAACTTACTATATCTGCATAGAGAGACCTAATTAATCGCACTTCTTTAGTGCCACACTAATGAAATAGTTTAAAATCTATTTCATTAGTGGATTAAACTCAAAATCTATTCAATTATTCAATTTCTCGTGAAAAAGTTCATTCAACTTACTACCAAAATGTTAGTTGAAAAAATAATACCTGATTTGAAAACCATATGATAATTATTAAGCACAATCACCTCAACCCCACACTTTTCCAGCCAGCTGGTACACAAAAATCTTAATAGACAAAATATAATCGTTTTATTTTATTTTTTTCCATATGGGTTGTAGTGAATCATCAGCTCTGTCATATCTAAATTCTTTGATTTTACTGTATGCATGCTGTGCAAATACTCTATTCAATCAAAATGCATCAATTCTGAATTGATTCATAAAAAAATGATATATAAATAAAGATGACAAATTTATTGCTCTCTTTAATGTTGATTCATGCTGAATGAAGCATGACATTCTTGTTTGGTAATCGTCATACAAGATTAAAATTGCAATGGTGTTAGATGTGAAAAAAAGTTCCTACACATAAACCGTCCCTGTTTTCTCTATATCATCACCATCACCGAAGTAGTCTGATTGCTGCATCATTCCTTGTTGAATCTCCTTTACTGTTTCAAAGAATCTCCGTCTTGACGTTGGGAGTCTTGATAGCATCAAACAAAAGCCTTGTAGCCTGTTCAAAGCAACCCATCGTATCTAAATTTTGCCATAAAGGAAAGTGGTCGATGGTGGAAGGAGTAGGAGAAGAGATTGAAACCTACCTTCTTCCAATACCCTCTAATTGAGCTCTTCTAATCTCATCCTCTGGAGGAAAGCCCCCATTCTGCCAAGTTTCAATCCTCACTTTATCTCCACTATATAGGCAAAACTTGTAAAGATATAATATTTCAGTCTCTGCTAAATTTAGATTTTTAATCTGCTCTTTAATCACAATCATGGGCTGAAATAACCAATCGAAAACCCTTCCTTCAGGCCTATTTAAACTTGTCAGTTCAACATTGTCACCTGACACAAACACAAAAGAAAAGCCAAATAAATTGCCTCAAGCCAATACCTAAGAAGGTAAGCAATAGCTGAAAATCTGTAATTGGTAAATGAACCGGATCATATTAATATATAAATCTGCCTAAAGATCTGTAACCTAGTAAATAAAGTGGATCATATTGATACACATTCATGAATTGATGAAATAGTCCCCACAAATTGTCCTTACTCATGAGAATTCCAGGGGAACCACTCTTTATGGAGTATAGAATGAACTCGAGAAATGCATAAGCTGGGATTCCAATGTTAACTATCTTGTTCTTGTAATACTGCCATGCTTCTAAATCAGACAACCCAATGGCTCCGTTCCTGAGAAGCACTTTCCCCAGATGTTGACAGGTTATAAAGAAGCGTTCATATATCTGATAAAAGTACAAAATTCAGTCATAACTGATGAACACGAGGACAGGAATTATGCAACAACTCCAAATATGTCAAAATCATTAAATCAAGTGGAATCAAGCAAGCATTACCTACTAAAAATAGTCAATAAGTTTTCATGCTGATTCTTTCCTTCATATTTACAAGTTAATTATTAAGGGAATGGGAAAAACCCATCACCCTTGGGACATTTGGTACACTCATTTTCCTTGCAAACTAAATTTAACTAATGAAAATTTAAAGGAAAATTCTTAGTCATAAATATAATATGCATTTTTTTCTCACCTCCATGGAACTTAGAGCCTTCATTTTTTGAGAAGGTGTCCTTATCATAGGTTCATTAAAACAAGACGCATCTATCTGTTCAACCAAATCTTTTACGGGGAGAAGCGATGAACTGGATGTAATATCTTCACGATATTTAGGTCTGGCTGACCATGTAAACAAAGGTCAAAAAAGTAGGAAAATAAAAGGCAAGACAACTTTGATATTTTTATAAAATTGAAATACTCTACTAGCATTAGTAGAGTTTCCCAAGTAATTTTCCTGTTATACAAAAGTTACACACCTTGGAAAGCAGGACCCTTCTCGGAGGTCAAGAAAGTCATTGGTGAACTCATCAAAATTGGAAACTGAAGCAATTACATAACACAATCCTTTCTTTGTAGAACTTTCCTGAAGCAGGTACATAACAAACCTATGAATGTCCACTTGTAGAAAGAAACTCAAATCAATAACAAAAAATATAATCCGCTCCAGTGTCAGTATTATCAGATTCAAATAATCAAATGTGCACCTGATAAGAAACAAAAGCAGCAGCTAGTCCGAAAAAGAAGCTTGAGACTATTCCGGTCAAAACTGTGCAAATAACTACGAGCGGCCAAATCAAAATCAAAATCCCAGCAAAGGGGACACAAACAGTTTCCAAAAATGGCCCTTCCCTTCCAATAAGATCCTGTACCAAACGGTACCATCCTTTGAATAGAAGGATGGGAGCTTTGTACAGCACCACAAAAGTAATTAAAGGTACATCAACTAGCAATCCTATTGCACCACAAAAAATACATCTTGATATCTGAGTAACCCTACATGAAAGGATAGAATAAATAGAGTCATTAGAGGGTAAAACAACCTGGTGTAAGATCACAACATTCCAATTGAAGACCAACTCAAAGTAATTAGAATATATTGCAACATAAATTGCAAAAAGTTGACTGCTGTTTCTTTCATCTCTTCTTCTCTTTTTTTTTTTTTTGGTATTATTTCCAGACCCCCACAGTGGTTCAAAATGGAACTTTTATAGATTTAAGATTTTTAGGTAATGCCATCTGCAACATGGTCCTATAGAATAGGTGATAAGGGTAATCATGAATCAATTTATCAATTACAGATTAGAATATCACACACACGAGTTAATGGAAGCAGCTGAAACATTTTACTTTCATGTTGTACAAGACATATGGGATATGCCTAATGTCTAAATTTAAAAAGTGGAGCCTAACTCCTAAAGAGCAAAGTTTTATTACACTTGACAACATATTACATTGGACAGCCAACAGATACTAGACGTAGAATATTTTAAATATCTAGAGTTAATAATTTAGTGAAACAAAGAAATTAATAGTGATTAAAGCTAGAATTAGCTTTTAGTGAAAAAGTACGATAATAATTTTGTGTGACCAAAATATGCTATTAAGTTTAAAAGAAAAGTTTAATCGGATAGTTGATAGATATTTTTGCTGTAATACTTGAACAATGTAAAGTATTTGGAAACGATAATGTTTAAATTTTTAAAGGACCTATCGTATTTTTGTGATATTATTTTCAAATGCTCATAGTGGTTCATTGATGAAATTTTATTATTTAGCCACAAAGATTCAAGATTTTTAGATTATACCATTTGCAACATACTCTTATAGAAAAGTCTATATTTATTCAAATACTAGTTAAAATAATACATACATATATATATACACACACACACACGCATATAAGAGCATCTCTAATAATAATATAATATGTATTTTATTTTTCTATATGGATAATTCTTTATTTGTGAAGAGTATTTTTTGCTTTTAACATCAACAACATTTTTCATTTCAACTTTATTTTTATTAAAATGATAATTTTTATTATAATTTTAATATAATAAAATTTCATTTGGAGAGAGGAGAGAAAAGATAAAAAATAATAAAATAGTATGTGAAAAATAAATAGTAACTCTTCAAAAATGAAGAGTTATTATAGCATCTTGTACATGTAAAGAATCAAATGAAAAGTTTGTTGGAGCTTATTTTTGGTATTTGCTCTTTATTTGTAGACAATAGAGAGCTTCTTGGAGTTAGATTTAAGGTTTGTTAAAATGAAAATGTGAGACTAAGTTCTTATCATAAGAACTTCTTTAATCTAGACTGTTAGATGTTACAATTAACGATTTAGGTTAAACTGTTATTTAACTATAACTTTGCTACAGTAATTTACTATGTCAGAACTATAGTTATATAAAAGTCTAATCTAAACTATTGAATCCTAATCAAATGGTATAAATTGAAAGTTATCAAGATAAGAACTTAGTATTACATTCTTAGTGTTGAAATATTATATATATATATATATATATATATATATATATATATATATATATATTTTTGAGTTGAACTTTTAGCATGGAACTGCAACCACTAGCTAAGTTGATTGTAGCTGTAATACAATGCGATGTATCTAGAAACTATAATATAATATTTAAAGGACATACGTATTTGTAACAAGTACCAATTGCAGAGGAAATAAAGTGGCGTCGGTGGTAGGCATACACCCATGAGATAAAGTCACTAAGGGGAGTAAAAAAGCCTTAACATAGGACTTAAACACGAGTTCATACATACTCGATGTCGATGGGTTTTTTTCCATTGGCTTCCAGTAACTCAACCATTACCGAGTAATAGGAATGGAAGGAGAAATCAGCAAAATCACGAACAATGGTGCAGGCACCCCAAACATTGCTATAAGTACCATCCTATATGTATATATTCACAGATATTAAACAATCACATCCAGTAATACCAATTCCAGCTTGCAGGAGATTAGGGGAAAAGATAGTGGTTCAATAGTAAATATACCGTGAAGCATCTGATGAATCTCATCTGGATCGAAACACCTTCTCTGCTAATTGCCTTGAATGTTTCCATTACTGGCCAAACATATGCGTACCCAATTCCCATGATAGCAGTCCCAACCGACCCAATAACTGTCCACGCTATGGTGGTGGGTACTGGGGCTAAAAGAATCAATATACACTTCAGATATGGACCAAACTTCTTTGTTCTGTTCTTCAAAGACGTGAAACACAATATCCAATTATCAATTAACCGAACTCAAAAATCCTGGTTTTGCGCACGTCGGTTTACTATTTCTCAGAAACCATATATATATATATATATATATATATATATATATATATATATATATATAGGAGAAAGTTATGAAAGGGCAGCGAAAGGAAAACAAACAGAGAGAGGCAAAGATGGGAACCTTGCTATGCAATAGATACTGCAAACAACATGAAATGGCCATAACCCTATCAAAACGCCTGCATCCCCAAACGCTATCACAAGGAACACGAAGGGGCTGAATACGACAACTGCATCACAGTTTACGGATTCATCAAATTGATCAATCGATTAAAAGTGGGATAAATGATAATTCAAATGTCAGAAAGGAAGAGAGAAACCTTTGATTAAACTCAAAACCAGGAGGAAGGAGAAGACAGGGGCGAAAAGCACGGTGTAGCAGATCCACTTGAGAACTCGCAACGTGGGATTCGACATGTTTGTGCTTTCTAAGCTGCAGATTTGGCTCACTCCAACAGCAGCCTCTCTCCTCTGCTACAAGTAGCCTTGCTTTTTTTGTATGTCATGACTCATGAGTCTTTCTTTATGTTATTTACATATTTGTCGTCATCCTAAACAGCAACCAATTTAAAAACTATATAATAATGCACAGTTATCGGTTAATAAGGTGGCGCCAAGAAATGTAAAGAAAGAAATGTTACTGATCGAGCCGAATACAAATATTAAATAATCATATTTATGTTTATTTATTAGTTTTCGCGAGTAGCTTGCGAATACTTACTCACAAACCGTATTTGTTGGAATGTTTAACCCAAATCACTTAAGAACAAGAAAGTTAAGGCATATATAAGAAGAAAAAAGACTTTAAATGTCACGATGCGTTTTAAAGCCGTGCGAGCCAATTGGGCGAGCCCAAAGCAGATAGTATCGTGACACTTAATCGGGCCTTTACCTGTGTCTGATTCAAACAAACTGGTATCAGAGCCTGATTGTCCTATAGTTATTCCCGTAGTGTTTCGTGATATTAAAAGTCTCCTCGATGTGGTGTGAACTAACGGCATGTCCTGTTAGTGCGGCGGTATCCGGGTTATGATGTCACTTTAATATTGAACCGGTTTGATCTCTCCACAATGAGTGATGTGAACTAGCGGCGTGTCCCCAGTTTCATAGGTGTGTCTCCAGCCTATAGTGTACGGTCGATCTGTGACAAAGGAAGAGATTATTAGGATGTTTGTCCCACATCGCTCAAGGATAAGAAAGTTAAGACATATATAAGAACAAAGAATATTTTAAATGTCAAAACGTGTTTTAAAGCTGTGCGGGCTAATTGGGTAAAGCAGACAGTATCGTGAGTCCGTGACACTTAATCGGGCCTTTACCTGTGTCCGATTCTAACAATATTCATGAATACACCAATATACATATTTACGAACATTACATTTTTTTTCAAGAACTTAATATGTTTGTTTGTTTAATTGTTTATGAACTAAAATATCTAATTATCTAAAATTTATAAACAAATTAGTTTGTTCATTCATTTGTTCACGAACTCAAGAAGTTATACGTTTGTTCGACTATTTGTGAATTAAAATACCAATAATTTAAAATTTATAAATAAGCATGTTCATTCGTTTATTCGATTACTCAATTGTTCATGAAATGTTATTCGTGAACATTTGTTCACGAATTAATTATTGATGTTCTCAAACATTGTTCGTTGTAACAGCCCAAGTCTCTCGTAGCACGATATTGTCCTCAGACTCTACAATCCACCCCCCTTAGGAGGCCCACGTCCTTGTGGAACTATGACACACCGACCCGATCTCCAGTTTTGATACCATCTGTAACAACCCAAGTCTCTTGTAGTATGATATTGTCCGGTTCAGGGTCCAAGCCCAATCTCTGATTTTGTTCTTGACAGTGCCACACAGGCACCCCAAAAAGTCTCGTGCCAGGAGAGGTCTCCACATCCTCTTAAGAGACACGCTTCGTTCTCCTCCTCGGCCGATGCGAAACTTATAAAGTCCTCAAACCCTACATTCGTAAACACACGTTTACGAACATTGTTCGCGAACATAAACAAGCTAACATAGTCTTGTTCATGCTCGTTCATTTATTTTGATGAACAAAAAAAATAAAGATTGTTCGCGAACATTATCTTTTTTAAACGAACGAACATAAATGATATTTTATTGAGCTGAACATGAGCTTATTCGCAAACGTTTAGTTCGTTTACAGTCCTACTGCCAATAATTTTTATTTTTCAAATAAATTTATTTATTAATATTACACTTTTCAACTATTATTGTTAGATTTTGAATCTTCATCCTTCAACTTAGATCATACTTTTTATCAATAAAACTAATGTCATGAAACTATTCACCATCAATGAATTCTCATAAGTTACTTTAAGGCTTTGAGCTTGTGTTTAAATATGCTTAATATTCATATTTCCTATGCATGGATTAGCGGGTTGCGTTAGAGCACTAGCATCATACTTATTAAATATTTTAAAAAATTAAACTATTAATCACATATGATCATAAAATATTCTTGAAGTACATAATTTAGCTAAAATTTTTAATAAATTATGATTTTTACTTTAATTTTTTAAATTTGAAGAAATAATAGATTAAAAGTCATAATATGTTGAATTTTTTTATTAAAACGTACTTCAAGAATATTTTATAATATTAATATTTAATTATATTTTTATAATTTAAAAAAATATTTGATAAACCAAAGAAAAGGTCTATCCCTAAGCCAAGGGAAAGGTCTGTCACTTAGTCACTTACCTCTTACAATTTAATTATCTATCCCTACGCCAAGAAAAATATTTAGTCACTTACCTCTTCTATATTTCTCAAGTGGAACCAAAGCCAAGGGAAAGGTCCATCCGAGCACCCAAATTTGACATTTTATATATTTTTTATAGCTGAACAAGTCAACTTAGTGTTAATAATAAAAAAAAAGGTAAATCAATTATTATATTTCAAAACAACTTTCGAGTTTTAGCCTGTTGATAGAAGTAATGCTGATAGATTATATTAGTAATTGAGGTAGTAATATTTTTATTTTCATCAGATTAATATTACTTTTTTAAAAAATTATTTATTCATGCCAAAAAAAAATTCTTACACATATTGCTTATATAATTTAACTATGAATAATTTTGTTACAGTATATATATATATATATATATATATATATATATAAATATTTAATTATTGTGCTCGTCTCCACCCTACGCGGTTTGGTGCCAGTCGCAAAGAGTTCTGAGTTTTAAAATGAAACGGCTACGTGAGTTTGTCGGGTATTGAACTCGAGGATTCAGACGATTGCCTTGAGGAACAAGACGGGTTTGTCTGTTGCGGGTCCCATGCCTCCGGCAATTATGCACGTGTTGCTTGGTCCCACACAGCGACACCCAATACAATAATAAGAAAGTGGGTAAATAAACAATAAAAATTTACGACTACAACAATCAAACAGACTCATGCAATGCCAAATTTAATTATTTGACAATATATTAATGAAACCCCGTTATGGTTTTTAATTAAATGTCAAACCATATTGGTTGGATTAGCATGTGATTAGCACTGTTAACATAAAGAAAAAGGTAGCAAAACACATATGCACATAAAGAGAAAGAAACATAAACATTGACTCAAAAGTTACTATTAGTATATACACTAATTGAATTAATTTGAGTAAATTTAGTATTTTTTTTCTTCATCAAAGAAGTATAGTTTACACTAGGCACTGGTGTGATACTTAAACCTAAATATGCACATCATTAAGCCATTCAACCTTCAATTCAAATAATGTAGATTTTTTGCCAATATATTTTGCTAATGGCAATATATATATATATATATGGATTATAAATGTACATATAGTGGTCCATATCATTAGTACACACAAATTTATTTTGTTGTGATAGCATATTAAAATTTGATGTGTAATATAATTTTGAAACAAAAATGTTTTGTGTAAGGCCTGCCACATCGCTATGAAATATGATTGATTGAATGGTTACGATTTTTTTCTCTTCCTCATCCGATGATTTGACATACTGATACATCGTCACGATTATTTAAAGATTATCCAATTCTGATTGTATGTAGCATTATTCATTTTAAAAACTTAATAAATTAAAATTTTCTAATGAAATTTATTACATATAGTATATTAAATGTTAATGTATAATATAATTTTAAAAACTTAATAAATTCAAAAATTTGCAATTTCCTTCTTTTGTGATTTCTCCCACCATTGTTTCTAGGCCAAACAACTTGCAATCACTTAATCTAAGTATGGGAAGGCCATCATCCCCACCAAAATTAGATATTTAAAGGCTCAATTGCCTGTGACACACATTAAAATATGGTGTATTTAGGGATGGCAAAAGCAACTTGACCCGTTTCGATCCAATTTGACTTGTCCCGATAAGCTATTAGGTCAGGCTCGAGTCTTGTCTAATCCGCTCCGACCCAAGAGTTTTAAATAAATTTAATAAAAAAAATAATAACTTGACCCGACTCATTTCAAATTACCCAAACTCCCGATCAGGTTGAGTTCGGATTGGAAATAAATATTTCGGGCTCATTTCCAATCGGATTCGAGTCGGGCGATATTCAGACCTGATCCGATTTGTCGACATCATAGGTGTATTATACACGGCTTATTTAATACCTTTTTTTGCATTTTTTTTCTTAGCTAACGTTCACTAATATATAAAGGCAGTGGCTTTACTTTTGTATGCTTTTATTGACTTTCAAATATATCCGAACATATTCTTTTGAATATATTTTATTTACGTACATTATAAGTGATTTATGTAATTAAATTAATTAATTTTGTACTACATAATATTTTCTTGTAATGAATGAATTAAGATTTTTTTTTTTTCATATTTCTCTCCCCTGCTTTGTTTTCTTGCATGGTATCAAAGCTTTGTGTTAGAATAATTCTATCAGATATGGTCAAGTATGTAAATATAAATGTATTATGCTATCTTTAGAAAAGCAAAAATTCAAGTAATCTAATTAAAGATTTTAAATAAGACTTACGTATATAATTATTATAGAATTAATATATAGATATTAAACTATTATTTTTAATTTGATAAAGATCACATTGAAAATAACAAATACTATATATATAGGTTATGGTCTTCTGATTACATGGCTTATTAGGTCTGCATCTATATCAACAGAACTACTGAAAAGTAAAGTAATAAAAATGTGTTAATTTAGAAGATCATAACTCATTGATCTAACTCCACCAATAGATTCAGAAACATTTTCTATTTATTATTTTAGATCAAGTAATTTCTATAGGCAAATTGTCATGGTCACTGCCATAACATATTGATTTCGATTACGTGATAGCATCATTTTAGCGTGGCAATATACTTTAATTCGGTCGACTCTGCTGAATATACATGATTCTGTATTTAGTTTTTATTATTACATCCTATATGTTGCCTGTTTACAATTTAGTCATGCCATGAATTGCCCTTCGGCCTTATTGGTACGTTAAGCGATGGCATATTTGCTATAAATTAACAATTTTTTTAAACAATCTCGCTTACCATGTGCAGTTGACAATTGCCCTTCGCCTGCTTAAGATGTATGCAAATTGGAATGGATTCAGGCGTGGGCCAAAACAAAATGAAAACCCCCGTGAGCGTGATTGGAAGTGGCCTATGCCTTATTCTATATTAAGCAATTATGAATATTTGTATATATTAAATATGTCAATTTGTATTGGCCCTAAAATAATTAATGACTTTAGTTTTTTGTGATTCCTGATTGTTTGCATGTAATATGCGGTATCTATTTGATATATATATATATATATATATATATATATATATATATATATATTAATCAGTTGTATAACTTTATAATTGTATAGTGTATTTGTGTAATTAGAATTTTACGGGTAATATATTTTAAATATTATCGGGCATTGATGTAAAATTTATACATAGTGATAATGGGTAATATTAACTTGAAATTATTGTTTTTATACGAGAAATCATATAATTACAGATTTAATAGTTCAATGTATTGATTATCATGTATTATTGCATGATAAATTCTTTGATTTCATATTAAATTTGTATAATATATGATAAATTTTAAATTCATATATTATTTGACAAATTACATATTCAAATATTATATGGTAAATTATTTATGATTAAATTTAGTTTTTATCATTCTAAATGATTAATTGAAGTATGATGTCACCAAAATGACCTCTTCTGTGTAAAATATTTATGAGGATGTTGAATATTTGTGGGTATGTATATTTATGTGGGTATTAACTGGCCTAAAGGAAGATTTAATATTTAGTCGAATTGCACACATACCTCTGGTGGTAAACATGTGATGATTATAAGGTTTATTTTACATGTGAATAATAATTCGATCCAAATATAAATTTATTATTTGACATGAGTTATTATCAATATTTGATTACTACAATAAGAGTACCATTTACAATTAATATTATTATCCAAAGACTTGATATTATTATTGTGCTAGATATCTTGAGATGAGACTTACCATTATTTGAATTTGTTGATTATCATATTTGGTTATTAATGTGAACATATTTGGTTATTTTGTTTTTCTTTTCAGCCAAGTTTTTTACTATATTTGTTAATGTCAACTCAGTACCCATGCTTAATGGGACCAACTTCAAAGATTGGAAAGAGAACATTAAAATTATTCTTGGTCGCATGGATCTGGACCTTGCACTTTGATGTGAGCAACCTACTTCTCTTACGAATGCAAGTTCTTTTAATGCTATAAAGAACTATGAGAAGTAGGATCGCTCAAATCGCATGAGTCTTATGATCATTAAGCGCAGCATTCCTAAGGTATTTACGGGAGTGGTATATAATAATATCATTACAGCTAAAGAGTTTGTAGCCAAAATAAAGAAACATTTTGTAAAAACGATAAGGTAGAAACAAGCACGCTTTTAGAAAGCTTGATTGCTATGAGATATAAAGGCAAAGGGAACATAAAGGAGTATATTATGAAAGTGTTTCATTTTGCTTCTAAACTTAAGGCATTGATGTAAGGATCCGTATATGTGTTAACATAACTTATAATCTATATTTGATGTTAAGAATGTTATTTTGAGAATGTAGCTATTAATACGATCATTTTGACAATATTTTGGTCTAATTTGAGGTCCAGAAGCCTCCAGGGGTTATTTAATAAATTTTGGGAGTTAAATTGAGAGTTAATAAGTAAAAATTAGAATTTTGAAGGGCTTTTTGGAAATTATTAAGGAATAGGACGAATTTTAATTAAAAATAGGATTTTGGGGTTTTATTATTTATTATAACTTTATTTTGAGAAACTCTAGCTGTCGGATGAGAGTTCTTAGTGTTTTTCACGTTCTTCGCCGATTTTAGACCGTTCTTATGAGTTTAATCCCTTCGGAAGGCAAGAGGTAGGTGATTCTTGATTCCTCGTTATTCTATTGCACGAATACAAACTGTTAGAATATATATATATATATATATATACATAAACGTTTGGATATGTATGTATTTATATAAATATATTTATTTACGTGTATATACATACAACTGGGCGATTGTTGCAGTGCGGCGTGATTTGACCGGTTTTGAATCCTTGAACGAGCTACTGCACCTATTATCCCTTTTATCATATTCTAATTAGTTATTATTAATTTCTACCCGTACCAGGCAGGCCAGTTGGCCTGGTTTCTTCCACGCGGTGGTAGCGAAGACACCAGGATGTCGAATGACGACCTGGTTAGCGTTTCCATGACGGGGGGGGGGGGGGGGGGTGGGGGGCTATAAGTTCCTGCCTCCACAATCCGTTCGATTCAATGCAACACAAGGGTTTTGTTTTATTTTATTTTATTTTCTCTTAATCAAAAAAAAGGGCATCTTTACATGCGTGGTTTCGTGGTAGTGAAAGAAAAGGGGCATCTTTTTTTTTTAAAAGGGAGGCTTAATTGATTATGGGAATTAAGTCGTGCGTGTCACAGTTAATATATGTGGGTAATAAATCCGTGCATTAAATCCGTGCATTATTATGAAGCCGTGCATGGTATTATATATGTGTATTTTGATAATTATCAAGATATATAGATAAATTTAATTTAATTTGATTTAGTAGTAAAAATAACATATTCATTGATACCATTCCAATAGCAAGGTCAAACAAGAATTATGATATTGTTAGTTTAATAATGAAAATAGTGCGTGAGTTTGATATTATAGTTTAATAATATGAAGTATTACTTGAAGCTTGATATTATTAATTTATCATCTAAAATATTTTCGGAAGCTTGACATTAATAGTTTGATATTAGAAACATTGTTTGTGGCTTGATATTTATAGTCTGACACTAGAAATATTGTTTGTAGTTCAATGTTAGAAATTTGGTATTTAAATGTTACTTGTACTTAGCTTAATATTACTTAATTAATATTTAAGTTGTTGGATGTTTGATGAATATTTATATATGTATGTATATCTATATATATTATTTGTGGTTAGTGCCGGATTGATGAATTAAATATTTTGTAAGCCTGTTGTATTGAATTTTGACTGTTGGAATATTCTATTTATTGATTATATGTGAAATTAGTGGTGGAGTTGGTTGGATTAATCACAGGTCCCACATAGGGCTGGCAAGAGGCCGCAGGTCCCCTATGTGGCTGGTTAACTGAGGTCCTATATGTGGCAGGTTGTCGTTAGGGACACCACAGGTCCCACATATGGCTATCTGGTAATGACTGGATCCTTGGAGCTGGATGTGGGAATCTCCTAGATGGTTGGATTGTTTGGTGTGTACCCTTAATGAATGAAATGTAATGTGTGTGATATTATATTTTGTGATTGAATGTAAGCTTATTGTGATAAAGTAGGACACTACACTTGCACAAGCATACACCGATCATGTAGACTTAGAAATTCATGTTATAGGATGGTGAGGAGATGGAGATCACCTACTGAGCATTTGTACACACCCCTACTTTGTTGACATGTTTCAGGTATCAACTCATTCGCTAGAGGCTGGTCTGAAGCTAATTTTTGTTTGTTTTAAATTTTGTAATAACTTCATTTATGGATTTTGTAAAACATGATTGATTTTATTATTTGAATATCCGGACGAGGGTCCGTGGAAGTTGTATTGGAATTATAGTATGACTCTGTTATTAATAAATTATTTTCCTTAACTTCATAACATGTGGAAATGTACAGGAATACCTCTGATGTATGAATGTACAGGTTTATCTCGGACAGCACCCGATGTGTAGTCCATATCGGTGCTAGTCACCAACCCCTTGACCCTTCGGGTGCGGGCATGGGGAAGTCACACTCTTAGTTCCGGTCCTTCCGGGATTTGGGGGCGTGACAATTGAAGCTTGAGCTGTACGATCACTTGCTTATGCATTTGGTATTAATCTCTCTTCTGACACAATTTTGTCAATTTAAGGCCAGTTACAAATGTCAAAAGGAAAAATAGACTCTTAATGAGCTCATTTCTTACTGTGTGCAAGAGGAAGAGAGATTGAAGCAATATAGAATTGAAAGTGCTTATTTGGCTATTACCCATAAGGATAAGGGCATGAAGAGAAAGAATATGGAAGCTGCTAAAGATCCAACTCAAAAGAAACAATAACAAAATACTAAGGGTTGTTTCTTTTGTAATAAACATGGATATATGAAGAATAATTGTACCAAATATTATACTTGGAGGATTAAGAAAGGTATTGTTGGATCAAACCCAAAAATTCGGATGATGTGGATGAAACTCTATGTAATTTGATTTGAAATCTTTCAATGTCTATCTTTAACTTGTTGCGGAAGATAACCTTAAATTGGATCATCACTCATGAGTGTTAAATCAAGGACAGAATATATAATCCTGACCCGAACCAATGAGAGTGATGACAAGTGACTTAATAAATAACCAAGTTAACACAAATTACAGAGTAAGGAATATTAGTGCGGAGTGAGAGAGCATTAATGCAGAATAATGATCCAAAACTTTCACTCATGCGGACTAAATAGACTCATAATCTTAGTTTGTACCTTTCACATTTCTTCGTCTCGCTTGGTAGCTATTTCGGATTTTGTATGCACATAAGAGCTTGATGTAATATTATTGCACTACTTTTTTTTATAAGTACTATCTTATCCTTTCGTACATATTTTATTTATATACTTCTACAACGATCAATAATAGTTCGTTATTATTATAATGATTGTTTTACCTTCTAATGGCTATGCTATAATCAATAATTTACCATATTATGCCAATCCTCCACATTATGATAAAAAAATTTAAATATTATATCACTCATCAAATATGCAATTTTTTCTTCTAAAAATGAATATTTAATATTTAAACCAATTAATATTTAAGGAGTTTTGTTTAAGAAGAATGAGAGTTTAACCATTGTCATCCAATCTTTTTTGGATATTTCTTGCATATAGAGTAAGCTTTACCACAATCAAAATAAGTATCAAGTTTAAGCATTATGTAGATGTTAGTCTTTATTTACTTGTAACCATATTCATGAGTGGTATTGTAGACTATTATTTTTGATATTCTTGATAGCAAGAGACTAACGGAGCTAATTTTGTTGATAGTAACTCTAATATTTTAATTTTTTTATATGTTTTGAGTAAAAATATGTTGCACTGACCAAAGGAGAACAAATCTAGGACTCAAAGCAAAAATAATTGATGTCATAGTACCAACCAATTTGCCCAAGTTAGACCATACCAAATTTATTATTACATTGAATTAAACGAGGGATAAACACTCATGATTGGAGATAGAAATACCCATTATAGAAATAATTAAAAAATCCATGGATGCCCCAGCTGCTACAATAAAAAAAGGCATTATATAACATCATGTTATAGTAGAGATGTACATGAGAAACAAAAATTTAAAAATTAGTTGAATTGGTCACTACCAAATTCAGTTTAATATAAATTAAATAATAAGATTAAGGATAGAATCCTACTAGCCAAATCATATTTATTAATACAATTAATATTATTAAAATGTATAAAGCCACTGTGGTAGCCAAAAATTAATTACTTGATCACCTTGATTAGGTTCAGTATTGTATTAGCTTCTCTCAATCTTTGTCTCTCATCTTTCTCTATAAATCTTTTATGCACAAGATCAATTGTTGTATCATGTATGACATGGGTAAATAACATAACATCTCAAAATCGACGCAGCTTATTCTATTTCTGTCATTTGATATAAAGAGTATTAATCACAAGCCAACTAAGATATAGTTCAAAATTATAAACTGCCCTTTTTCTCTTCCCCAAAATTATATATATCATAGTTATCAGAATTGGATCGGCCTAGCCGGTCAGACCGGTAAACTGGTGACCTGGGTACTTAACCAATTCAGTTTTCTGATTGAACTATTTTTGTACAAAAATCGAAGAAACCCGACTGACCAGCTGGTATTTTGTGACTCAGCTGACCCGGTCGGATTTTACAGAACCGATTGGTTTTATTAAAAACTATAAAATATTATTTATTTTATTTTATAATATAATCTTAATTTAAAATTAATGGCTAATATTGACATTTCATTTCAATGTCCTTTCAAACTTTATTTAATTTTCCTTTTACTATGAATTTATATCACTAAACTTTTAAATTTATTAAGATTTCACGTTAGAAATACATATTAAAAATAAATAGTATTATATTAGAAGTATAATTTTAATGTGTTAGTTTAAAATATTTATTTTTTATTAATATATATTTATATTAATTATTAATTATATGATTGGTTCGATCATTGATCTGGCGGTTGAATCAGTGACCCAACCACCCAGTGCCTTAGCTGGATCGATGTCTGGTCCGGTTCTAATAACTATGATATATATGTATATATATAATTATTGTATGATAGAGAGAAATTGTAAAATTTCAAAATGTTAAAGAATATTTGACATATTGCAATTTATTCTAGAGTTTATTTAGAGTTCATTTGGTATAAGAAAAATGATATGTGAAATCGATTTGTGACATTGTAATAAGGTTAACTTTAGTGGGAAAAGAAGAAGGCGGGAAGGAGGGAGGGTTCATTTAAGTATTTTCTATCCTTTATTCATTTATGCTGCCTAAATAGGCTTGCTTACAAGATTCGCAAGGAAAGAACAAAGAGATAAGTCATCAATTAGTTAGAATGGACTGTCAGAGAATAATAATAGAATTATTCAAATAGAGAGAGAATTATCCCAAGTGGAAACATTTTCAAACTGCAATCGCACCCAAGAACTCAAAAAGAGTCCGTAGCAGCTAAGCAGAGCCCATGTAGCTGGACACGTGGTTGGACACCCTGGATGGAGTACCGTGTGTATCACATTATTGTGAAATTATGGCAGATATGGGTGGTCAGGATTTATTCGTCACTTCTTCTATCCTTGTTGACTTGGTATGTTATTACGACGTCACGATTATCCACTGATTATACAACTCTAGCTGTATGTGACATTATTCTTGATATAAAAAGAATTAATTACCAGTCAACTTGAACAAGGCCATCTCCAAGGCTATGCAAGCGAAGCCTATGCCTTGGTCCTCCAAAATTTGGCCCAAAAAATAACATCTTATCTCACCTCTATCTCAACTTCATACAGTACACACTAATTTTTAATTCGCTAATCTAACCTCCACATTCCACATAGCACGCTCCATCCTTCATGGCCAATGGCTCCACTCGAACGGTCGGACCACTCCACCTCAATAGCCACCGCCATCATTTGCCGCACTCCCACAAACAGTCGATAGCTTGATCTGGCACTCACAGAGGCATTATAGAAGCAAAACACAAAATCATAGTTGCAATCGCTAGTTGTTGAACTCTACACTCTAACCTCCACGATCAACGACTCCATTCCATGTCTCCAAACTCCATCCCGCCATTGTTGGCTACACCCCTCCCACCAACAGCCAATTAGCCTGATCCAGTTATCCGATTTCGCATTTCATTTTTTAAGAGTGATGTATACTGGGTTTGCATTTGTCATGTTTGGTGTCACGCCCCGGATTTTCAACCCGAGGAAACTGGTTCGTGACTCCCCTTTACCCACAAGGAGCATAAAGAGGTAGGGTACAACATTCCCACACAGGACACTATTTAATAAAATTAAGATACACGTAACATTCACAAACCAAACAAATCTTTATTACAACAAAATCCTTTATAATATCTCCCCATCGGGGTTACAAGGTCTCACAAAAATCACATACTACAAATAACATTAAACAAGCCACAAAACAGAACCGTCTTCCACCTTAGTGTTTCCACCTAATGTCTGTAGGTTCTTGAAAGAAAATACATCATAGTAGGAGGGGTGAGCAACCACAGCTCAGTAGAGATCATGTCTCTCCAACCCATCCCATGTTCCTAGCATCTACATGAGAACGTGCGCATGTGCAGTGTAGTGACAAGATAAAAGCAGGTTATATTCCACAGTTAAGTATCAATTCACAAGTCACAGAACAGGTACAACCATTGCCACAGCCACACAGGCTCACATATCCACAGCCTCTCAGGCGCCACACAGGCCAACATATTTACAGTTCCAAACATTTCAACAGCCTCTCAGGCGCAACACAGGCCAACATTTCCATAGCCACACAGGCTAACATAAACAGTCTCGGGCTTCCATAGCCACCGGGTTCAATAAAACAGGCCCGGGCTGTCATGCCTCGGATTTCCGACCCACAGAAACCGGTTAGTGAATCCCCATGCCCGCACCCGAAGGGACAAGGTGTTGGTGAGAACACCGAGAAAGGGACCTTAGCACGGGTGCCGTCCCTAAACCATATCGCACATATACTAAAATCTCATTTCAAAGCACAGTACAAACACACATACATACATGTTCTTTCCCCCACGGGGTTACCACATAGCTTTTTTTTTTACAATACAACAAAATAAACAAACACACACAAGGTCTTCACCTCTGGTGAACCTCCTAGCTCCTGTAAGCACCTGAAACAAACAAAACAAACACAACAGGAGGGGTGAGCAACCACATCTCAGTAGGGATTATGTTTCCCTGACCCATCCCAACTCATAAACTAGTGTACGCATGTGCTCATGTAATGCTACATATACATATACTCAATCATGTACACATATTGAAATGAAAGAAAACCTTTCAGGTAATCCCAAACATTGCCTCTCAGGCACACAGTACTGCCCCTCGGGCACAGCAGTGCCTCTCAGGCATAATATTGCCTCTCAAGCACAATATTACCTCTCAGGCACAATAGCCTCTCAGGCTCTGAACAAATCTCACCTCCTAGGTCCTCAACAGTAGCCTCCCAGGCTTATCAAGATAGCCTCACATGCCCACATGCCCACATGACCACTTGAGTTCACAACTCTATCCTTATGTCTTGACCAAGAGAGAGGATTCTCGTAGAAGCTATTTTCTTGAAATAAAAAGTCCCGGCATTGGTTCCCCATAGCATAACTAAGATAATCTGATTTTTGGGGATTTTTCTGAGGGGTCTAACCCCACTTTCCAAAAAGTCACCACTACGAACTTTTGAAGATTTCCGGGATTTTACACTAAATCCCATTTTTCACATTTTGAAGGAGTGAGAATTAATTTTTCTAGTATTTTTCTTTGAATCCAAATGAGGGGTATTTCCTTATTTACATTGTAACTTAAGTATAAAGGTTTAAAGGTTTACAATGTAAATGGTTCAGTCCAGTCAAACTGTATTTCGAATCTGCCAGTGAAACTATATTTTCGAATCTGTATTTTCGAATCTCTTTTCGGACTGCCTTCGACCCTCGAACCTACACTCGAACTACCTTCGAAGTACCCATGAACTGCCTTCGAAACTCTCTTCGAAGTACCTTCGAACCTTCGAAATGATACTCGAAAACTACACATTCGACACTCGAAATTACACTACATCGAACATACCTTCGAACCTTCGAAACTGCACATTTGAAATTTTTAATTTCCAGTCGATCTCATCGGTTGTTCTGCTCAGTTCACGACAGTTACTGTTCATCATCGTTTTTCACCTGTTTCTCGTCTGGATTCAACCCAGAAACCTCAAGACCTTTCGAAATCTCATAAAACTCATACCTAATAATATATATTAGGTTTTAAATTACGTCTTACCACTCAAAACACATTATGCATGCAAATAACAAGATTCAACCCAAAATTGGTTTTTCCCCAAAACTTAGGGTTCATTCAAATTCCACGAATTTGGGGTTAATTCGCATGGTTTAGCTACTCTAGCAAGTAGAATCAACAAATAAGAGTGAGAATAACGAATCCCTACCTCGACTTTGGCCGATTTGTGCTCTGGATCGTCAATTCCTCTTTTCCCCCTTCTTTTTCTCTCTCCTCTTATCTTTCTCTCTCTAGAAAGGCAAGCACGTAAGACACTTAGGGATTTGAGTTCTTCACTACCCTATTTATACTTTCCCATATTTAATTCATTAAAATATCAAAATTACCCTCACAGGGTTCCGACTCCAAATCGAGCCCAATTACTATCAAAACTCTCTATTCGACGAATACGTCGTCGTACTAATATTCATATCTCCTCGATGTGCATTCCATCACATGGCTCTCTCCCAGAACCCCAAACACGGGTCCTTACACGGGCTTCCATAGCCACTGGGTGTACAAGCAAACACGCAGCACACATGGCCATACATGCATAACATCAAACACTTAATATGCATACATTCACAGGCTCACAAACCCACCCACACAGGTATAATCTCAAACACATAATATGGGTGGTCATTCAGACATATTATCAAACACATAACATGTGTGGCCTCACAAGCATAATATCAAACATTTAACATGCATGGCCTCACAGGCATAATATCAAACACTTAACATGCGTGTATATATACATCCAAGCAAAACACGCCATTGAAGGCCAACATTCATATAGGAGATCACACCTATATGAATTTACATATTTATATATATAAAACCAAACAGCTACATTCCCTATCACAAGGCCAAAGCCCTGGAATAGGTTCAAGGAAGAACAGAACCCCTACCTCAAGGATCCTTCACGCTCCCACGCTAGATGCTGTCCACCCATGCGAGTCACCCTAGCAGTAGCGCTCAAGAACTCTCTCTTTCCCTCTCTCTCTCTCTCTCTCTCTCTCTCTCTCTCTCTCTCTCTCTCTCTCTCTCTCTCTCTGTGATGGCTGCGGCGGTAGACAACAAAAACCCTAAACCTAAAACAAAGAGAGCTCCTCCTTATAAAGACCTCACTTATGAAAACGACATAGTTTTGATAAATGAAATCCCACCATCAAAACGACGTAGTTTTGATAAATGAAATCCCACCATCAAAACGACGTAGTTTTGATAAATGAAACATGAACTAACTACTCCGCCTCCACACAGGATAAAATACCCACAATCCGAATGTGGTCATGGTCACACACAGCCTCTACACGCTCTCACTTGAGCTCATTACACTCTCTAACAATCAAGCCTCGAAGACTCGTAGAAACACTCCCTCAAAGACTCACTGGAAACGCGGCCTCGAAGATCTGTCTCGAAGATTAAACCTTCGACCCTCAAACCTTCGAACTTCGACCCTCGGTCTTCGACCCTATGACCCAAATCTTCGAGTCTTTCACCTTTTGACCCAAGCATTCGCCCAGGATATTGTTCATCTTCGTTCCAGCTTGTTCTTCCCAAAACACGGGTCATTACATTTGGTTAGTTTGGAAATTCTAAATTTTTACTTTTCTGCTGTTTAGGTTGAAATTGAATTATGAAAGACTAATTGATAATGATTTGAAGTTTTTGATTTCTATTTAAAAATTATGAATCTATGAATAGTTGACTAAAAATTATATATGTTCGTAAATTATGTTGTTTAAATTAAATTAGGATTATATGCCACCGCTTTTGTATAATTGTGTTTTAAATATAAAAAATAATTGAATGGAAAGTATTTTACTAGTTTTAATTTATTTATTTTTCTTTGTTATTATAGGGTAAATAATTATGTCTCTTTAAAAAAGTATACTTCCGAATTTCAAAAAAAAAAATAGAAAATTAAACAATTTATTCAATCTCAGTTAGAGGCTCTTCATAAGTTTATTACTAGTATAAAACAATTAAAGACTTCAAACTTGATTAAAGATAATTTAATTGAACATTCGCATGAGAATAAGAATGAGAACATGAATGAAAATGAGAATAACAATGATTTTTATTACGTATGCTATGTTATGTAGTTTATTTTTATTATTGTATTTTAAAAAAATTATAATTTTGATAATGATTATGTTTTTAAATTTTATATTGTTCCTAGAATTATACTAAAATAAAGAAATAAGAGCTTAATATGTAGATACAATATTATTGTTATTTTAGAATGTATGGAGATTAGAATCTCAATTTAATGGTCACGGTGTGCCTCAGAGAGTCTTAACTTAAATATAACTAGAAACTACCCCAAAGGCAAACTTAAAAACCAAATAAAACTTATACTAGTCAAGTTAATTTGGAGTTGAATTTAAAACATAGGCATTATATTTTTTAAAATCATTAGATTAGATCCTGCATCTACATCAGATACTCTTAAAATCATTATGTTTTTCAAAATAGACTTTCTAAGAATATATATTAAATAGAAAATTTCTAGAGTATTACTATTTATCATTTAAATAATTTTTTAATATTATATATATATATACTTTAAATTTGTTGTAATAAATAGAAGAGATAAAAAAAATAAGTAAAAAAGATAATTTTAAAAAATAAAAATAAATGAAAAATTAGATGTAGATGAATAAATAAAATATATAAAATAATATAATTCACGAGGATGAATATAAATGTGTTTTAATTTATTAATTTAAAATCGTTTTTGGAAATTTAAAAATGGCCAAAATACGACCTCGAGATCTGCCTGGCTCGCCATATTTGTCGTTTCGCACGTTTGGGATTGTTCGATTGAATGAATCTTTTGTCCCACACAAAAGAACATCAAATTTCACAAATCTACATTTTCAGTACAGAAATTTTAATTTATTAAAATTTTCATTGCCGTCCAAATTGAGGGTAGTAACTTTTCATCTCCCCTTCCCTTGGGAAATTCGTATACAAAACTCATTGCATATCCAACTTGATCGTGTATATAATTTTCATTTATATGATTCTATTCAACTATATTTGTTTTTTTAGAATTCTTGAATGCATTTTATGTAAACTTCCCCTAATTTTCTCTTTATGAAGATGAGTGAAGGACGATTGTTAACCCCACCACTCTTTGTGGCCGTGACAAAATGGGCACAAATGGTGTGTTTGATCGTGGCAGCCAATATTGGGGGAGGTGATGCATTGGACACAAATGGTGTATTTGATCCGTGTTCAGATGCCATGGTTCAAAAATTGGATGGCTTTACATTTGGCCTTGCCTTTTCCGCCAAAGATTCATTCTTCTTCAACCAGACCCAGCTCTCTCCTTGCGACACCCGCCTCCGTCTCCAAGGCTCCAACGCTCAGCTTGGCGTCTTTAGACCCAAGGTCGACGAGATCTCTCTCCTCACCATTGATGGCGCCACCTTCAACCCTGTGAGCATTATGTTAATTAGTGGCAATGGCCTTTTCCCATATTCCCATTACAAAGCTCGTGGGGAAAAAGAAAAAAAAAAAGGAGAAAAAAAGCCTATATATTATACATGCAAACTGCAACATTCATATTAAGCATGCTCATCAATGCAGTAATACATGTTCAATGTTCCGGGTTCTGAGTTTCTTGTTTAGTGAAATGTGGTTAGCGAGCGTGCTGGGATGTTTGAAACTATAGTAATGTGGTTTTCATGAATTTCTCAGAGTGCGAGCGGTGGCCATGCAGTAGCCTTTGCTGGCAGGAAATATGCAGCAAGATCGATGCCAACATTCGTTGCAGACAGCTCTTACACCATATCTAGTCTCACTCTGGTAAATCCCCTCCCCATGCAATGATGCAAAGCCCCCAACATTTGAGAAACGTTAGCGAGCTTTGTATTCACCTTAGGTTCACTTGTGTAGGTCCTTGAATTCCAAAAGGGTACCCTGCAAAATCTGTACTGGCACAAATTTGGGTGTGATTCTTGCCCTGTGGGCTCTGTATGCCTTGACCAAGAGTGTGCAATACTAAGCCCAAAATGTAAAAGCCAAGGTGGTTCCGAGGATTGCAACCTGGGCATACAAGTGGCGTTCTCAGGAACTGACAGGAACAATGCTGTGCTGAACTCATGGTACGAGGTGAAAAATCTCCGGCAGTATTCCCTGTATGGCCTCTACAGCAATCTTCGCAACTCCATCGCAGGCAAGTTAATGAAATAAGACTGCATTCACAGCCAATTATAATGAAATTGTGATACTGGGGTCATTGATAAAATGATGCGCTTTTTGCTACCGTGAAAAGGAAATATTACATGGGTGTCTGAAGTACATGTTGTGAGTGGTTTAGGAACTTCAATCGTATACAACTTGGACAGAGCATGCCATAAGAGTTCTTTTAAAAAAAAAATCTTACGAAAACCAAACAATTGCCGGAATATATATATATATTACCATAACTACGTTTTTTCCTTTTGTTTTCTGCGGGCATTGATAAGACAAATAAAACCAATGTTTCAACGTAAACAAAACCATGTAGCAAAACCATGCCTCCAAAACAAACTGCCCCTCACCCACTAGACTCAAAAAGGGGGCAAATCTTTCATCAGAATATGTAGCACAACTGAACCTAGAAATAGATAGTTCTCGCCAACAAGGGGGAAGAAAACATTAGGCTGTGATGGTACCTCGAAACACGTAAGGGAAGAAACAACCCCTCAAAATGTCTGTCCCTTCTGAACCTTCAAGCTATAGTTCAGGGGCGTGAGTATGCTTACATTTCACTTGGGTCGATATCCAGTCCAGAAAATTTATAACCACCATGCTTTTGCTCTTATATCAACTTCACATCACTTTTGACAGCGTTTTCATCATAATTGTCATACAGCATAGACATTAGCACACTAACTAAAGCAGGCACTTCCCCTTCCCCCACTTCCTCACCTCATTGGCTTTGCTGCCTTTCCGTACCAGCTTCTGATGATATAGGATCCTCAGTATGCATCAAACTCTCTGAAGAAAGAATATCAGCATCCCCAGTGTTTTCTTCCTTTGTCTGAGAGCGACAGGTTTTAACTAGATAATGTGCCAATGACTTGAAACCAAGAGCCAAAACCTGCATGGGATACAGAGAACAAACCATTGATTTTTAAAATTTCCCATGATTTTCCCACCTTGGCTCATTAGATCTTAAACAATGCTTACCCAAGTATGGAGTGCATTCCATACCTATTGGCCTCGACTAACTGCTTCTTTCATGCCTCCACATGCACACTTGGTGAATAGAGTCATAAAGAAAAAAGATACAAAAGGCAAAAATGATGCATCACATCTACAACAAATCCCATTTTTCAGAAAGAAAAGAAGAACCATATCCCATTTTATCAAAATAAATGCAGCCTTCCAGTATAAGCTTTCAAGCTGATTGGTAACATTATGAATCCAACAGAAGATTAACTTGAAAATAAAATAATAAATTCACTAAGCAATCTTAAAAGAGTTACCTTTCTATGAAGGTTTCCAGTTGGAAGCCATCCTTTTTCCTGCCGGCAGAAGCTGCAGAATCCTCGACAGACAGGACAGATCCAATTAGGATTCTGATTGGCTTCAATAACATTCTCTCCATATCTGTTAATAAATTTGGAAAAGAATGGTTGGACAAAAAAAAACAATTTAATATGAATTACTGCTGCAGTCAACGTGTTAATAAATGAGCAGTTTAATGGAATGAGCAGTTTAATGGAATGAGCAGTTTTTGGAGGCATGTTTCGATATAAGTAAATGTTGTTTCCTGACATATGCCACTTTCAACCTACTATATTTTTCTGCTCTAAAAAGCTGCAAGCAGGCACTGGTATGGAAATCAATATAATTTAAGAATTTTCTCTAAGTTCCAAATAATTACCGTGTGTATAAGCAAGCTCCACAGAACCTCCCCTGACCTGAGTTGCATCTGCTACACTCAGTATGATGACCGAGGGTTTTCTGCCTGCAGGGAAGTAAAAAAGCATCAGACTCAAATAATAACACGGGCCTACTCATTTCTCCTTAGTGCTTCGTGAACTGTGATCTCGTGAAAAATAAAACCTAGTAGTACCCATTATATACTGTGAACTGTACAAGTACTGCTCTGGCATGAAAGTGAAGGGGTGTTTAACCACCTTTCCGTTATATACTGATTAAATGTAGAGGAAAACATAGTATTTTAAGCCCTGAAGGGCGCGTCATAAGTAATCAACAACTTGTCACAGCTGTGACCCAAGATCAAGAATCAACGTGTCTTCAGATGACGTGGCGTTGTTAGCTGAAAAACCTCCCACAGTTTCACCTATTTAAATTTACTCCAAATTATGAGTTCAATTATTGCTGAGAAGCCAGATCAACTTACGATGGGAGATACATAAAAATTAATCCATAGTTTAAACAAACGATAAAAACCGCAATTTGAAATAGCAGTGCTGATAATTTGATGTAAATTGCTAGTTCATGACCTAATTTTAAATATTAAAAAATAGGCGATATGTTTCACACGATCAAATCAAATCATTGAATGTTCTGAAGTCCTGCTGGTTGGGCATTATAATTTCCATAATGGGCGTGTATGTCCTTTATTTAACCCTTCCTGAATTCAAACGTTAGGAAGGGGGCTTAGGTATAATAAATCATGCACACACAACCCAGCGTCCGAAGAATTACATCTTCAGATTAATTCTTAGAAATGAAACACGTACCAGTAAACAGAAAAGTAGTGACCTCAGACCAACTATAGTTTTTAAACATTTATACTCCTTATCACAACTTCTATAGAATTTAATACATCCATCTTCACGCATAACACATTTATGATATATGGGAATAAAAAGCAATTTTCAAAGCTATTGAGCACACACAGCCCACTGTCTGAAGAATAAAATCTTCAAATTAATTTTTAGAAATGAAACGCGTAACAGCAAACAGGGAAGTAGTGACCACAGACCACCTATAGTTTTTAAACATTTATGCATCTTATCACAGCTTCCTGAGAATTTAAGACATCCATCTCCAGACACGATGCTTTTACAATAAACGGGAATAAAAAGCAATTCTCAAAGCTCTTTAGCTCTAAAGGGCACTAATTCACTGATTGCTCTCCAATCGGAATAGTCAGTACCTCTGTGGTTCCAAACACCAACCATTATAATAAATAAATAATAATCATAATAATAGTGTTCAAAACTCTTATATTAGCCTCTTGCTTCATCATCAATAATGCACTCGAGATGAACAATTAAAATTTAAAATAGTATTTACTTTCTGTTCTACTGCAGTCTTCAAACACACACTTGGAAGGAGGAAATAGATAACATCGTCAATATTAACAATGGCCCCCTAAAGAAAATAGATAAAATCGTAATTATGATACGTATTCATTAACCAAAGCAACATGCAATAAATGGGAAGGAGGATACAAAAAAGGTAATTGTAGAGGATCCTGATTCACAAAAAAGACCCTTTTTACCTGCATTGATGGCAAGATTTGCCCTTTGCAGAGTCATCTATGTGCTTCCCATCCTCGCCATAACCATCCTTAGCCCTGGTCCAATGTGTACTACAGTCGCCCAAGAGCCTCTCATGTTCTTCTGTATAAATCTCCAGCTTTGAACCTTGCGGTATAGAAATTTCAACCGATTCTTGTTTCTCTGGAGTTGGAACATCTATTTCAGAATAATTAACAGAAGCCACACTTTTTAACCTGAAAACCATTTCAACATTTGATAAGAATTTAGAACCAATATAATGTAACTATCACAGATTTAATTATATAAACATAAAAACAATCATCAAACAAAAACAAAAAAATACACATTCATTTTGATCACTAAAATTGAGTGATAGTAAAGTTAAACTTCAGAATTTATATGGATTACAACATAGAAGTGACCATATAAAACCGATCTCTCCAATACGATGATTTGGCTTGGTAATGTTAAGCACAAGTTCCCACATTCCTGGGATTCATAAAGTGGTCGAGATTTGAAAACCCGGTACAGGTACTTGAATCAGCAAAGTAAAAGCCATACTAAAACAGATCGAACTAATTTAAATTTTCATTCCCACCACCCCACCACCATTAATGAACAACAAGAAAGAAGCTGGAAATGTGAATAAAAAACTCTATTGTTGGGTGATGGCTAAATAAACTTGAGATTTGTACAATGAACAGCCCAAAAATAACCCTCTTCCTTCACACCCCCCCTCCCCGCCACATCCCAAAAAAAAAACGAATAGGGATTGGGATGGATTGAGACCGATTGAAGAAAGATTACCTAGAGGAGCGCCTGGCGAGTTCGGAAGGCAGCTGGGTTTCAGCAGCAGGCCTCTTCCCCTGAGTCTCCAAAATTTTCAACCTGAATTCCATTCAATATCTGATTAGATTTTAGAAGCAATATAATGTCACTATCATGAATATAAGCCTAAAAACAATCATAGTCCAAGCAATAAAAAATCGACACAAACTAATTTTGATCACTGGAATTATTAATAGTAAAATTAAACTTCAGAATTTAGATTGATTGCAACATAAAAGCGACCATATAAAATCCATCACTCCAATACCAGAACTAAAGTCAGTAGCTTCTCAGGAACCATTTAAACAAGGATTAAAATGAAAACCTATTACAACGATTTAGCAGAGTAATGTCAAGCACAAGTTCCCACATTCCCAGGATTCAAAAAATAGTTGCAATTTGAAAGCCCAGTACGCGTACTTGAATTAGAAGATAAAATCCAAAACAAAATAGACCCAACTAATCTAAATTGTGGCCCCCACTCTAACAACAGTCTACAGCAAGACGGAAACTGAAAATATAAAAACCCTATTGGGCATCGAATTTTACCATATATATCAAGCCTATTTTCCGCAGAATTTCACGGCTAGGGATAGGGGTCGATTGAGATTGATCAACAAACGATTACCTAGAAGAGCGTCTGGCGGGCTCGGAAGGTGGCGGTGCGTTAGGGTTTTTGGGCCTGGGACGCTTGGGAGTTGGGAGCAGCTCGGACTCGAGTTTGGTGGCGAGGTTGAGAATGCCGAGTTTCTGCATTCTCCGGAGATTTTCCTGGATTCTTCGTTCTCTGACCCGCTCATACTCTGAGACTAAGACCTCGTCGTCGTCATCGGCGTTGTTGTTGGTCTCAGGTTGTGGGTCTGTCGGGGCTTCAGCAGCAGCCCTCTTCCTCCGAGTCTCCACCATTGCGAGTCTCAGCGGTTGGGAATGTGAATCGTTCTTTCGCATACTAATTAATACGCGCATGAGTGATTTTTTTTAATTTCTTTTTGTTTCCGCGGGAAAGTGGAAATTGGAACGGCGCTGCGCGGGGAAAAAAAGACCAACTAAAGCATTCACACCAATATTTTTATTAATGATAAATAGTATATAATTTATTTATTTTTTTAAAATATCAAACATCTAATTTTTTTTATTTATTTTTTAATTTAATTTATATTATTTTCTCTTTCATTCATTTTTTTATTATCACCAATGAAAATATTACAAGTATAATAATATAAATTAAAAAATTATAGGGAAAATATTTCAGAATGAATAGTAAATCCCTAAATATAGAGATTTCATATTTATTTCATATCCCTATATCCTATTTTAGGAAACCTGATGTGAATGAGTTTTTGACAAATTTGTATATTTTTTTCCTAAATTTTAGGAAAAATTTGATTATATCAAACCTGCTGTGCATGCTCTAATGCTAACTTTCCATGTGTTTTCCTAAATTTTTATTTTTAAATTATTTTTTACTTTTCTTTACAAATATATATCACAATAAATTTCTTAAATTGAACTCTATATTATTAAAATAATATTTTATATTACTTAGTTTATTTAATAATAATTTTTTATAGTTTAATATGAAATAAAAGTTAATGTTATGAGAAACGTAAAGAAGATAGATGAAAGAAATTTTTTAGATATAATTTAATAATTATAGATAATGAATAGTACTTTTTAATACATTAGGACATATCATACAAACCTCACGGAGAAAGTTAAATATAAGGCATCTACTATGGAAATGATTTTACGACTTATTAATTTTTTTCCCTAAATATAGGAAATCTGCTACTAGTGCTCTTAGCATTCAACCTCCATTGAAGGAGGTTTCTTAAATCAAATGGTGTGGCATCAAATAAAACTGTCACTTATACGTTCATGTGCGTATCGCGTGAACTGTCATAACTCCATTAAATGGAGTTTGTCGCCATGTGTGAGAGTGGGGGATTTGGGTTCATGCATTTCGTCGATCTCGTTGTCATCGATCGGGAAGAAGTTCTGTTGTTGTATGAGAATGACGATTCTGGGACATTTGTTTTTTTGGCTTATATATAAATTTGGGCTTTTCCGTTAGAGTTGGCGATTGGGTCAGAGCGAACTTGATCATCGGATGCTGCTAGAGCTGCAATCCTTGCAAATCGGACCACGAGCAATACTATAACAAGCGAATCTAGACCAAGAGTTGCAATCCTTGCAAATCGAATCACAAGTAGTATTGCAACAAGCGAATTTGGACCTACAATGATGTTTACTCTAACGGCAAGCCCAAAATTTATATATAAGGGTGCAAAGTTGTAGGCGTCTACTCTAAATTGGTGCATTGACCGCTTTAAAAATCTTCCCCCATTACTTCTCAGTGAAAAACTATGTTTCTTGTTCAACAAGGCCTCGCTACTATATATATTCTCATAGAATCACACACACACTTCAAAATCCAAGCTCATCTTTGCCATATCTGTTTCGGTAGAAACCCAAAACCCACCTGAAACAGGCCTCAAAATTCAAAACCCATATGAGAAATTTGACTAGTTCACTCAGTGGTACTTGGTCATGCCTGTGTGCGACCTTGATAAGAGGGTCCCTATCACGCTCCCGAATTCCAAGAAAACCCGGAACCAGGAACATGACTTCCCCTTGCCCGCACCTGAAAGGTCAAGGGGTTGGTGACTAGCACCAATAGAGACTACACCGCGGGTGCTATCTCAAATATGTAACCCTGTACAGTCATACATCAAGGGTAATCCTGTACTTTCTCATACATCATCATGCACATGATAAGTCAAACAGTCATACAGACATTACATCATAAACAGTATGCAAATACAACTGTCCACGGACCCATGTCCGGGATACAACACACAATAAAATACAGAATATAGTATGGTATCATACATCAGAGTAGTGGGCACGTCCTCCTGGAAGAAAGTCCTCCACTAGTCTCGGGTCACACCTGAAAAGGGGTAAACAACAAGTAGGGGTGAGCGACAAGCTCAGTAGGTGACCCCAAAACTCCACATCATGCAACACATATAAGTCTATACTATATGCTCATTGTACTCGTGCACCGTGTAGTGTGTACAATCATCAGGACTCAGCCTGCAAACAAACATCAGGACTTAGCCTGCTCACACTGGACAACTTGTCCACGATCCTCCATGGGATCCCAGCTCAGGGCACTCAGCCCTAGCTCTACGAGCTCAATGGCTCAACTCAGGCCTTAACCTGCCCACAGCGCAACATACCCGGCCACAGTCGCCACATAGGCCTGCCATCGGTGCATATGCCTGCCGCGTCAACCACATAGCACCATTGGTGTATCACGGTGAGAACCCAAACAAGTCACGGAGTCCATGCTCCAATACCTCACACCAATCATACTAACATTAGTATGGCATGTCATTCTCAACATTTCCTTTGGAACTATAGCCAGTCTTTACAAGTAAATCCTCAATCCTTGATTTATGAAGGAAGTACCCATAGAAGCTATTTTCTTGAAATCAAAAGTCCTGGCATTGGGTTCCCATATCATAAATAAGATAATCTGATTTTTTTCGGTGATTTTTCTGAAATGTCTAACCCCACTTTCCAAAAATTCACCACTACGAACTTTTGGGTTTTTCCGAGATTTTACACTAAAACCCAATTTTCACATTTCGAAAAAGTGGGAATTAATTTTTCTAGTATTTTTCTTTGAATCCAAATGGGGGGTATTTCGTTATTTACATTGTAACTTAAGTGTAGTACTTAATGTGTAGATGGGTATAGGTTACAATGTAAATAGGTCTAGTCTAGTGCTGTCCAGTGTCCAGTTACACTGCAGGAGCTGCGATTCGTAGCTCAGAACCTGTGACTCGTAGCTGCGGAACGGCGACTCGTAGCTGCGGAATTGCGACTCGTAGTTGCGGAGTGCGGAGCTGCAGCGCGCCTCGAAGACTCGAAGTGAGGCTACGACCTTCGACCTACGAGACAACGAACTTCGACCCTTTGGCTACGAACTACGAGGCTACGAACTACGGGTCTACGAACTACGACCCTACGAACTACGAACTACGACCCTTCGACCCAGAACTTCGGGTCTCCGTCATTTCGAACTAGGAACGCGCCCAGGGTACTATTCATTGTTGTTTTCACTTGTTCTTCGTCTGAAACGCACCCAGAAACTCCTAGACGCTCACTAACACCCCTGTTCGCAACAAATTACGATATCTACCTCAAAACGCGTCCAGAACGCCTCTAAATCGCGCAGAAAAAACAGAAACACGTATAAAATTTTAGATTTCCAGAAATCTAGATCTAAACCCAGATTTCCATGGTTGACTTATCAACTCTCATGAAAAACACAGTTAAGCAACCCCAAAATCACAGAAACATATATCCACAATGATATAAGACAGTTCTTAACCACAGATCTTATGCTAAACCATTAGATCTAACCCGAAATTGGTTTTCCCCAAATTCTAGGGTTCATGCTCAATTTCATAAATCATGATAAATTCGTGCAGATCCAAGACAAGAGAGAGATAAGAAGTTCAAGGATACCTACTTGAAGTGAATCTTTGAGCTCCATGAACCCAAATCGCCAAGGCCTCCAAGCTCTCTCTCTCAAACGCACAAACGTGAAACGTAAAGTGAAAGCTTCTTTTTTTTTTTTCTGCTATTTATATTTCTACCAGTCAACTGACCTAGTTAACCATTGAGTCAATAATTGACCTCCCAACACAAAAAATGACCTCCAAGGCCCTGAACTCCAAATTGAGTCAAATTACAGTCAAAACGCTCAAAATGACGAGCACAACATTAAACAGATATTATTACACCCAAATGACCGCCCAAACACAAAGTCAACCAATAAACCCCGAAAAGTCAACAATCGGGTCAAACGGGACCCCGACTCGGAATGGGGCCCAAGTACAGTCAAAATGCTCACATTGACGACTACACTACCGTCCAAATAGTTATATTCCCATAGAATGGCTATCTCTCAAAACTACCCAAATACGAGTCTTTACATCCTCCCCACCTTAGGACTTTTCGTCCTCGTAAATAAAACACATGCCCAAAGGACATAGCAAAATTCAAGCTCAATGTCCCAACAAAAAACATAAAACATGATCACCGATCACACATGTGCAATGCAACTCGCAACAAGCCAAAAGGGCTGACAAAATCCAACAACAACGAGCTAAACCACATCTCAAACAACATATGCAAAACAAATGCATAAAACATAACTCATACCTGAGGGAAGGTCCTCACGTCCTCCCCACCTCAGGACTGATCGTCCTCGAACAGCTCAGGATGAAGAGCCCGCATCTGGCTCTCTTTCTCCCAAGTCTGCTCCTCCATGCCTCGGTGTCGCCATAACACCCGAACTAGTGGGATCGTCTTACCTTGCAAGACCTGGTCCCGCCTGTCCAAAATCTGTGCCGACATCTCAACAACGGCACCATCATCAGCCAAGTCTATCTCGCGATAGTCCAACACATGAGAAGGATCTGGGTGATATCGTCGCAACTAAGACACATGGAACACATCATGTACTCGCGTCAACTACGGTGGCAAAGCTAATCAGTAAGCCACTGCGCCCACGGTGGCAACAATCTCAAACGGCCCCACAAAACAGGGGAAAAGTTTGGATCCACATCCAAACCTCTGATGCCCTCGACGTAGCGAAACCCGCAAAAATACACGGTCCCCCACCTCAAACTGCAAGGGTCGACGCCTCTGATCCGCATAGGACTTCTGCCTACTCTGTGCTGTCAGCATATGCTGTCTAATCAACTGCACTATCTCCGTGGTTTCTCGAACCATATCGGAACCGAGAACTGCTGTCTCTCCAGTCTGTGCCCAACACAAGGGTGATCTACAAGGCCGCCCATACAGCACCTCATACAGAGTCATCCCAATCGTGGCCTGATAACTATTGTTGTAAGAGAACTCCACCAAAGGAAGGTGAGTCTCCAAACAACCTCCAAAATCTAGGACACAGGCATGCAACATATCCTCGAGCGTCTGAATCGTATGCTCCGACTGACCATCCATCTGCGGATGAAAGGTTGTACTGAGGTTCACCCTAGTACCCAAAGCTCGCTGCAGCTGTCTCCAAAACTGAGAGGTGAACCTCGCATCCCGATCAGATACAATAGACAATGGGACTCCATGCAACCGCACAATAACATCAATATACTTCTGTCCCAAAGTCCTCACTGGGTCTGTCTCTCAAATCAGATTAAAATGCGCCGATTTGGTCAACCGGTCCACAATAACCCATATAGTGTCGTGTCCCCTGGAACGAGGAAGTCCAGTGACAAAATCCATGGTCACGTGGTCCCATTTCCACTCTGGCACTGGCAATGACTGCAACTCACCAGCTGATCTCAGGTGCTCTGCCTTGACCTGCTGATCTCAGAGCATCTGCCACCACATTATCCTTCCCAGGGGTACACATCATATCAAACTGAAACTGCTGTAGGTACTCCACCCACCTGTCATGGACCGAGGCTTATCCTAGCATACTTAGGCCATTTTGGGGTATTTCCCCTTTGTAAAGTGTTGTACTTAGCTTATAGAGTAAGTTGTAGAGATTTTAGATTTCGATCATATATGATGTCTCCTGGCGACATAGCCAGAAAAGTGTTAACATCTATATGTAGGGGAGTGATGTTGTAAAGTTTTCAAGCAATCAATACAATCGTTTGTTACCTTCATTTAAATCGATCTTCCGCTAAGCGCTTCCCTACACAATTGCTTTACAACGGATCGATGGGTTCCGATCCAAATGCGACGAGTTAGGCTGACCTAGCGTTCCTTTGTACGGGTGGAAACTAGGTACTGCACGGGTTAAGCTAGTATAAAGGCTGACCCCGTGACAAGTGGTATCAGAGCACAGTTCGGTGCTAAAGTTCGGTGGAACAATCAAAACTTCGAGACGGTGTAAAAATGACAAACGGAGGATCTGTTGTCATTAGTGGTGGCGACCACGAAGGCCGTGACAAGGAGCACCACTCTAAGGAACGAAGGAGAGATAAGTCCGTTCCGAGGGAAACATGTCCGCTGGAGAGTCATCTAGCCAAATTGGAGTTGGCGTTAGCCGAACAGATGTAGGTGATCAGGGAGCACACTGAAAGCATCGAAAAGCTGGACTCAGAGGTTGAGGAAAGCTTTAAGAGGATGCAAGGGCTTCTCAACTCCGTCATGGATGACATGAACTCTTGGTTCGACGGCCTGAAGGACACTCTCACGTCCCAAATCCTGGCAATGCAGGAGGAAATCAAATAGATCAAAGTGGATTGGTATCTCTGCAAGATGGCGGTCACCCAAGGTGGCGTTGGTGGCCATTCCAGCTCCAAAATCGACGTGCCGAAACCTAAGACCTATGCTGGGTCAAGGAATACGAGGGAGTTAGACAACTTCCTCTGGACCATGGAGCAGTACTTTGATGCCTTGAACATCGTCGATGAGGCAAAGAAGGTAAAGACCGCTCCGCTATACTTAGTTGATTCGGCTATGGTGTGGTGGAGGCGACGATATGCCGACAAGGAGTGCGGCTTATGCATCATCGACAATTGGGCGGATTTCAAGCGGGAGATCAAGGCCCAATTCTATCCCCAGAACGCGGAGGACGAGTCCCGGGCGAAACTTCGGCGCCTTACCCACAAAGGCACGGTGCGGGAGTACATCTGTGAATTTTCCGAGCTGATATTGGAGATCCCGGATATGTCCGCGAAGGATTCATTATTTTCTTTCATGGACGGATTGCAACAATGGGCGAAGCTGGAGCTGCAGCGGAGGAATGTACAGGACCTGGCGTCGGCCATGGCGGTGGCCGAATCACTCATCGAATATAAGAAGCCAGAGAAGGCCACCAGCTCTTCATCGACTTCCAAGGTGAACAGGTTCCACAAGGAGAAGCGTGGGGGAGACAACCGAAGTGAAGGAAAAGGGAGACCCTTCCAACCATTTAAGGACTTTCACCCAAAACATTTCGCGAATAGTTCCAAGGATGGGGAAAAACCAAAGATCTCCTGTTTCCTTTGCGAAGGCCCTCACAAGGCGTTTGAGTGCCCGAAGCGCTCCAAGCTCTCGGCGATGATCAATGAAGACGAAGGAAGGGATGCGAGGGATCCACGACTTGGTTCCTTGCAGCTCCTCAATGCAATCAAGGTGAAGGTGGAGGTGCCACCATCCGGACGACAGAAGGGGCGCATGTAGGTGCTCGCTAAAGCCAACAACCTTGAAACTAAAGCCTTGGTGGACACGGGTGCGACCAACAACTTCATCAAGATCGAAGAAGCTCGTAGAGTGGGGATAGTCTACAAGGAAGATAAGGGCTGGATGAAGGCGGTGAACTCCAGTGCCAGTCCAATCCATGGCGTGGCTCGAGGTGTCGAGCTAAGTATTGGCGAGTGGAGAGGCAAGGTGAATCTCTCCGTGGTGTCGATGGACGACTATCCCATGGTGTTGGGGATGGAGTTCGTTGATCAGGTGCGGGCAATTCCAATTCCTAGCACCAACACAATGTGCATCATGGACGAGAGGAAAACGTGCATGGTGAAGGTAATGCGGGAGGAAGAGCTCAAGGCGAGGTCTCTTTCGGCGCTCTAACTGTCTAAAGGAGTTAGGCGACAAGAGCTAACCTTCATTGCTATGGTGAAGGAAGAATGCCCAAGTGTTGGGGAGGAGCCCCCAACCGAAGTGAAGATGGTCCTTGAAGAGTTTGGGGACGTTATGCCACCCGAACTCCCCAAATAACTTCCGCCGAAGCAAGAGGTGGACCATAGGATTGAGCTAGAGGCCGGTGCAAGTCCTACTATTGTGGTGCCCTATCAGATGGCACCACCGGAGTTGGAGGAACTTCGGAAACAATTGAAGGACTTGTTGGATGCCGGGTTCATTCGGCCATCCAAAGCGCCATTTGGAGCACCGGTGTTGTTCCAAAAGAAGCACGATGGGTTGATGCGGCTGTGCATTGACTATAGGGCGCTGAATAAGATAACGGTGAAGAACAGCTACCCCATCCCACTCATATCCGACCTCTTTGATCAACTTGGTGCTGCAAGATGGTTTCAAAGCTAGACTTGCGGTCGGGATATTGGCAAGTGTGGATAGCCGAAGGTGATGAGGCAAAGACGACGTACGTCACAAGATACGGCTCTTACGAGTTCTTGGTGATGCCCTTTGGCCTCACAAACGCCACTGCCACATTCTGTACGTTGATGAATCGGATCTTCCAACCATACTTGGATAGATTCGTCGTGGTGTACCTTGATGACATTGTCGTCTATAGCAAAACGTTGGAGGAACACAAGGCACACTTACGGCGGGTTTTCCAAATCTTAAGGGAGAACCAACTCTTTGTGAAAAAGGAGAAATATGACTTTGCGAAGAAGGAGGTGCCCTACTTGGGTCACATCATTGGCTGTGGCAAACTAAAGATGGACAACAAGAAAGTGTTAGCCATCAAGGAATGGGAGACGCCCAAGAAAGTCCCAGAGATGCGTTCCTTCCTTGGCTTGGTTAACTACTATAGAAGATTCATCCGTGGCTATTCCCACATTGCCGCACCCTTGACGGAACTATTAAAGAAGAACAAGACTTGGGTGTGGGATGATGCTTGTCGAGAGGCGTTTGCAAAGTTGAAGCAAGTGGTGACAAACGGACCGGTGATGGCACTGCCGGACCATGCAAAACCTTATGAAATTCACACCGATGCTTCAGACTTTGCCATTGGTGGAGTTCTCATGCAGGAGGGACATCTTGTAGCATATGAAATTCGGAAACTCAATGACACCGAACGGAGGTACGCGGTGCATGAAAAGGAGATGACGACAGTTATGCATTGCCTTCGGGTGTGGAGGCATTACTTGCTAGGGTCCAAGTTCGTGGTGAAGACAAACAATATTGCTACGAGTTATTTTCTAACCCAAAGGAACTTAACTCCGAAGCAAGCACGGTGGCAAGGACTCCTAGCGGAATTTGACTTTGTGCTCGAGTACAAACCGGGCACAAATAATGTGGTGGCCGATGCACTAAGTTGAAAGGTGGAACTCGCAGCTATTAGCCAACCACAATTCCCACTGGTAGACAAACTGAAGGAAGGAATGGAGCATGATCCATTAGCCGAGTCCTTGGTGGAATGCATCAAAGCTGGGAAGACGCGGCGATTTTGGCTAAGGGACGACTTGCTCCATACTCGAGGGGAACGGGTGTACGTTCCCAAATGGGAAAGTTTGAGGAGAGACATCCTCAAAGAATGTCACGACTCACGGTGGGCTGGCCATCCCGGAGTCGATCGTACCTTGGCGTTGGTGGAACGGAGCTACTATTGGCCTCAACTTTACGAGGACGTCCAAGTGTACGTGCGGACTTGTCTTGTGTGCCAACAAGACAAGATAGAGAATCGGCAATCGGTGGGACTGTTAGAACCATTGCCCACTCCGGAAAGACCTTGGGAAAGTGTTTCGATGGACTTTATTGTTTGTCTCCCAAGATCTGAAGGATGCGGTACAATCATTGTGGTGGTCGACCGATTCTCTAAGTATGGAGTTTTCATTCCAGCTCCGAAGGACTACACGGCAGACGACACAGCCTGACTATTCTTCAAGTACGTGGTGAAGTACTGGGGCATTCTAAAGACAATCGTCAGCGATCGGGACTCACGATTTACTGGGCGGTTTTGGACCGAGCTGTTCTGGATAATGGGTTCAGACTTAAACTTTTCAACAAGTTTCCACCCACAAACAGACGGCCAAACTGAACGTGTAAATGGCTTATTGGAGCTGTATCTGAGGCATTACGTGAGTGCCAACCAAAGAGATTGGGCCAAGTTGTTGGACATAGCCCAATTCTCATATAACTTGCAGAAGAGCGAGTCCACGAACGAGAGTCCGTTCGAACTCGCAACTGAGCAGCAACCATTGACGCCCACTTCCATCACTCGGGGGTACACTGGAAAGAGGCCCGTGGCGTTCAAGTTTGCAAAAGGATGGCATGGACAAACGGATCTGGCCAGGGCATACTTCCACAAGGCGGCAAAGAAGATGAACAAGTGGGCGGATCAACAAAGAAGGCCCTTGGAATTTCAGGAAGGAGATATGGTGATGCTCAAACTCCTTTCGCGCCAAACCAAAGCACTCAGACAATTGCATAAGGGTTTGGTGCGCCGATATGAGGGGCCTTTCAAAGTACTTAAGAGAGTTGGGAAGGTCTCATACAAATTGGACCTCCCGACTAGCTTACAAAGGCATCCGGTGTTCCACGTTAGTTTGCTCAAGCCTTACCACGAAGACTTGAAAGATACGAGCGGACAACGGGTGATGCGGACACCAACAGCATCAACGGGCAAAACCTACGATAAAAAGATAGAGAAAATCCACTCTCGTAGAGTTGTGCCAAGAAGGGGCATAGATCCAAGCCGGGTGGAGTACTACGTCCAATGGAAGAACAGGCCGGTTGAAGAGGCAAGCTGGGAAAAGGAAAAAAATCTGGGGCAATTCTCCAAAGAGATTGAAGAGTACTGGAAAGAAACCGAACGCTACATCCAGCAGTTTGACGAGTTCGAGGAAGCCGAAGATGCAACGAGGACGCTGCAAAATCGGGTGGGGGAGAATGTCACGGACCGAGGCTTATCCTAGCATACTTAGGCCATTTTGGGGTATTTCCCCTTTGTAAAGTGTTGTACCTAGCTTATAGAGTAAGTTGTAGAGATTTTAGATTTCGATCATATATGATGTCTCCTGGCGACATAGCCAGAAAAGTGTTAACATCTATTTGTAGGGGAGTGATGTTGTAAAGCTTTCAAGCAATAAATACAATCGTTTGTTGCCTTCGTTTAAATCGATCTTCCGCTAAGCGCTTCCCTACATAATTGCTTTACAATGGACCGATGGGTTCCGATCCAAATGCGACGAGTTAGGCTGACCTAGCGTTCTTTCTGTCACGGGGTCAGGTTTCCTGCGCCTCTCAACCCCTTGCGGCACTTAGCTTCTCTATCCACGGTCCGCTAAGTTTAGCCTTTGAGGGTTGAAGCGCACGTAGACTGGTTTCGCCCTGCCACTGGGCTCATTAGGAGAACGGCTCCAGTTCCCGACCAGTTTGTGTAAGGATGGCCAAATCCCTTCTTCAACGTCAAGTCCTCGACTAGCGGCGTGCTCCCCGCATTCAACCGGGTCGGCACGTCTGAACTTCGAAGGGGTTCCATCCGTTTTCCTCCACGAACTGCCTGGAACCTTCTGCTGCGCACCATCTACGCTTTCAACCAACCCCTCTCCTTTACGTAGCACGAATACATTCCTGAATCGTGCTACTAAGAAACGTCCCGCCAGCACCACGCTGCTCGGGTCGTGACATTCTCCTCCACCCAATCCTCGCAACGTCCTCGTTGCGCTTGTCAACATCGCTTCCCCGCAGGCGATGGCATCGTTACCTCGACGCCCTCCCACTCGCCCAATGTCAACATCTTGGCCATCGCTTCCCCGCAGGTTGCAACACCTTTACCAAGATGCTCGCCCACTCGCCCAATGTCCAAAGGATAGGAGGCTTCCAAGATCGCTCCGACGCGCTCCTTCATACTCCCTTGCCCAGTTCTGTATCACACTCTAGGATACTCCAACTCTATGGACGCGAGACGTGCAAGACACTATCGGTCGACTCACCTCTGTGAGCTCCCACCTTGGGATCACGCTACTCGCGAGAGTGCTCGGCGAGTCTTCAAGATACGGGCCGGTTCGGCTCTGATACCACTTGTCACGGGGTCAGGTTTCCTGCGCCTCTCAACCCCTTGTGGCACTTAGCTTCTCTATCAACGGTCCTCTAAGTTTAGCCTTTGAGGGTTGAAGCACACGTAGACTGGTTTCGCCCTGCCACTGGGCTCATCAGGAGAACGGCTCCAGTTCCCGACCAGTTTGTGTAAGGATGGCCAAATTCCTTCATCAACGTCAAGTCCTCGACTAGCGGCGTGCTCCCCGCATTCAACCGGGTCGGCACGTCTGAACTCCGAAGGGGTTCCATCCGTTTTCCTCCACGAACTGCCTGGAACCTTCTGCTGCGCACCATCTACGCTTTCAACCAACCCCTCTCCTTTACGTAGCACGAATACATTCCTGAATCGTGCTACTAAGAAACGTCCCGCCAGCACCACGCTGCTCGGGTCGTGACATTCTCCTCCACCCAATCCTCGCAACGTCCTCGTTGCGCTTGTCGACATCGCTTCCCCGCAGGCGATGGCATCATTACTTCGACGCCCTCCCACTCGCCCAATGTCAACAGCTTGGACATCACTTCCCCGCAGGTTGCAACACCTTTACCAAGATGCTCGCCCACTCGCCCAATGTCCAAAGGATAGGAGGCTTCCAAGATCGCTCCGACGCGCTCCTTCGTACTCCCTTGCCCAGCTCTGTATCACACTCTAGGATACTCCAACTCTATGGACACGAGACGTGCAAGACACTATCGGTCGACTCACCTCTGTGAGCTCCCACCTTGGGATCACGCTACTCGCGAGAGTGCTCGGCGAGTCTTCAGGATACGGGCCGGTTCGGCTCTGATACCACTTGTCACGGGGTCAGGTTTCCTGCGCCTCTCAACCCCTTGCGGCACTTAGCTTCTCTATCAACGGTCCACTAAGTTTAGCCTTTGAGGGTTGAAGCGCACGTAGACTGGTTTCGCCCTGCCACTGGGCTCATCAGGAGAATGGCTCCAGTTCCCGACCAGTTTGTGTAAGGATGGCCAAATCCCTTCTTCAACGTCAAGTCCTCGACTAGTGGCGTGCTCCCCGCATTCAACCGGGTTGGCACGTCTGAACTCCGAAGGGGTTCCATCCGTTTTCCTCCACGAACTGCCTGGAACCTTCTGCTGCGCACCATCTACGCTTTCAACCAACCCCTCTCCTTTACGTAGCACGAATACATTCCTGAATCGTGCTACTAAGAAACGTCCTGCCAGCACCACGCTGCTCGGGTCGTGACATTCTCCTCCACCCAATCCTCGCAACGTCCTCGTTGCGCTTGTCGACATCGTTTTCCCGCAGACGATGGCATCGTTACCTCGACGCCCTCCCACTCGCCCAATGTCAACAGCTTGGACATCGCTTCCCCGAAGGTTGCAACACCTTTACCAAGATGCTCGCCCACTCGCCCAATGTCCAAAGGATAGGAGGCTTCCAACATCGCTCCGACGCACTCCTTCGTACTCCCTTGCCCAGCTCTGTATCACACTCTAGGATACTCCAACTCTATGGACGCGAGACGTGCAAGACACTATCGGTTGACTCACCTCTGTGAGCTCCCACCTTGGGATCACGCTACTCGCGAGAGTGCTCGGCGAGTCTTCAGGATACGGGCCGATTCGGCTCTGATACCACTTGTCACGGGGTCAGGTTTCCTGCGTCTCTCAACCCCTTGCGGCACTTAGCTTCTCTATCAACGGTCCGCTAAGTTTAGCCTTTGAGGGTTGAAGCGCACGTAGACTGGTTTCGCCCTGCCACTGGGCTCATGAGAAGAACGGCTCCAGTTCCCGACCAGTTTGTGTAAGGATGGCCAAATCCCTTCTTCAACGTCAAGTCCTCGACTAGCGGCGTGCTCCCCGCATTCAACCGGGTCGGCACGTCTGAACTCCGAAGGGGTTCCATCTGTTTTCCTCCACGAACTGCCTGGAACCTTCTGCTGCGCACCGTCTACGCTTTCAACCAACCCCTCTCCTTTACGTAGCACGAATATATTCCTGAATCGTGCTATTAGGAAACGTCCCGCCAGCACCACGCTGCTCGGGTCGTGACACTTCGTAGTGGTGGGAACTAGGTGCCGCACGGGTTAAGCTGCTATAAAGGCTGACCCCGTGACACACCGCCTCTACTTAAGGTTCAGGTCTCGCTGAGAGAAGATATACTGCAAGCTTTTGTGGTCCGTATACACCACAAACTTCTCCCCAAGGAGATAATGCTGCCAGCTCTTAAGTGCAAAGATCACTGCAGCCAACTCCAAATCATGCGTGGGATAGTTCTGCTCATGTGGTCTCAACTGCCTAGACCCATAAGCAATCACCTGCCGAGTCTACATTAGCACACAACCAAGCCCCACCCTGGAAGCATCACAATACACCTCGGAAGGCACACCCTCCTGTGGGAGAATCAAGATAGGTGCTGAGGTCAATCGTGCCTTCAGCTCCATGAAAGCACTCTCACATGCATCAGACCAAACAAAAGGAACTCCCTTCCTGGCCAGGTTCGTCATAGGAGCTGCCAACCTGGAAAAATCCTCCACGAACCTCCGATAGTAGCTTGCCAAACCAAGGAAGCTGCGAATCTCAAACACATTCGTGGGCCTCTTCCATGACATAACCGCCTCAATCTTCTCAGGATCCACTGTGATACCCTCCGAAGATACCATATGCCCCAAGAAGTGTACCTGTTGCAACCAGAAGTCACATTTCGTGAACTTCGCGTACAACCGGTGCTCTCGCAAGGTCTGCAACACAACCTGCAAATGCTCCTCATGCTCTCTCTTGGTCGCTAAATAGACCAAAATATCGTCGATGAATACCACAACGAACATATCTAAATATGGAGCAAACACCTGGTTCATCAATCCCATAAACACTGCTGGAGCATTTGTGAGCCCAAATGGCATCACAAGCCACTCATAATGCCCATAACGACAACTGAACGCGATCTTAGGGATATCTGCCTCCCTAACCTTCAACTGATGGTATCCAGATCTCAAGTCTATCTTGGAAAACTATCTTGCACCTCAAAACTGATCGAACAGGTCATCAATCCTCGGCAATGGATACCTGTTCTTCATAGTCACCTGGTTCAACTTCCGGTAGTCTATACACATCTGAAGTGAACCATCCGCCTTCTTGGCGAACAACACTGGAGTGCCCCACGGTGAGCTACTCCGCCTGATAAAGCTTCGCACCAATAGGTCATCTATCTGTCTCTTGAGCTCTCTAAGCTCTGTCGGTGCCATCCTGTAGGCCGCTAACTTGATCAGTGTTGTCCCTAGCAACAACTCGATCGAAAACTCTACCTCCCTCACGGGTGGCAAACTGATTAAGTCTTCGGGAAACACATCCGGGAACTGATCTACAATGGGTGGCAAAATAGCCTTCCTCTCTCTCCTCCTGTCAACCAAAGTCAAGCTGGCTAACTGGTGGGTCACATCACCCCACCCATGCCTCAATGGTCCCAACCTGCATGCCTCCTCAGTCCACTCACCCACAAAGATACCCCGCATACCCTCTGGCGTGAGGAACGTCACACGCCGTTGAAAACAATCAATCTTGGCCTCCACGTAGACCAACCAATCCATACCCAGGATAACATCAAAATCATCTAACTCCATGAGATACAAATCACACATCAAGTTAACACCCCCAAGTGTTACCTGACAAGCACGACAGATACCTTTAAGTATCACAATTCCACCCAAAGGTGAAGCAACCATCAGAGACTGACTAATTGTCTCCTGGTCTAACTCCAATCCAACCACCGTAGCATACGAAATAAAAGAATGGGTAGCACCAGTATCAATCAAAACTGAACAAATATTATGAGAAATGATGATGGTACCTCTCACCACTGAAGGCCCTGCTCCTGCCTCATCCACTGGTGGAACCTCTGCCTCTCTGCTGGTAAGGGCAAAAGTCCTCCCTCGTGGTCCACTGCCACTAGCCTGGCCCATTGGGGCCTTGCCCCGCTGATCAACATGACCCTGTGCCTCCTGCTGAGGCTGCTGCACCGCAGGTTGCGTCTGCATGCTCTGTGCCGGCGGCATCGACCTCTGAGACGGAACCCCACTCCTCTGTCCCTACTCTCTCGGACGAGGGCCTACAGTGCTGGTCGAGCTAAGGGTAACACATTCCCTAGCTCCATGTCCCACCTTCCCGCATCGGAAGCAAGTCCATCTTTTTCCTCGGGCAATCTCTCGATACATGCCCAGTCAAACCATAACTCCAACAGGGCCCTGGCCTCCTGCTGGATGAACTCTCATGGGGTCCCACCGCCTGGCTGGAAACCCTCTGCACCTGCCTCCTCTCAGGCTGAGGAGCACTGCTCTCCCCACTTTGTCTCTTCTTGCCCGAACCTGCCGAACCGCCCGGCCTCTGGGCTCTCGCTTGATCCTGACCTCGCTCAATAATGAGCGCCTTGTCGACCGCCTCCCGGTAGCTGGTCAACTGCATCGGTTCCAGCTGTCTTTTCAGAGATGGCCTCAAGCCCTGAATAAAATCCTGCGTCTTACGAGCTTCCTTTTCCCAAGCCTCAAGAGCAAACCGCCCTAAATCTGTGAAGGCTTGCACATACTCACCCACTGCCTGGCCACTCTGCTGAAGCTCATAATACTCTCTCCGTCAGGCATATTGTATCGAGCTGGGAAAATACTCCCCAAAGAAGCGCTCAACAAACTCTCTCCAACTCATCTGGCTGCCATGGACAGCTCTCGTGGATTCCCACCACCTGCGTGGGATACCCAACAAATAGTGCGTCGCCACTCGCACCCGCTCCTCATCTGGCACCCCAATCATCTCAAAGATGTCCTTTGTCCATCTAATCCAGTCCTCGGCTACCTCTGGCCGCGAACCATCCTCAAAAGTCTTGGGTGCATGTTTCAAAACCTGTGCAGCCCAGTCCACTCCTCGTCGTGCTGGCTCTATCACGACCTCCTGCTGGTGCACATCCTGCACCACCCTCGCCTCCTGCTGTTGAGGCTGTGGTGGCTGCTGAGGCTATTGTTGCCTCTTCAGCTCATCCACCTCTTTAGCCATATCCCTCATCGAGCCCTACATACCCTGCATGGCCTCCTACAACTGAATCAACACCTGAGCCAAATCAGGTCCCATAACGAGAGCTGATGACCTCTGCTGCCCCTAGTGCCCCGACTCTATCGTGGGCTCCTCTGCCGGACCCTGGCCTCGAACAACCCTCCTCGGTGGTGCCATCACACTGGCCACAACAACAAACAACAATGATCAACACTAGCACTGCTAGCACAAACAGCTATCAAAGGCACATTCGACTTGTAGGTTCTCACCACACGACCCGTAGGTCCATACCATGCATATAGCATCGTGTCCCCCATCAGGGTACACCACACGACCCGTAGGTCCACAACCATGCATATAGCATCGTGTCACCCCTCAGGGTACACCACAATCAAGTCCTGGCTCTCACAGCCACGTGCCATCCTGGCACCAAATGCAATCATATCACACACAAAGACAATCTAGTGCCCTATATGCACACAATCATACCACTAGCAACGCACTCCATCCCCATGCATGCTCCTAGGATGATCTAACTAACACCAAAATAACCTAGAATACATGTAAGGACTGCGTTGATCAGGCGCCCTCCCTACAGTTTTCCAAGTCACATGGAATCAATTAACCACCCCTCACTAACCTAGGTCCACTAGACCATGCTCTGATACCAACTTGTCACGCCCCCGAATTCCAAGAAAACCCGGAACCAGGAACATGACTTCCCCTTGCCCGCACCCGAAAGGTCAAGGAGTTGGTGACTAGCACCAATAGAGACTACACCGTAGGTGCTATCTCAAATATGTAACCCTGTACAGTCATACATCAAGGGTAATCCTGTACTTTCTCATACATCATCATGCACATGATAAGTCAAACAGTCATACAGACATTACATCATAAACAGTATGCAAATACAACTGTCCACGGACCCAAGTCCGGGATACAACACACAATAAAATACAGAATATAGTACTGTATCATACATCAGAGTGGTGGGCACGTCCTCCTGCAAGAAAGTTCTCCACTAGTCTCGGGTCACACCTGAAAAGGGGTAAACAACAAGTAGGGGTGAGCGACAAGCTCAGTAGGTGACCCCAAAACTCCACATCATGCAACACATATAAGTCTATACTATATGCTTAGTGTACTCGTGCACCGTGTAGTGTGCACAATCATCAGGACTCAGTCTGCAAACAAACATCAGGACTCAGCCTGCTCACACAGGACAACTTGTCCACGATCCTCCATGGGATCCCAGCTCAGGGCTGCCATCGGTGCATATGCCTGCCGCGTCAACCACATAGCACCATCGGTGCATCACGGTGAGAACCCAAACAAGTCACGGAGTCCATGCCCCAATACCTCACACCAATCATACTAACATTAGTATGGCATGTCATTCTCAACATTTCCTTTGAAACTGTAGCCAGTCTTTACAAGTAAATCCTCAATCCTTGATTTATGAAGGAAGTACCCATAGCAGCTATTTTCTTGAAATCAAAAGTCCCGGGATTGGGTTCCCATATCATAAATAAGATAATCTGATTTTTTTTTGGGGATTTTTCTGAGATGTCTAACCCCACTTTCTAAAAATTCACCACTACAAACTTTTGGGTTTGTCTGAGATTTTACACTAAAACCTAATTTTCACATTTTGAAAGTGTGGGAATTAATTTTTCTAGTATTTTTCTTTGAATCCAAATGGGAGGTATTTCGTTATTTACATTGTAACTTAAGTATAGTACTTTGGGTATAGGTTACAATGTAAATAGGTCCAGTCCAGTGCTGTCTAGTGTCCAGTTACATTGCAGGAGCTGCGACTCGTAGCTGCGGAACTGCGACTCGTAGCTGCGGAACTGCGACTCGTAGCTGCGGAGTGCGGAGCTGCAGCGCGCCTCGAAGACTCGAAGCGAGGCTACGACCTTTGACCTACGAGGCAACGAACTTCGACCCTTCGGCTACGAACTACGAGGCTATGAACTACGGGTCTATGAACTACGATCCTACGAACTACGAACCTTCAAGCTACGAACTACGACCCTACCAACTACGAACTACGACCCTTCGACCCAGAACTTCGGGTCTCCGTCATTTTGAACTAGGAACGCGCCCAGGGTACTGTTCATCGTCATTTTCACTTGTTCTTCGTCTGAAACGCACCCAGAAACTCCCAGACGCTCACTAACACCCCTGTTCGCAACAAACTACGATATCTACCTCAAAATGCGTCCAGAACGCCTCTAAATCGTGCAGAAAAAACAGAAACACGTATAAAAATTTAGATTTCCAGAAATCTAGATCTAAACCCAGATTTCCATGGTTGACTTATCAACCCTCATGAAAAACACAGTTAGGCAACCCCAAAATCACAGAAACATATATCCACAATGATATAAAACAGTTCTTAACCACAGATCTTATGTTAAACCATTAGATCTAACTCGAAATTAGTTTCCCCCAAATTCTAGGGTTCATGCTCAATTTCATAAATCATGATAAATTCGTGCAGATCCAAAACAAGAGAGAGATAAGAAGTTCAAGGATACCTACTTGAAGTGAATCTTTGAGCTCCACGAACCCAAATCGCCCCAAATCGCCAAGGCCTCCATGCTCTCTCAAGCTCTCTCTCTCAAACGCACAAACGTGAAACGTAAAGTGAAAGCTTTTTTTTTCTGCTATTTATATTTCTGCTAGTCAACTGACCTAGTCAACCATTGACCCAGTCAATAATTGACCTCCTAACACAAAAAATGAGCTCCAAGGCCCCGAACTCCAAATTGAGTCAAATTACAGTCAAAACGCTCGAAATGACGAGCACAATACTAAACCGATATTATTACACCCAAATGACCTCCCAAATGCAAAGTCAACTAATAAACCCCGAAAAGTCAACAATCGGGTCAAATGGGACCCCGACTCGGAATCGGGCCCAAGTACAGTCAAAATGCTCACATCGACGACTACACTACTGCCCAGATAGTTACATTTTCATAGAATATCTATCTCTCAAAACTACCCAAATACGAGTCTTTACAGTCCCAACCATGAAGAGAGTGATGGGCTTGATGATTGTTGCAGACCACTGTTCTTCTCGATTGAGAACAACAAAGTTGAATACAAGTTTTGTCCCTAAGAGGAATAACAAGCTATGGAAGTCTATTTTCCTATATTTAGGGAATAAAGTTAAAAGGTCATAAAATCATTCTCATAACAAATACCCTATATTTAACTTTTCTCCCTCGGATTTGTACATTGTTTTCTAATTTATTGAGAAATACTATTCACTTCTTATAATTATTAAATGATATATAAAATTTTCTCTCGCCTTTTTTTTCACGTTTTCCATAACATTGACTTTTATTTCATATTAAATTATAAAAATTATTATTAAATGAAAGGTATTATAAAATATAATTCTAATGATGTAGAGAGAGATTTAAGGAATTTATTGTGGTGTATATTTATATAGGAAAGCAAAAAATAGTTTAAATATGTAAATTTAAGAAAAGTAGTTGGGTATTTGATGTTAGTGCTTTAACTAATTGCGTGTTTTGTAGCTTCTTTTCAAATCGTGTTTTTGCAACTTAAAACAAAAACATGCTGATCCTACCTTGCAGACTACCAAACACTTGTTTAATAATATTTTATTATTTTTTAAAATACGATTATTTTTAAAAACTTTGGGCACAGATGAATTTTCACCACTCATAAATAATTTTAAATTCATCGGGCCCATTATTTTAAAAAACAATCAAATTTTAAAAAATAATACCATCGTATCAAACAAGTTTGGCAATTTGATCAGGTATCATTTTTTGAAACAATACACGATCAAGGTTGTATTTGAAAACAACTCCGAGGCTATTTTCAAAAACTACTCTTGATTTGAATTCACATCTGATTATCAAAAAACCTCTCCTCCACCTGTATTGTATAAACTGATCTACTATCGTCTCGCCATTAACTCTCATCATCTTCCTCCGTCCTTATGCATTAACTCCATAACCACACACCCCCTATCCCTATTACTCCTTCACACCATGTTATCACCCGAATGAGATTCCTACCTACAAAAATCCTATGTTCATACTTTGTAGCTCCACGACGAAGATCCCGTAAGCTACAACATCTACGACGACATCAGATTCGCGCAGGTGCGCTTTTCCATTACTTGTTTCAATTTATGATAAATCTAGGTTATGTTCATACTTTATACCTCCACAAGTGCTAGTCCGCTTGGCATTTCATGCTATTACGGGCCTAATATAGGTTATGATGTAGTAAACGCAAGAGATCGTCGCAGTCACGGAGGTAAATATTGACCTCTTTATAAAAGAGTGTAGGGACGTGTTGTAACTATACTCTGCCTAAGGCAGCCATTCCAACCAACATTGAGGGTGGCTCCCTGCAAAGCAAGGTAGGTACTATTCTAGCGTACGATTGACAACCTCAGTTTGGACATTGGTTTGACAATGGTAGCTCGAACTCATACATAATTTGGTCCCTTGAAGTTTAAATAATGATTACCAAAAAGAGCTAATGAACACCTTATCCTGGTCACTGACAATTGATAGTGGAATACCGTGGAGGCAGACCACGTCGTGGACAAAGGCTTTGGCCACCATTACAGCAGTGTACAGGTGTTTTAATGGCACAAAATGGGCGTACTTAGATAGGAAGTCTACCATGACCATGATAATAGTGTGTCCCATTAAAGGAGGCAACCCATCGACGAAGTCTATTGAAACTTTTGTCCAGATGCAGGTTGGAATTGCAGGAAGTTGTAATAATCCAGCTGGCTTCATACAATCAGTTTTATACTATTGGCAGGTGGCACATTTGAGTAAGAAAGCCTTTACTATCTTGCGCATTTGTAGACACAGGAAGCTCTGCGCGATGAATGACAATCCTCTACAATTTTGGAGATTATTGAGGAGTATGGGCTTAAATAAACCTTACCCCTTTTGAACCGCACCCTATCACGCTGCTGTAGGGATAAATTAAATTTTGAGGATCTGAGCGACAACAAGTCCTTATAGAATGGATCCTCTTGAACTTATCATTGAAGAATGGTCCACCACTCTGAGTGAGGTGTGAAAATTTCCAAAAATTAGAATTCCACTACCTGTGATAGGGAATCTGCACCGTGATTTTCCTTCCCCTTGTTGTATTCAATTGCATAATCATAGTCAAGGATCCTTGGCAGCCACCACGCTTGGGCGGGAGTGGTAATGCGTTGCTCCAACATGTATTTAAGACTTTTTTTGGTCGGTGCGCACTATAAAGGGTTGGCCAAGTAGGTAAGGGCACCATTTTCAAATAGATTTCACAATTGCAAGCATCTCCTTCTCGTAAGTAGAGAGGGACAAAGCCGAGCCTTTTAAGGCCTCGATATAATAGGCTATAGGTCAATTTTTTGGGGATAGAATAGCGTCAATCCCTACACCACACGCAACACATTCAATCATAAATCGTTGCGAAAAATTTGGCAGCCTCAGGACTGGTGAGGAGGTGAGTGCTTCCTTCAGCTGTAGGAAGGCTACTTAGGAACCTTCATTCCAATGGAAGCCCCCTTTGGACATGAGTTGGTGTAAAGGAGCTCCTATACCCCCAAAATGCGGATGAACTTCTGATAATATCCGATTAGGCCAAGGAACCCGCAGACGCCCCTAACGAAAGTAGGTGTGGGCCACTTGAGGACGGCTTGGATTTTGGCTGGCTTGACAGCCACACCTTCTGAAATATCGTGGCCCAAGTAATCCAGTTGCGAAACTCCAAAGCAACACTTTGTATCCTTGGCAAATAGTCGATTAGCAGAGAGAATCTATAGAACGATTTGTAAATGGGACAGACCAAGATTTTGAATAAACTAGAATGTCATAAAAAAGACAAATTTTCGTATGTGGGAGTGAAAAAGGTCATTCATCAAACTTTGAAATGTAGCAGCTGCGTTAGTTAAGCCAAACGGCATTACTAGGAATTCGTAATGCCCTTTGTGTGTCTGGAAGGCCGTTTTTGGAATATCATCATCATTGACCCGTATTTGATGGTAGCTAGCTTACAAATCCAACTTAGAACATAATTTGGCTCCATGCACTACAAGATTTCATTACTTAGGCGACGCTTTTTTAGTGGGGTTTTTAAAGAATGCTGCCTTAGATAGTTTATGCTTGTAAGGACCCGTGTTTGTGGGTTTCAGGAGTTAGTCTTGTGTTAGAAATTTTGTTTTAGAGAATGAGTATCGACATAGCAGTGTGCATATTGAATGAAGAATTTTGACTATATTTGGACTTAATTTGGAATTTAAAACTTGGAGGGATATTTTAGGAAATTCATTAAGATTTATTTTAAATTTTAATTAAATAACAAATTAGAGCTTTGAGGGGTATTTTAGGGAATTCATTTAGGTTTATTTTATATTTAAATTAAATAATAATGATAATAAGTATAAAAAGAAACCTAAAACTTAATCCTTCAACTTGTATGTCTGCATGATGTAGAGTTTTGGGGTCACCTACTGAGCTTGTCGCTTATCCCTACTTGTTGTTTACCTTTTTCAGGTGTGACCCAAGACTAGTGGACTTTCTTCCAGGAGGACGTGCCCACTACTCTGATGTATGATACAATATTGTATTTTGTATTGTTATGTATTATATCCCGGATATGGGTCCGTGGACAGTTATATTTGCATATTGTATGTGATGTGATATCTGTATGACTGTTTGACTTATTGTATACATGATAATATATGGGAAAGTACAAGATTACCTCTTGATGTATGACTGTACAGGGTTGCATGATTGAGACAGCACCCGCGGTATAGTCTATATTGGTGCTAGTCACCAACCCCTTGACCTTTCGGGTGCGGGTAAGGGGAAGTCATGTTCCTAGTTCCGAGTTCCCTGCAATTTGGGGGCGTGACAATCAATCACGGGAATCGGGTAATTATCCTTCACGGTAACATGGTTCAAAGCTTGGTAATCTACATAGAATTGCCAAGAGCCATCAGCCTTCTTTACTAGGAGAATAGGGGAGGAGAAGGGATTGCTACTGGGCTTGATCTATCCAAATTATAAGAGCCCATGCACCAATTTCTCAATCTTGGTTTTTTGATAATATGGGTATCGAGAAGGCCTAACATTAATCGGTGTTACGTGTGGTGATAATGGAATCTAGTGGTCATGGGATCACGAGGGTGGTAAGCCAGAGGGTCATTCAAAAATACCTGAGAACCTGTTGAGAAGGAGAGTTAAGTTTGGCAGATATGCTTGGTTTTGGGATTTTGTGGTCCCAAAAACAGAATCAATTTGAAAAAAGAATCCAGGCCCTTTCAAAATCTTGAATTCCATATCGGCCAGTGCCCCCGTTAGATTCCTTTGAGGGTGTAAGAAATTCCTTTATCATTGAATGCCATGCTCAAGCATTTGTAATCTGTTTCAATAGGGCCGAGCGTTTCAAGCCATTGTACCCCTAGCACCACTTGGCATGCTGCCACTAGGAGAATATAGAAATCTACTGTAATATGACATCCTTGGATGGAGAGACTTAGATCGTGACATTGGCTGACACAGTCTATGTGTTCCCAGTTTGCAACCATGACTTGGAACTTCTTATCTCTATTCAATGGTAACTCAAATTGGGAAACAACGGTTTGGTCAATGAAATTATAGGTATTATCGCCATCTATCAGCACAACAACATTTTTATTCCTTAACTTCCCTATGACGTGAATCGTTTGTGGGTGGTTTGCTCTAGCAATCACATGAAATAATATTTCTGGAATGGTTTCTCAGTATTCTTGTTCACGATGGACATCATCAGCCTCCTCGGCGGTGGGTGGCAATTGATCTTCTATCATGAATCATTGTGAGCGCTCACAATGGTGGCCTGGGATAAATCTTTCATCACGGTAATAACATAGTCCTTTCTCCCGGCGCTCTTGTGTTTCCTGTGTAGAGAGCTGATGGGCCATTGTTTGTGGGACATTGGGACTCTTGGTTATGGAAGGTGTGGGAGGTGGCCCCATGGACATCATCAGCCTACTTGACGGTGGGTGGTAGCCGATCTTCTATCATAAATAATTGTGAGCGCTCACGCCGGTGGCCTGGGATAAATCTTTCATCACAATAATAACATAGTCCCTTCTCCCGGCGCTCTTGTGTTTCCTGTGTAGCGAGGGTGCTGCTGTCATGGAGGAGTGAAACGGTTGATTGGACTTCTTGCACACCTAAATGAGTTCTTCGATCAGCTTAGCCACTCCTATGACATCTGTCAAAGTCCGAGGCTGCTTAATTTTGACATCGAGGCGGATGTTGTCTCAGAGGTCGACGATGAAACATCCTATCAAGAACCCCTCAGGTAAATTGTCCACTTGGTGGGAGAGCCTCTCAAAGGCTTCCTGATAGGAGGCCATTGTGGAGGTATGCTTAAGGCGTGTTAGCACCTCTAATGGGTCCTTATAATCCTTCGGACCAAAGTGGAGAAGAACAACTTTTGTGAATTCCAGTCATGTGAGCAGCCCTCAAAACTTTGCCATCTAGCAGTGTCATTGCAACGCGATGCCTTCTAAATGAAAGGAAGCTAGTTGTACCTGTTGAGGCGGTTCAATATTCTGAAAATTGAAGTATTGCTCCGCCTTGTAGATCCATCTATTTGGGTCATAACCAATGCATTTGGGAAGAGCAGCTTGATCCTGTGGTGTCCTTGGATGGTGCTAGTCTGCCCGTTACTGTTGGTTGTTGTATGCGAGGTTTCTCTTGGAGCAAAAGGATTGGCATCTGTTTTGGAGCCTCAACTGGCGCACTAAGCCTGTAACTCCATCAGTACTGTCTGCATTGTGGTGTGGAGCGGATCAAAATTGGATTCGTGTCGTGTTATGGCCTCATTAACGAAGGAAGAAAGGAATTATTGCTTTTCCATGACCTTTTATTCCAGTATTTGCTACTTAAATAAGCATGCTTATAACCAACTCCAAGGAATTAGAAAAGAATTAGGGGCAATGTTATAACAACTACGAAATATGAGCTAAATCATTATGACAGCTAGCTTATTAACTCATTCAAAAAACACCCAGCTTATAGCTTATTATCCTATCCGAAACGGAAGATGTAATCCATGTAACCACACTAGATGTACTAGCGTGCATGCTTATGCTTGTGGTATTGCTGCTAGGGAGAGCTCATATCACATTGAAGCATCAAGCATGCTCAATATGTCCAGAGGTTGAGTAGAGGGTCTTCTTGAGCAGTTCTCCCATGGTTCTACCTCCTTCTCTAATACTCACCTTCTCTTATTGTGACATAGCGACTAAAGCAAGAATCGAACAATCCATGTGCATAACAAACTATTGGGCAACCATAGTTTAACATTCGCCGAAGGTAGCTGCTGCATTGTTGCGGCGGAGAGATGACGACATTGCGTGCCCTTGATCATAGGCGCCTGGTGATGTGGGCATGTGCTTTAATTTGAATCACTTGTGGTGTGGTTCATAGAGTTTAGGTGAAAAATAATGATGCATCCACTTATAATTGTATGTCGATTAAACCATGAGAATAACGTGACCGTTCCCAAAATAAAAATATTCGTATTAACATATGAATATTATCCTTTTTATATATAGACCCAATTATACATGCACATATTTGAATATTTTTTAGGCATAGGTAATATATTCTTGAATCTTAATTATTTCAATTTAATTTTTTCTTTCTTTTTTAATGAGTTAGGTGAGGGAAAGATTGACAAGGTGGAAGCAAGCCTAAGAATGTAATAATATATATATTATAAAGCCGTGAAACAATATGACAATTTCACATGCAAGCCACAACACCCTATACAATATATAAAAGCGGAATACAACGGGAATGTAGGGGAATTGTTACATCATCAGAAAAATACACCAACGTGTTCCAATCCTTTATTTTATTGACACGGGATCAATCAACAATGAAGTAATCGGATTTTTGAGTACAATTTCTGCATGAACATATCCATCCTCATCCTTATAAATAAAATCAATAACACGTGCGAGATTGACAATGAGCATGAGTATGGGCCTGGGGACGCTATATGGCCTCATGCACTCTTCGTTGATATCCTTCCATGCATCTGTGACCTGCTTGTGGAATTCTTCAAACGCTGCTTCTTTGGAGACACCGTACTCATGCATATAACATTCAACAGCCGAAGCCATATGTCCTCTCTTTTGTTCAAACTGTACATTAATTATAATGATCAAATATACACTTAATAGGTTTCTTAATATAAACTTTTAAAGAAAATTTAACCGATATAAGTGTAGAATTTTTTTTTCACACAATCCACTCACCATGACTGATCATATAAGGTTAAATTCATTATATATACATACATATATATATATATATATATATTCAATTGGAAAGCCATGTTCCACGCACTCATGCTTATGCTATCAAATGTTTACATCCAATAAATGTCTAGTGGTATATGAATCGAATCTAGTGTAGGATTCATCCTTGACTTGTTGGACTCTAGTCCCAGGTGTGTAACTACTTATAATATATATACACACACGCACAAATGAAACCCAAATTCTGTATAAATGTAGCTGTATCTACAAGGTCAAACCCTTATCTATATCTCCTAAAATTTATTATGTGAATACTATAATGCGTGTGATGTTTATTATGCATAACATTTCCAATGCAGAAAATTTACCTGGTGAGACACCATGTCATCCATTAGTCGACAAATGATGGTAGAAGCTTTGAGAATCTTTGGAGTTCCGGACATCCACTCAAAGGTGCTTTTGGTCACAATGCTTCCCATTCCAAGCATGGCTGTGATGGCTAGCAAAGAGTATCCTGATGAAACTAATGCCACACGCATGTATTCTTCCATTTTTGGTAATTTATTTACTTTAAACCACTTGGCTTCTTCCATATACGCTTTTGATTGTGCTTTCATCTGTCACACCATCCGTATGCTTAATTTATTATTATTATTGTTATTGTTATATAGGTATATTAACACTTTTGTATAAAATGAAGGACCCATTATTTTTTTAATTTTCATATAAGATTAGGAAGGAAATCAAAGCAACTCACTTATAGCATTTACATGTAGTTTGACATCTTTATTTCTATTTTGGGATTAATAGTATATCTATTTTTTAAAATTTATTTATTTTTTAAATATAGGAATTTATTATTTATTTTTTATCTTTATATTTAATTTTAGAAAAGGTGATGTAAATGTTTTTTTTTTAAATATGTATATTTTTTTTCTTAAATTATACTAAAAGTTGATTATGTTTTGGATGCTTTAACTCAAACAAGACAAAAGTTAAACTTGCATCCGAGCTAAGCATTAGGACTACTACAGGAATATCTTAAACATGGGATGATCCCGATATTTTTTAGGCCACCTAGAACTGTCGGCAATAGTAATTGTTGCTATATATTAACTAATGAACAAATTAACCCATATAGAAAACGAATCGAGAAAAACAAAAAAAAAAAACGCTCACTGATTCTATAGCATAGGGGAACATGTATGACGTCTCTTTCATGGTCATCATTTGCTCCTCAATTTCACCGTACATATTCAAGAGTGTGTTATAGAATATTTTCATATACTCAGGCAACTGGCCTGTAGCGTTGATATCCCACCTGTAAATTAGTAGGTAAAATTTCTTAGAAAATTAAATGAGCTTAATTTAGAACATGTGTCAAATATGGATTATAAATCTATATATAGGCAAGATATGTAACCTTTCAATGGCATTAGTGAGTAGCTCAAGTTCTTCATGGGTGCCATACGCATCGTATATATCATCCATTACAGAAACTATTTTGATGACTTTGGTAAATATGTTTCTGGCAAAAGCTTCTTCAGGCCTAAAAAACAATCCCAAACTCCAAAAGTAGCATTCCACGATACGATCCCTTGCAAAGGGTAACTTTTGTGCAAAATCCAATTCTTTCCACCATCTGATTGATGAAAAGTTATTAATTAATTAGTGCATCGCGTACGGAAGTCAAAAAATTTCAATAATTAAGTTATCATCTACCTTGTGATGGAAGTGAGCTCCTGTTTGTAGACCTTCTGCAAGACGTTAAAATCTAGCTTTGCAAACATTAACAGAGGTTTGTGATGTGACTTGTGATCTTGTTGACTTTCATAAACATCAATGTAATGTCTCGCCTCCAACCTTTGTATCCCCTTGTAGATAGGCCTCTTTAAGGCATGCCTCACTTGTGCCGCAGTTTCGGAGCTTAGGTGTGTAAAAGAAGAAAAATAATATTTTCCTATTGAAAATTATTGAAGCTCGAAACGTTACTTTATACAAAATAAATGCCAATCATTCCTACAATTACGCCTATCTATTCTAGGTAATCTAAATATAAAGAGCAATTAAATAAATATACAATATTTTCTATATACACACTAATATAAAAGGTAACTGAATAAATATACAACTAATGCAGTATATCTTTCCTTTCCTTTTCAACACTCCCCCTCAAGTTGGAGAGTGAATGTCAATAACTCCCAACTTGCGTATAATGGTTGAGAAAATTTCCTTTCCCAAGGGCTTGGTGAACACATCTGCAAGTTGATTTGTTGAGGTAACGTGTTTGGTTACAACTGAACCATCCTGTATTTTGTCACGAATAAAATGACAATCCATCTCTATATGTCTGGTTCGTTCATGGAAAACGGGATTGGCAGCCATATGTAAAGCTGCTGTATTGTCACAAAATAAGAATGCTGGCTTCGGATGCAATATTCTCAAATCCTTCAATAATGAGTGTAGCCAAGACAATTCACAGCATGTGCCTGTCATGGCTCTATATTCGGCTTCTGCCGAGGAGAGAGATACGGTTTTCTGCCTCTTTGTTCGCCAAGAAATAAGGGAAGATCCCAAAAAAACACAATAACCCGTAGTAGACCTTCGAGATATCGGACAACCAGCCCAATCTGAATCAGAAAAGGCTCGCAAAGATAACTCATTCTGAGAAGGAAAAAATATACCTTGCCCTGGGCTACCTTTTAAGTAACGCAATACACGCAAGGCAGCTTCCATATGTGGTTTACGTGGTGCATGCATGAATCGGCTTAGCACATGGACCGAATAGGTGATATCCGGTCGGGTAATGGTCAAATAAATTAGGCGCCCAACAAGTCGCCTATACTGAGACGGATCTTTAAGCAATTCACCTGAATCTGAGAGCTTTATGTTTTGTTCCATGGGAAAGTTCACAGGTTTAGCACCCAAAAATCCACCATCTTTGAGAATTTCCAAAGTATATTTGCGTTGAGAGATAAAAATTCCTTTCTTCGATCGGGAAACTTCGATGCCCAAAAAATACTTCAAATCACCCAAATCTTTAATTCGAAAATGACTGTGTAGAAATTGCTTAAGAGCTGTTATGGCATTGACATCATTTCCGGTAATAAGAATGTCATCGACATAAATCAATAAAGCGGTAAAAGATTTACCATTCCGCTGTGTAAATAATGAGTAATCGGCTTTAGATTGAACAAAACCAGCAGCCTGAATAGCTGTAGAGAACTTGGCAAACCATTGTCGGGAAGCTTGCTTTAACCCATATAACGACTTGTGAAGGCGGCACACAAGATTCTCCCCCTGTCGCCGAAGACCAGGAGGTGGAGTCATATAAATTTCCTCATGTAGATCGCCATGAAGAAAAGCATTGTGGACATCAAGCTGGTAAAGAGACCAATGCTGGGCCGCTGCTAAAGCCAATAAACAACGAACAGTAATCATCTTAGCTGTGGGAGAAAAAGTGTCATGGTAATCGATACCTTCCTGTTGGGTGTAACCTTTAGCCACCAAACGAGCTTTGAAACGTTCAATAGTACCATCCGAGTGGCGTTTGATTTTATAAACCCAACGACAACCAATAGGATGCTTACCAGGAGGAAGAGGAGTGAGTGACCAGGTGTGGTTGGCGGCTAAAGCATCCAATTCAGATTGCATTGCGGTTTGCCAATGGGAATGAGTAGCGGCATCGGCATAAGAGGTAGGCTCAATATCTTGGCTAACAGCAGCAAGAAAAGAGCGATGTGGTGGTGAGTAACGGTGATAAGAGACATAATTGCAAAGGGGATAGCGTGTACCTGGTTGGAGACCTGACGACAAAGGCAACAACGGGTTGGGAGTCTGGACTTGGTTGCAGACATAATCACGTAAAGCCATGGGAGGATGATGGGGTCTATGTGAACGGCGTAAAACGGGTACAGGAGGAGAACTAGTAGAGGACGGCGGAGCGGAGACGGGAGGCGGTGGTGATGGTAAGGGTGGTGGAATGGGCGAGAAAGGATCGGAGACAGGAAGAGGAAGGACAGAATCGAAAGGGGAGGAAAAGGAAGGAGTGGTCGCATAAGGAAAAATAGTTTCATGAAAAACAACATCACGGCTAGTGAACGTGCGGTGGGTGTCGAGATCATAAAGCTTGTAAGCTTTTTGACCAACGGGATAGCCAAGAAAAATACACCGTTTGGCGTGAGGAGCAAATTTATAGGGAACGGGCACAACAGTAGCATACGCAAGACAACCAAAGACACGGAGATGAGAATAAGAGGGAAGCTTGCCATAAAGTTGTTCAAAAGGAGTTTGACGAGAAAGGAGTGGTGTGGGCAAACGATTAATGACATGAACTGCAATGGAAACACAGTCTGCCCAAAAATGTAAAGGAAGGTGGGCTTGAAAACGAAAAGCTCTAGCAGACTCCAGAATATGACGATGCTTGCGCTCTACAACCCCATTTTGTTGAGGGGTGTAGACACAAGAATGTTGGTAAGTGGTTCCTTTTTGTTGAAAAAAATCCCGCATAGAGAAGAATTCGCCACCATTATCAACACGAATGTTGGCGATAGAGACATGGAATTGAGTTTCGACAAATGAAAAAAAATTGACAAGTAAATGTTGCGTTTCACTTTTGTGATGCATAAAAAATACCCATGTGAACCTAGAATAATCATCCACAATAGTCAAAAAAATTTTTGCACCAGAAAGAGAGGCAACTTTAAAGGGGCCCCAAATGTCACAATGAATTAATTCAAAAGGTCTACCAGACGAAATGGAACTAACAGGAAAGGAAAGGCGACTTTGTTTAGCAAGTGCACAAATATCACAAGCATTATTAGACTGGAAAGGGAAATGTAACAAATGTTTGGCCATGAAATCTAATCTAGAGGAAGATAAATGTCCCAAACGTCGATGCCATAAATCGGCGGAGGAGACCTGAGAATTGGGGGAACGACATAAAGTGGCTGCGACAGATGGAAGTTGAGGTTGTGACTTTTGTGATACTAACGCAACCAAGTAATAAAGGCCGTCTCGTTGTTCACCCAAACCAATCGTTGTCCTCGTCGTCAAGTCCTGCAAAATACACCAATGAGGGAAAAAGGTTATTGTACAATTGAGATCTTTGGTAATGCGACTCACAGACATTAAATCCACTTTAAAGGATGGCACGCCAAGCACATTTTTTAAAGTAACAACAGAACTCAAAGGTAAATTCCCAACAGATGTAATAGGAGCCTGTTCTCCACTTGGCATAACAACGGGTGGTAAAAAGGTATTCTTATTGCTGTTGACAAGCAAAGTTGGAGATGAAGTGATATGGTCGGTTGCACCACTGTCGATAATTAATCCATGGAGGCGCAACAATGTGGGTAACAAACCTGAGGCAGCATCAGCTTTAGGATTGAGGGTTTGTGTTGTCCCTTTACTCTGCAAGATAGATAAGATTTGTTGGATTTGCAAATCAGAGAGCCCATTTGTCACTGACTGCACGTCTTGCATGACGGGACCTTCAGCATATGGTGTTGACATTGGTGACAATGTGGGCTGAAGATTGATGGCTTTTATTGCTTTTGAAATGAGTGCTTCCTTGATGAGACCTGTTGGATGCATGTTTAGGATGGTCTGGTGGGTATCCGTTCAGCTTCCAACATGTTGCTCGGACATGATGGTCACGGTCACAATAATCGCAATGCAAAGGTTTTCGATTAGATGGATTAGAACGGGAAGAAGAACCTTGTCCATGTCGTATAGCTAGAGCCACTGGTTCAGCCCTTCGAACGACCATGGCTACGTTGTCCATCGTCGCACGTGCAGCCCCCAGGCTTCGCTGCTTCTCCTCTTGTGCGATGGAAGAGTAAGCCTTGGCAACATCAGGCAGCGGATTCATCAATAAAATCTGCCCTCGGATTGCACTATAGGACTCATTGAGTCCCATAAGAAATTGCATCAATCTTCGTCTCTTATGGTCTGCCCCACAAGAGCAAACGGTGCCATTATAGGATCCCAGTTCATCCCATAATTTTTTAAGCCTTGTGTAATAAGCTGCAACAGTCATCTGATCTTGAGCAAGACAAGCAATGTCCCTCTCAATCTGAAATATTCGAGGAGCATTGCTTTGAGAAAAACGATCCCGAAGGTCTTCCCATACCTCTTGAGCGGTGGTTGAAAAAATGACACTGTCTGCAAGGTCCGGTGTGAGTGAATTGAGAATCCAAGAAAGGATCATATCATTGCATTTTTTCCATGAAACATATTCTTCTGGTTGGGCTGTGGCAGACGGCATTGTGGTCGTCCCATCTATGAAACCCAATTTGGATTTGGCGTTCAAAGAAATCGCCATGGCTCTACACCACGTCGAATAATTATCTCCATTGAGAGGTTTGGAAACAAGAACCATTCCTGGATGATCAGAATGATGAAGAAAATATGGATGGGCAGCATCAAAACGGCCTCCATTCAAAGATTGTTGTTCTGTCATGATAGTGAGACACAACAAAAAGAAAAGCAAAAAGAAGACGCAATAAAGATAAAGAACTAAGGTATCGTTCCTGCTCTGATACCATGTAAAAGAAGAAAAATAATATTTTCCTATTGAAAATTATTGAAGCTCGAAACGTTACTTTATACAAAATAAATGCCAATCATTCCTACAATTACGCCTATCTATTCTAGGTAATCTAAATATAAAGAGCAATTAAATAAATATACAATATTTTCTATATACACACTAATATAAAAGGTAACTGAATAAATATACAACTAATGCAGTATATCTTTCCTTTCCTTTTCAACAAGGTGAGGTATCAAATGTTCAAGGCGAGAGACAACAAAAGCATGTCCATCAGCTAGCATATCTTCTCCATGAATTTGGAGTTGTGTGGCTTCATAAAAGCTCAGCAAAGCTTGAACGTTTTTAGCTTGCGATTCTTTGAGCACGCCGGCTTCATTCATGAACCTCATAAATACATCTGCTTGATCCATATAAAAAATAAAAAGTTAACGCAACACAGCATAAAGATAGAGAAACTTATAATATACAACTGTGTGTCAATCAATATATAACTTGTACGTTACCGCAAGAGACATGATAGCCATGTTGCCTAAGCAACCGAAAGCGAAGGGAAACAGTATGAAGGTCATGGTTACTTGGGTCTGCTCGTGGATCATCTTTGAAGCTAGTATGGTATATGCGTTCTAGTGCCCGGTCAATCTCGTCCTCAAAATGGTAACAAACACCTAGGCATTGAATGTCATCAATCAAAGTCAACATCTGTATTTCCGAAAGCGGTTTATAATTAGAGATCAACCCTCTCACTTCTTCCTTGAGCTGTTGAAATTTTTTCGTTGTTTCCACATCCTCAATTTCCTACAATTAATTAATTTAACCGTGCATTGCTTAAGCTGTACATATATATATGTAGTCGTATTATAGAGAAACATTCATTACACATATAATGATCATTCATTATATGTGCCAGGAAATGATCATTCATTACACACACACATATATATATATATATATATATATATATATATATATATATATATATATATATATGTAGACATGCATACAAGAGAATCAGAAGCATGTGCCAGGAAATGATCGCCCCAAATTGTGGGATGATAATTTGCAGAGCGTCGTAAAGGCTCTCCCACCACCCCTGCAGCTGCAGGGACTTGGGGGACTGCTAAAGCACTTGGAACATGAGCGTCCATTTATGATATTTTTCGTGCACTTCGTCGTCTCTCTTGATGAGGAAAAGAGCCACATCCACTCCAATATATACTTGCACGAGAGGCTACGATTACATTCCTATATCGATATTTTTGGTTTGGTCCCCACAAATTGTCGGTTTGGTCCCCCACAAATTAATAATGCGCTCCGCCCGTGATTAACAAATAGCAGGGCGGGCCTCAAGGCCAGGCAAGTAAGCCTGTGCCTTGGGCCCTAAAATTTGAGGCACAAAGTAGGGCCCTGTCTCGACTTCTCCTGCTGACTACAAGCACACAAAGTTTGGCTGCTCTTGTGCGACGGGGCTGGTCACGTTCGGCGTCCTTGCTATCAACGCCGATTTTTTTCTTGTTACTGCTTGCCTTCTCTTCCTTTCTGGCGGTTTTGCCGGCCTCTCCTGCGGTTCGCCGCTGGTGTCACTGTTTCTCCCTCGCCGGCCTCCTTTTGCGACCGTTCTTCGGCTCCTCCTCGGCAGTCACTACCGTTTCGGCGCTCAAGTCCTTCCTCCACGGTCCTCCCTTCGGCAACTCCTACTCTTGGTCATCCGGCGTTCTCCGGCAACGTCCGACCCCTGCTCTTGGTCGTCCGGCATTCTCCGGCGACGTCCGGCAATTACCTCTTCACGCCAGTGCGTCCCTAGGCGCTCTCCTGCCCTGAGGCCAGATCTGGCCTTGGGCCGCGTGCCCTCTCATGGCCAGGCTGTCACGGGACAGCCTGGAGGGGTGGCGGCTGTTGCCGCCCCCTGTCACGCTAACCCTAGCAAGGGTTGGCTGTTGTGGGCTGACCGTTTTTGGGCTAACCCATTCTATTTTCTGCTTTTTCTCTTGTATAATAGTAAATATGTGATTAATTTTTCACATTAAATAATTATTTAATATATAAATTATTATTATTATTATTATTATAAAATATATTAAAATTTGAGGGCCTCATTTTTAAGGATCGCCTTGGGCCTCTTGAATATCAGGGCCGGCCCTGACAAATAGCAAAAACGGGCTGCATGCCGCATGCGGACATTACGTACGACCGGTCGACCACGATATATTTTCGAATTTAAGACATGTTTGTTTTTGTTATTAAAATATTATATTCTTTAAAAAAATCTAAAACAATAAAAATTACTTTTACTTTTTAGTGTCAAATAATAAATATAATATTTTATTATTTTTAATTTTTATATCATATTTTAAAAACAAAAATAGAAAATAGACAAAATTAACATTCCTTATGTTCTTCAAATGTTAGTCGGATCCAAAAAGTTCAGTTAGAGGGGCCAAAATATAAAGTATGTAATTCACATTTAAAAATTATTATCTAAAACTATAATTAATATGACCGGTTTCAGATTTAAGGGGCTTAAGGTGATTATTAAATTAGAAGCCCTTATTCCACTACAAGAAAGACAGGCTTTGGCGACACTTTTTTTTGTGGCTTTTAACGACACTTTGTGAAAGTGTCGTCAAGAACATAATACAACGACACTTTTTAAAAAGTGTCGTCAAATATAACAACATTAATGACACCTTCCGGAATGTGTCACCTATTATTATTAATATCGACATTTTATTTCAGTGTCGCCAAATACACCGCTCCATTTTTGTTTTGGGCGCCAGAACCCCTAACACGTACACGCGTTTTTGATGGCCTAATATTTTAGGCGCCCCGCTCCAATATCTATTTCCTATTTTTTGGGCGCGCTCAAAATCCCTAACACCAAATAATTCGACGAATTAAGGCTTACCTAATCCTATTCCCGATTGCTTTTGCAGACGAAAACTTTGTTGGCTCCCCCGTTGCTTGCCCTAGATGAAGAAGACGTCGGCCGCCCCCCGCTGCGTGCCCTACCCAACGAAGACGTTGCTCCCAGCTACTTGCCCTAGACGACGAAGACGTCAACCACAATTCAGTCGACTACGCCACGATTCAGTCGATTCTGCCACGATTTAGTCGATTCCGCCAAGGAGCCATGCTCACCAGTCACCTCTTTTGACTGGTGCGTTTGTCCAACCTCCAACTCCGGCGTTGGAACTGTACTCGAGCATAAAGCCCTTCGCCTCGCTCTGTAGTTGATTTTGATCGTTTCAGGTAAGATCACTACATCGTTGTGCATTGTGTTACTGCGTTTATGTATTTGATTTTGTTATGCAAATTTTGTTGATTGGTTGTCTTGCTCGTTTTTGCACGTTTGACTGCTTATTGTGCGCGTGTGATGTTTGATTTTGATCACCAGTCACCACTTTCAACTGGTGCGTCTGTCCAACCTCTAACTCCGGCATTGGAACTATACTCGAGCATAAAGCCCTTCGCCTCGCTCCGTAGTTGATTTTGATCGTTTCAGGTAAGATCACTACATCGTTGTGCATTGTGCTACTGCGTTTATGTATTTGATTTTGTTATGCAAATTTTGTTGATTGGTTGTCTTGCTCGTTTTTGCACGTTTGACTGCTTATTGTGCGCGTGTGATGTTTGATTTTGATCACCAGTCACCACTTTCAACTGGTGCGTCTGTCCAACCTCTAACTCCGGCATTGGAACTATACTCGAGCATAAAGCCCTTCGCCTCGCTCCGTAGTTGATTTTGATCGTTTCAGGTAAGATCACTACATCGTTGTGCATTGTGCTACTGCGTTTATGTATTTGATTTTGTTATGCAAATTTTGTTGATTGGCTATCTTGCTCGTTTTTGCACGTTTGAATGCTTATTGTGTGTGTGTGATGTTTGATTTGGATTACCATGGAGTTGTTTGAGACTGGTTTTATGCACCTTGGAATTGTTTTTTATTGTGCATAACATGTAGTGTAATGAAAGTAATTATTGTATTATCTTCAAAGAAATGAATATGTCCCTTCTTCGGTATTTTTCTTTTTAAAAGAACACATGTACGTCATGCCTGTTTGCCCTTCTGCTCCATGGAATTAATAACATATATTCAATATTTTATCACATATTCTAACTGAGAACCTGCTTACTGTAAGTTGATCAACGGTCACTGCTTATTCATTGCTCCTGTATTTCATTGAAACATGATAATTACTACCTGTTTATATAATTTGTTTATATTGAAATATGTTAATTGCTACTTGTTTATGTAATTTGTTTACATTGAAACATGTTAACTACTACCTATTTAGTGGGGTTATTTAAAAACAGCGAGAAGTAAATGGGATAGTGAAAGCAATTTAGTGAAGTCCTTTGTGGTGTTCTAATCTTCTAAGAATCTAACATCAAGAGGTGTTTTTTCAAATGTCACTTTGATACCATCTATAGCGGTGAACAATCTATAAAACACCGCTAGATATTTGACCTACAATAACATTTTCAGAAACACCACTAAAGGATACCTCCTTCAAAATTAACTTTTTTATTTTTATAAATATTTTCAATAACACCACCAAACTTGTGTGGCCTCATCATGTAGTGGCATTTTAAATGCATGGGTATACGCACAAGTGAATTTGTGGAGTTGTTTTTTCGTTTAGTATTGGAATATGTTTCATGTGTTGTAAACACATTGGTAAATATATTTTTAAAATTCAAAATAGTCACCCAACAATAAAGCACACAATGGCTGGGAATGTATATTTTTGATATATTTTGTTTAGTTTATTATGAATACTAATTTTTTTTCACAACGAAATAATTAAAATTATGGTGTTTATATCGTTATGAGACCGTTGAATGTTGATATTCTATAATGTGATGCTTTGTTGTAAATGTATAAAATGTAATTTGTGTTTCTTAATATTTAATTGTTCCTTTATTTGAGTTTCATGATTAAATCTAAATTACTCCATGTATGTTTTAGGACCTTTTTGAAACGTTACATGACAATGGATATACCTTTAGATAAATCTTGGATGTCCATGGATAGGAGATTGCAGGGAGTTGATCAGTTTCTTGAATTTGCCTTGTTAAATGCAAATGGTCATACATCATTTAGATGCCCATGTGTCCGATGTGTTAACTGTGAATGCTTACCTTTAGAAGAGGTAAAAGATCATTTGTTCATGCATGGAATTGATCAAAGGTATCGCATATGGCATTGGCATGGAGAAGAAATGCCAAGTACACCATCTTATCCACAACAAATTGGCTCTTTCCCTATTTTTGGATCTCACTCACCTGAAGATGGTGCTGACGCAGTGGACATGGTTAAGGCTGCTGCCCAAGAACAATGTCCCGATGATTCTCACATGTTTAAGAAACTTCTTGAAGATGCTGAAAAGCCTTTGTACCCTCGTTGCTCTAAATTTACAAAGCTTTCTGCAGTGGCAAAACTTTATAAATTGAAGACAAGTAATGGACATTCAGATAAGAGTTTTACTGATTTGTTGCAATTGTTAGCAACAATGTTACCAGACAATAATGAGTTGCCTACATCAGTTTACGAAGCAAAAAAGACATTGAAGTCATTGGGACTGAATTACGAAAAGATACACGCTTGTCCGAATGATTGTATACTATATCGGAAGGAGTTTGTTGATGCCTCCCAATGTCCTCGATGTCATACGTCTCGATGGAAGGATAATAAAGTTCCGATTCATAATAGGGATGGAGTGCCTTTGAAGGTGTTGTGGTATTTTCCTCCCATACCGAGGTTTAGAAGGATGTTTCAGACCGCTCAAATAGCAAGGAACTTGATATGGCATTCGAAAGAACGGAAAGTTGATGGACAATTGCGACACCCAGCAGACTCAACTTCTTGGAAGTTGGTAAACCTCAAGTGGCCAGAGTTTGGTGCAGATCCACGAAATTTGCGATTGGCTCTTTCTGCTGATGGAATTAACCCCCACAGTTCATATAATACTCCTTACAGTTGTTGGCCTGTTATACTAATCACATATAACCTTCCACCTTGGTTATGCATGAAATGGAAATTTATGATGCTGACTCTATTAATTTCAGGGCCAAAGCAACCTGGAAATGATATAGACGTTTACTTGGCCCCGTTACTTGATGATTTGAAACTGTTGTGGAATGTTGGTGTTGAAGTCTATGATGCATACCAACAACAAATGTTCACCCTAAAAGCTGTATTATTGTGGACAATTAATGACTTCCCAGCTTATGGAAATTTGAGTGGTTGTTGTGTCAAGGGCTATAAAGCTTGTCCAATATGTGAGGAAAATACATATTCAATCAGATTGAAGCATGGGCGTAAGAATGCTTATCTTGGCCACGAAAGATTTTTCCATACTGAACATGAGTATCGCAAACGAAAGTGGGATCTTGGGAAAAAACCAATAGTGTTAAGTGATATCCAAACATTACGAAAGGTTGAAGGGATCAATTATGTTTGGGGTGATAAGAAAAAGAGAAAGAAAGATAAGGACAATGAAGTAACCAAATTTTGGAACAAAAAGTCTACATTCTTTGAACTTGAATATTGGAAACACCTTCATGTTCGCCATAACTTGGATGTTATACATATCGAGAAGAATGTTTGTGACAGCATAATTGGTACGTTACTTAACATTCCTAACAAGACTAAGGATGGAGAAAATGCTCGGTTGGATTGGGTTAAGCTACTTAAGAAAGAAGAACTTAAACCAGAGAAGAGGGGTGAACGCATATACTTACCTCCAACTAGTTATACACTATCCAGGGAGGAAAAGAAGATGGTGTGCAAAACATTGTTTGAACTGAAGGTACCAGATGGATTCTCTTCTAACATAAGGAATCTTGTATCAATGCAGGATTTAAAAATCCAAGGGATGAAATCACATGATAGTCATGTTTTAATGCAACAGTTGCTACCCGTGGCTATTCGAAATGTTTTACCAAAGAATGTAAGACATGCAATTGCAAGATTGTGTCTATTATTTAAAAAAAAATTGTAGCAAAGTTGTAGATGTGACTTTATTGCCTGTAATTCAGAAGCAACTTGTTTTAACATTGTGTGTGCTGGAGAAAATTTTTCCTCTATCTTTTTTCGATGTCATGATTCACTTGACTGTCCATTTGGTTCGAGAGGTGCAACTATGTGGACCTGTGCAATTTCGATGGATGTATCCATTTGAAAGGTACATGAAAGTGTTGAAAGGATACGTTCGAAATCAAACCCATCCATAGGGCTGTATAGCAGAATGTTATATTGCAGAAGAAGCAGTTGAATTTTGCTCTGAATTCTTCTCTGATTTAGATGCAGTCGGTGTTACAATAAATCGAAACTTAGTAGATGGTGACTTTTACACTGGACGACCAATAACAAGTGGGAAGCTTGTCAAAGTTCCTAAGATTGAATGGGAACAGGCACATCGATATGTGTTAAAGAATACAGATAATGTGCAACCTTATATTACGTGAGTTTTGAGTACTCAACTTTTGTCACATTCATTTTTAAATCTAAAGTCATTTTTAAACTATGTATTAAATTACAATTCATTATCCAAATCACTTGATAGGGAGCACATACATTATTTAAAAAAGCTTCATCCTCAGAAAGCAAAGTTGGTTAAATGGATTCAAGAAGAGCACCACCGCACATTCATTGGTTGGATTCGTACAAAGGTACATTTGTAGGATGGTTTTTTATACATCCTATAACTTTAGCACTTTGCTTGTTTTAACCAAAAATATTTTGCAGATTGATGAACTTTTAAGCCATGGTAATAAACTACATCGGGATTTAGAGTGGATAGCGAATGGCCCATCCTATGAAGTATTCAAAGTTCCAGGTTACATCATTAAAGGATGTCGTTATCATACTAAAGAACGTGATGGAATGCGAGTTAACCAGAATAGTGGAGTTAGCTTACTTGCGACTGCAATGCATGTTGCAAGCGCTCGAGATAACAATCCAGTGGTTGCAAAGACAACCTACTACAGTGTTATTAATGAGATATGGCTGCTTAATTATCATATGTTCAAAATTCCAGTTTTTAAGTGTGATTGGGTTGACAGTAATAATGGGATCAAAGTAGATGATTTTGGTTTTACACTAGTTCAGCTTGAAAGGATTGGCCATAAAAATGAGCCTTTTATTTTGGCTTCCCAAGCTAAGCAGGTATTTTATGTACAAGACCAATTGGATTTGAGTTGGTCAATAGTTCTTGCACAACCACTTAGAGATTACTTGAATGAAGAACTAGAAGAGAAGGTAAGTGATGCTTGTGGGGACTGTATTAATGTAAGCCAAGCACTGCCAGATGATGATTATATTGAAAGAATTGACCAAACTGAGTCTACATTGTTAAGAGATGGAGTTCAAGGGGAATGGGTGGATAGTTAAGGCTTTTTATTTGAAAATGAGCCTTTGTATTACTATTTTGTATCATCAATTTAATAAAAATACTATATGGTTTTTGAAATAATTGAAGGTGTCTTTATAGTATTTATATTGCAAATTTATGGATTATATTTTTGTTATTTCGGCTGGGGAAAGATGGTGGAGGTGAGGGATGATGCTGCAAGTTTTCCCTTTACACATTTTGGCACAGTTTTCCATTAGTAAGAACATTAAAGAGGCGTTTCAATTCAGAACCCATTGACACTAGATTTTTTTTCTTCTCCTTTTCCATGTAAAATAAGACATACACATGGTGGAATAAAAGAGTGAACATAGCTGACATAGTTGTTCCAAAATCATCCAACCAAATCTGGGCAGTGTTGATGAAGATAGAGTAGTCTGTAAAAGAGTAAATATCTTGTCAGACTTGGTCAATAGCCAGATATTTAAATGATGGAGGTTGTTCCATGTTCATCAACACTGCATAGAGAAAACAAGGGAAACCGTTTGTGTCATTTAAATATTTAGTCAATGCTATGGATGTAGAGATGACCAGGTTAAGAGGGCAAGTAGAGAAAGCCAAGGCTGCAATAAGAACAATGTAAGCAAATTTCAGTAATGTCAGGCTAGGTTTTTAGGTTTATTTATAGTGTGTTTATGAATGATATTTTAGTGGAAATGAAATGTTTTTTTGTCTATATTATTTGTAGGTGACATGGATCCAAATGATGGAGAAGAAAGGAGAGAAGATAATGGCATCCCTCCAAAAAAGCAAGAACAAAAGCGGAAAAGGGGAAAGACAAGCCTCACACTTGGTACAGGGAAAGGCAAGAAATGTAAACATGAACTCAATTTTAATGTTAAAGGACAACCCGCAGGGCCATCACGGGTATTGACATCTATAGATGTTGGCAAGATATGTCGTACTCATGTTCCAATTAACTATAAAACTTGGAAACATGTCCCAAAGAGCGTGAAGGATAAAATTCTTAATGTGATAGAGGTAATTTGATTTTGTATAATGCTTTACAATATCATAGTTTATGTACTTATCACAACTCAAATTTTTATAACGTCTCTCATTTTTATACATTGTGCAGGAGAACTATTATTGCAATAAATTTGAAGGATGGCAAAAGAGGCTTATGAGAAAAGTTGGCCTTCGATTTCATGATTTCAAGAGCAAACTATATAGTCAATACATTTTGCCACATGCTAAACACCCTCAAAACATACTGAAAGCTCCACCTGAGGTCTATTCTACCATTACAAAAGATCAGTGGACTGATTTTGTGGCAGAGAGGACAAGTAAATCTTGGAATGTAAGATGTTATTGGCTCAATTTATTAATTTATATGTTGTATTTTCAAATAGTCATTAATATTGCAATTTAAACAAAATTTGTAGCAATTGTGAAAGCAGGCACAACGTAATCGTGCCAAAAACATTTATAATCATAGAATTGCTCGAAAGGGATATGCTGGTTTGGAGGAAGAAATTATAAGTAAAATATGAGACATTAAGTTATGTTAATTATTTATATCTAGAATGTTGCTCATATTTTTCCATTGTTTTGTCTATCAGCAAGAATAGCAAAATACCACAGAACCCATTGAGCGACATACATTATGGAAGAAAGGTAGGCAAGATAAAAGTAGGTCTTATGGCAATGAGAAAGTTAGGGAGAAGGCAGAAAACATTGTGAGTGAATTTTAAATCATCTTCTTGTGCATTTTGCAAATTACAATGTAGGCCATTATACTTTACAAAATGATTTATGCAAATTTGACCCAACCCCTCCATATATTAAATGTAAATGTATTTTTTAGGACAAAGTTGCGTCCGAAGTTAAAAATAGGAGTTTGACGGTTGAAGGGAGTAATGATGTATTGACTCAAGCATTAGGAACAGTAGAAAGTAGTGGCCATGTGCGGGGTGTTGGTGCCTTGGTCACTCCAACACAATATTTCCATACCCCCCGTCCTAAATGTATAATTTGTGAATCTATTGTTGTTGAGATATCTGATTTAAAGAAGTATATGCTTACGATGGCGACAATTATTGGCGAACATGGGTTACAAGTCCCACATTTTTCCGAATTAAAAGCCCACAATGAGAAGATCGGTTCTAATAGTGATAAGCATAGTGCTGCTCACTTAGGCACACACGAGGTACGTTTCTATGTTGTATATATTTTTCTCAAAATTTCATTACTATTGGAATTGAATCTAAATGAGGATTGTATGATGTTGATTGCAAAACTTGATCTTAATGGGGTTTTTCATGTAGGAATGCCATGAAGATAGTGAGGGAGCAGTGAAAGAGCCAATCCATTCCTCACCATTACATCTAAAGCAGAAGGTATTTTCTTAATTACTAGGGATAAATAGGATTATAATATGTTAAATTACTCTTTATGTGTGTTAATTGATTTAATGATTTATCATTTAATGCAGAGATGAATGGAAAAAGAAAGAGAAAATGTTGTTGGTGATGATGTGCTTATCCAATCAGATTATGATTCATGGCCATCAGATGACATGGTAAAAGCATATTTTGATACTTTCATGTGCAGTTTATACTTACCTCAATTTAATATTCAATATATTATAAAATATATTAAAATGGCAGCCACATGCTCGACCATGTCAATTGGCAAACCCAGAAATTCAGAGAGTTATAGCGCGTGGATATGTGTATGACTTGGGAGATGACAACATCCTTCATGGTATACCACAAGGCTAGGGAAATGTCCGTGTATCAGTCCTTGATCTTATAAATGATAAGTATGGAGATGAGCCTCTTCCTGTGCCAAATGCAGACGCTGATAATCTTTCTGAAGCAGTTGGAGGATTTATTTCATGGCCAAGACAACTAGTTATCTTGAAGGATGTCATGGTAATTTCAAATATTCTAAACTAATGTAGTACACTTTCTTGTTTATGATAAATAATAACACATTTATGTTGTTTAATGAATAGGTAAAGGTAACCCCAGAAGGTGGGGTCCTTAAGCAATTAATTTCTCAGTTCACATTACTTGTTGATAAAGCTACAAGAGAGGACCCTAAAGCTGCCATTCTTGTAATGGTGGATGAAAATGCCTTTCAAACCAATGACCCTAATTCAAAACCAGTGGAGGAGATTCCAGTGTTCAAAGTTGAGTTATTGCATCTAATTCATTTTGAGGAAATTGAATGTACTTTAATGAAATTATATATATGGTAAGTGTAATATGTGTTTATTCCCATCAATGTAGTAATTTTAGTATCAATTAAATTAAAATTATGTTATTAATACTCTATTTTATGTTTATATGCTTGTGTTAGTGCCCTTTTCAATAGAGCAAAAGATCTAGGAGTGGATAACTCAATTAGATTTGCCGAACCAACAGGAATAAGTGCAAATTCTGGGATAATTAATTCTGATATTTTATATTACAACTTGGATGTGGCAAGCTCAAAAGTGGATTGCATTTTTCTCTACCCATACAACATAGGGTAAGAATTGTAATTAAGTAGTGTAAAATTTTATGTGATTTCAATCATTTACATTGGAGTATGCATAAATGATAAATATTTACATTGACACAGGTATCATTGGGTGTTGGCGGTAGTTGATCCAAAGAAACGACATATGTGGTATTTTAACCCTCTAGCCAATTGTATTGATGAGAATATTTTACAAACTTTAAAATTGTGAGTTTGATTTCAATTATCTTTTTGTTAATTTATTACATTTTAATACATCAATTTTATTAGTAATCATTTTTTATATGTGTAGCGCATTTAAAAGTTTAGATTATAGCTTCAACTTTAAGTCAAATAAGAAGTCACCTACTTTTGAGACAATTATGGTAATAATTTATGATATCATTTTATATATATTGATACATAGACCTCGAAAATCATTGTATATTTATAATTCAAATTTTTTATAACTTGTTTATGTAGTGCCCAAGACAAATTGGGACCAAAGAATGCGGGTACTATGTATTGCGGTATATGAAGGATATTATAGAATCACATGGAATCCATCCTGCTTCATTGGTTAGTCACACAATAAACTTGTATAATTTTTAAACATAGTGAAAAGTTGTATTGATTTATATATACATTTCCAAAAAACTTGTAGTTTCACAGTACTGAACCATACAATACAAAAATGATCAATGAAGTGAGGGCCGATCTCATTCTATTCATACGAGATCATATGTGATTGAGAAATTATTTTGGTAGAGATGCATTAAAATCACAGGTATTAAACATTTAACTTTATTCTTCTCATTCTTGTTTTGTTTTGAATTGTGAGATATTCGGCTATGCCTGGTTTTTGTTTGAATGTACTAGGCTATATTTTACACGAATACTCCTAGCCATGGTTATGTGTTATGTTTATAAGCTTTGTTGTTGTTTGTTCCATGTTTTAGCTACTATTTATCCTAAATAATATTTTCTGTTTTGGTCCCTTTTTGGACAAACAAAAAAAGTGTTTTAATGTACTGGATGATTGATTAGTTTTATATTGTATGGGGGTGTGAAAGTTGATATCAAAATATAAACAGAGATAGACTATTGAAACTAATCCAGTAGCTTCTAGGTAGAGAAAAAGAGTACAAAAAAAGAGAGGACAATCCAGCAGCTTACATGGTTGGACACAAATATTTGAACAGGCCCAACTTCTGCAAGAAATCCCATCTGTATGTAGCGTATACATAATGCAAATTGTGTGAATGGAATGCCTTTGGATTATGTTTCATTAAATAAGCCATTATTTACTATCAAGTATATAAGGCACATTGTGTGAATTAGTAGTTGCACTGATAACATACATATATATATATATATATATATATATATATATATATTCACCCTGACAGCAGAAGGGTTGCTGCTCTGTTTGAATGTGCTGTCACAACATATATGTTAGTGTCCTAAATGTTGAAAATTTCATGTGGGATATGTTTTAACATTGGATTTTGGTGTCACAGCATATATGTTTTAACGTTGGATAAATGCTATCACAGCATAGATGTTGATATATATTTGGATTTTGCTAAATGTTGTTATGCTGCCACAACATATAACATTGGATATCTATTTTGAATGTTGTTATGCCCTTAACGGGATCTGTTCTAACTAATTATATTTGTTCTATTAATAAGGGATTTTGCAGATTTTTATAAATGTTTATCTGTTGCTATGCTCGGTGTTCAACATTTAGCAAAACATTTAGGACTACATTTGGTTCAACGTTAAATTTTGGTGTCACAACATATATGTTTTAACGTTGGATAAATGCTATCACAACATAGATGTTGATATCTGTTATAAATGTTGCTATGCCTTTAACGGGATCTGTTCTAACTAATTATATTTGTTCTATTAATGAGGGATATTGCAGATTTTTATAAATGTTTATCTGTTGCTGTGCTCAGTGAGTTTAATTTACTAACTAATCAAACATTTATATAGGTTGTTGTGCCATTAATGAGTGAGGATCCTGCATGTTTTTAGGAAGATATTTATTGCTTCAGCTGTGGTCATTGAGTTGCTACATGTTAAGGTTAGTTTGGTTATTTCAGCTGTGCTGATCAAGACTGCATTTGGTTCGGTAATGCTTTTACTAGTTATTTCAGCCGTATTTAGTACTATAGCTGCACAGTAGCATGTGCTCATTACTACTGCTTTGGTTATCCATTATCTCATTTGCCATCCCAGAAAATAAAATCAAAAACAAAGCTTTTGAGATACTTTTCTCTAATTTTTGCAGAGCTTAATTGTACGTTAAAGATGTAGATCTATTGATTAGAATGGCTGAGAAGATGTAGATACTATTCTCATTTTCCAGCTTGTTGAAGATCTAGGCTGGGGCAGATATGATAATAATAGATATGATGTCAAGGGTGCAGTGTTTAGGACTTGAGAGGGCTATATTTCTTTGTATATATGATTTCTTTTTCCTTTTTTATAATTTTGTAATTATTAACATTATGTTTGTAGTCTTTATATAATAATAGATTCTGGAAAACATATATCCAAGAAAATTCTGTATTTTTTTTTAAATTTTAATCTAATTGGATGACACTTAAAAAGTGTCATCCATTTACCTATAAACAAAAAAAAAGCGACAGCTAGAAGGTGTCGTTTAATATACGTTTGACGACACTTGTGAACTATCGTAATATTTTAATAGGCGACACTTTTTAAGTGTCATAATATTTTAAATAGACGACACTTTTTAAGTGTCGTTATTTAATGTTTTGACGACACTTAAAAAGTGTCGTTACAAAATATTTTCAACGACACTTTGAAAAGTGTTGTCGTTGTCCTTCATTCTTCGACGACGGGTTGATGGACGACACTTGCAAAAGTGTCGTCAATGACCTTTAACAACACTTTAAAAGTGTCGTTAAATCTTATTTTTGGTGTTGTGTTCATAAATTAAACTATCGATTTTTTTTTACTATAATTATAGGAACAATATAAAATTTAAAAATATATATCATTGTTAAAATTATAAATTAATTTTTGATTGTTTGCTGCCGTCAAAAGTTAGGCCAATATAAGATGAGCCCTGAAAGTCCTAATTTTAATCTAATTTTTGGGGGCCAACACTGACGATTAGTACCATTTAAGTTAAAATTAATAACATAAAAGCATAAAAAACTTATCAAATTATCATATAATCAAGTTAGCTAACTTTTTTAAAATTATATAATTAATTTGCCACTATTATAATTAGTAACATGTTTATTACAAACAATATAGGATCGTAAATTATATTACTAATTAATTTTAATTATAATTATATAAATATAATATAAATAATTAAAATTAAAATTTATATATAGCTATATATATTTACCTACTATTAAAATTTATAATTTTATATAATATATTTATATATTAATTTTAATATATTCTTAGATTACAGATTTTAAATTTATATTCTTCAAATTATTCTCGCCTTAAGATTTTTCAAACATTATTAATTTAATTAAAATTAGCCTGAATTTTAATAAATTTATTATTGTATTATTAATTTCAACTTTGACGTTTAATATTAATTTATTTCTACAGCAAGATTGCTTATAAATAACCACTTTGTGTAGTATTTATATGCATGGTTGCATAATTTAATATTATAAATCAAACTAATATTATAAAATTATTTATAATCAATCTAATGTTATATCAAATTTCAACATTTCAATTTCTAATTTTCTCACCTCCATTTTAAAATTCCTTATTTGTTAATTACTTAGTAATATGATATTATTCCACAAACATACAAAAATCCACGTAAATAAAAACTATAAGATTAATGGTAATTTAAATATTTTGTTAAAATTGTTTTATATATATATATATATATATATATATATATATTGTCACGTTTTGTTTGTGAAAATATTTTGTTTATAATTTATTTTATTTTAATTTTTACTTTCTTATAGGTAAAAGTAATTCGTGATGTTACATGAAATTTGGTTAATTAACACTACAGGAAAACTTTGCTTAGGCGGCGTTTCTATAAAGCGACGTAATACATGTAATGTAGCGGCGTTATTGATTATCGCCGGAAATTAAATGTAGTGGGCGGTGTTTCTAATATTTTTTGCCGCTATAGATGTTTCAATTACCGGCGCGAAGAAAAACGCCACCCCATAACTCTCTGTATGGACGAAATATTAAAACGCCGTACTAGTTTATAATTAAAGAAAATATGAAATTAATTATTCTACACACTACGCTCGCATCGATATATTGCTAACCACACAAAACATCCTCTGGAACCACGCCAATCTATCCGCTAGAATCGATCGCCATCTCCCTCCCTTCCTCGCCGCCGAATCACACGCACAATTGGAAACTCCGATCCGGTCGCTCGATCCTCCAAAATCCCCATCTCCCTCTTCCTCGCCATCACACAAAATGCTATGTTAGTATGCATTTTCACTTTCTGCTTACTCTACTCATGCTATGTAGAACGTTTTTGTCCTTAAACACCATGAAGATTAGAATTTGTTGGCCGTTCTACTTACGAATTTAGTTTTTTTTTTTTGGTAAGAAGTGTTTTTGTCTTGGGGCTGTTGGCATGAAGTCTCTGTGTAGTTTAATTTCTTAAAAGTTCTCCACCTTGTACGTTTTTGGGTCTATTGTTCTGGGTATGTTTTATAAGTTGGCTGAACTAGACAAACCTAACGTTCCTTTTAATAACACCAGTAAGCCGAGTAGTGGGACGAATGAGTTTAAATATTCAGTTGATTTGTTTCTGACATAGCTGGCAAGTTTTCATATATGTGATTGTAACCGTCCCTATTTTTGATTTCCATATGCCATATTGTATAGACTGTGAAGGGGATTGAACTCATCCAAATCTTTGCTCGGTTGAAAAGCTTGACACTCATTCCATTTTGATGTTATATTTCTGCTATTTGCTCTGTTCCGGTGTGAAATTCCTTGCAAATTACTCTATTTTGTTCCTAGTTGACAAAGATATTTGGCACTGTATTTCAGCCCCTCGACATAGAATGCCTTTGTCTGGAATTTTCATCCATTTTTAGTAAGTGTTCCTTCTCCTGTCATTTTACGTGTCTGAGAAACCAAGAAGCATATGCATAGTGCTGTCTGGCTTATTCACTACTTAGTGCTATATCAGAAGCAAGAAGCATAGTTAGCTTTTCCCTCAAGTGCTGTCTGGCTTATTCACTAGTTAGTGCTGTTTATTTTAAGTGTACAACTTAAAATATGAAAGGCAGATGGGTAGCTAAAATAATCTTTTAAGTGCATGATTGACACTCACTACAGGAAATGTTTTATTAAAGGCAGCAAGGAGGTGTCACAGCAGTAGAAGAAAAAACACAAACCCACAGAAGAAAACACACCATCTGTATCTTCCAAGTCAACACAGGCCACAAGTAGGCAGTGTATGATTCCTTCATTGAAGGCCTATTGAGATAAAAATTCTGTTTTGTCTTCATTTATTTACTTTTTTGTTTCTGTTATGTTATGTTTTTGTTCAAAATTCTGTTTTGTCTTCATTCATTTGTTTACTTCTGTTTTTGGTTTATAATTAGAGATCAACCCTCTCACTTCTTCCTTGAGCTGTTGAAATTTTTTTGTTGTTTCCACATCCTCAATTCCCTACAATTAATTAAATTTAACACTGCATTGCTTAAGCTGTACATATATATAGTCGTATTAGAGAAACATTCATCACACATGATAATATATATCGCGTGTGCCCTGAAATGATCGCCCCAAATTGTGGGATGATAATTTGCAGAGCGTCGTAAAGGCTCTCCCACCACCCCAGCAGCTGCAGGGACTTGGGGGACTGCTAAAGCACTTGAAACATGAGCTGGATATTTTTCGTGCACTTCGTCGTCTCTCTTGATGAGGAAAATACCCACCCACTCCAATGTATATACTTGCACGAGAGGCTACGATTACATTCTCATAGCGATGTTTTTGGTTTGGTCCCCACAAATTGATGCGGTGGCTTGAGAAGCAAGTAACTTGGGACGCAAGTAACTTACGACACAAGCAAGACTTATCTTTCCTTTTAATTATTTCCTCTTAATTGTTAATTTAATAGTTTCCTTTTAATTTATTTTATGCGAATTTCCTTTTATGTAATCCCTTGTGAGGTTATAAATAGGTCATTAAATCGTTGTAATGATACACATGAATTTTATTCTCAGTTTTATAAATCTATAGATTGATTTAATCAATTTATTCTTTAGGTTTGCCTGGATTGGCAACCTGTTTAGGAGATTCGATCATTGCTATCGATCTCTTATAGTTTCCGCGCTGCGGCACAAATTGTCGGTTTGGTCTCCACAAATTATCGGTTTGCATGAGAGGCTACGATTACATTCTGATATCGATATATACTTGCACGAGAGGACAATACCCACCCGCTCCACCCGTAATTAACAAATAGCTAAAACGTGCTGCATGCCCGCATGCGGACATTACGATGATCACAATATGTGAATTTAGGTCAGATATTTTCTAAAAATTAAAAACCATAAAAATTTATTTTTAATGTCTAAAAAAATAAAAAATAAAAATATTTTTTTTATTTTTTTTATTTAAAAATAACTATCACATTTTAAAATTAAAATATAAAATAAACAAAACAAACAAACCATTACATTCTTCTTCGAATGTTAGTCTCTTATTATTAGATTAAATTTATATTCTCCAAAATATTCTCATCCTAAATATTATTAATTTAATTAGAATTAATCTAAATTTTAATAAATTTATTATTGTATTATTAATTTCAACTTTGACGTTTAATATTAATTTATTTTTACAGCAAGATTGCTTATAAATAACAACTTTGTGTAGTATATATATGCATGGTGGCTTAATTTAATATTATAAATCAAAACTAATATTATAAAATTATTTATAATGAATCTAATGTTATATCAAATCACAAATTAATTCAACATTTCAATTTCTAATTTTCTCACCTCCATTTTAAAAGTCCTTATTTGTTAATTACTTCGTATTATGATATTATTCCACAAATCTATAAAATTCCACGTAAATAAAAACTATAAGATTAATGCTAATTTAAATATTTTGTTAAAATTGTTTTTTTATTGTCACGTTTTGTTTGTAAAAATATTTTGCGTATAATTTATTTTAATTTAATTTTACTTTCCTATAGGTGAAAGTAATTCGTGATGTTACTTGAAATTTGGTTAATTAATAATAAATAAATAGAATAGTGTTAATTCTTTAAATAGAGAATGTGGAAATCTTTAAATAGAGAATGTTTGTTAAAAATCTTGAGAGGGGAGGATGAATTTTAATTAAAAATAGGGTTGAGGATTTTATTATTTTTATCGTAACTCTTTTCGAAGAACCCTTGCTGTCAAAAGCGTGTTTTTAATTTGGTGTTCTTCGTCGATTCTAGACCATTCTTGCAAGTTAATCTCTATTATGCAGTCCCCAAACTCCTTGCTAATCCGAGTTGTTGTCAGCAAGGTGGAGGTTGGCATTGGAGCAGAAGCGGCGCCTACTTGCCCTCGCGAAAAGGTTATCACACCTTACACTTTTTAAAAAGATGGTGTAGAAGCTACACTTGCTTAAGGGTGTGGAGCTACACACCTTGCCATCTTGGTATAATATATATATATATATATATATATAATATTGGGAAAAAAAGGTGTGTGTGTTATATCACACTCCTGATGTTATGATGTAATGACCTGTGTTTTGTACTAGCTGGTCGACTGAAATTTCAATCGACTATTTGATTGACCAAAGTGTTTTATTAGAGCAACGTGATCGGGTGAAACATGATGGTTATATGAGATATGATCAATTATATTTAGGTCGATCAAGGCCTGTTTTGAGTTGTTTTGAGCTATTTTTTGTGGTTTATTCGGGATTTGATCTCCGTGCTTTGTGGATAGCCCAATGAGGGAATTTAAAATTGTTAGCTTATGAGTTTGAAGGGACTTCAGAAGTTTAACTTGTTTTATTATTTTGCATGTATGTTTTGTTTGTTTTAATATGTTTAGAAGGTGCATGAGATGTCATCAATGTTTTAAATCATTGGTTTATATGTAGTAACAACATGAAATACTATGTTTGTGTAAATTATGGTACTTAGTGGTTATGTGAGCCTGTAAGGCTACCTTGATAAGTCTAGGAGGCTACTACTGAGGGCTTGAGAGGCGAAATTTATTTAGAACCTGAGAGGCAACGTTGTGCTCGAGGTATAAGATTGTACCTTGGAGGCAATACGGGGCTTGAGAGGTAATGTGTGAGATTACCTGGAAGGTTTGTTTTATATTTTAATGTGTGAATATATGATTGAGTTAGTAATATACATATGAAATGACATGAGTGCATGCATACTATCATGCCCCCAAATCTCGGAAGGACTGGAACTAAAAGTGCGACTTTCCCATGCTCGCACCCGTAATTAACAAAAAACAAAAATGTGCTACATGCCACATGCGGACACTACGATGACCACAATATGTGAATTTAGGTAAGATATTTTTAAAAAATTAAAAATCATAAAAGTTTATTTTTAAGGTCTCAAAAAATAAAAATAATTTTTTATTTTTTTTTATTTTTTATATTCCAAAATAGCTATCACATTTTAAAAACTAACATATAAAATAAACAAAACAAACAAACTATTACATTCTTCGAATGTTAGTCTCTTATTATTAGATTAAATTTATATTCTCCAAATTATTCTCATCCTAAACATTAATAATTTAATTAGAATTAATCTAAATTTTAATAAATTTATTATTGTATTATTAATTTCAACTTTGACGTTTAATATTAATTTATTTTTACAGCAAGATTGCTTATAAATAACCAAGTTGTGTAGTATATATATGCATGGTTGCTTAATTTAATATTATAAATCAAACTAATACTATATAATTATTTATAATGAATCTAATGTTATATCAAATCACAAATTAATTTAACATTTCAATTTCTAATTTTCTCACCTCCATTTTAAAATTCCTTATTTGTTAATTACTTAGTAATATGATATTATTCCACAGATATATAAAATTCCACGTAAATAAAAACTATAAGATTAATGCTAATTTAAATATTTTGTTAAAATTAGTTTTTTATCGTTTTGTTTGTAAAAATATTTTGTTTATAATTTATTTTAATTTAAATTTTACTTTCCTATAGTTAAAAGTAATTCGTGATGTTACTTGTAATTTGGTTAATTAATAATAATAAATAAATAAATAAAAGGTCTATTTATGTATAGGGAAGCTACTTCAATCTCCTAGTTTTACATTTTGGTTAGTAGATAATTCATTAATATTTGTATGGTTTTAAAATTAATTTTAAATATTTTACTTATTTATTTAATAACCTTTTTGTTAAATTTTTGTTTCACTTCAATTTTATTTTGTTTAAAGTTACGATGCACAATATGGAATTTCCAGAACTTATGGAAAAAAATATGTATATATTTGTGAATGGGATTGGTGTGGAGGGAGGATTATTAGTGCAAATTGTACCTACTCTTAAGATTTTTTTTAAAATTTTCTACAATAATTAAATTCACGCCTTTTATAATAATAATAATAATAATAGGTGGGCTTGGGTTATAATAATTATTTTTAGGTTTTCTTTCTCCTCTTTTCTCTTCTTTATATATATATAGCGTTAGAAGCCCAATTTTCGTTCTTTTTTTTTTTTTTTTATTTTTGTTTTTTTTAAAATTTTGTTTTCGGCCTATCTATCTATTCGTTTTGCTATAATAATAATAGGTGGGCGAAATTTCAGTGACGAAAACACCAACGAACCCGCCGCCGGAGCATTCCCGCAGAGGCACATGCGCGCGACACCGTACACGCCATCACGTTCGTCAGTACGGCTGTCCCTCGCCAGAATCAAGCACTCGTCCTCGCCCGTCCGAACTCCGGAAAGGGAACACAGCAAGAATTGAAGAAATAATATGAACACCCAAGATCATATATGTTAATCAATATCACAGTTATAATACTTACCTGTTTTCTCCATAGCAAATCAAGAATGATCGCTATGTGTGCGACTAGTCTTCTCCCTCTTGTTCTCTCCTTAGACGGCTCAACTCGATGGATGAGTTAGGATTACACCACTTATTTATATACAGAACAGAGGGAGGGACCTAGCCACGCAATGACCTAATGGGCCCTATCCATCAACGGGCCTCATTAGTTTATAAGGCCTACACCGAGCCGTAAACCATATTAAAATATTAACAAGATGTGCGTAGCCCAATAACTAATAAATAACCTTATATGGGCCTACACTACATTATCTTGTATCACAGCCTGGTTTTAATTAACAGATCACAATTAACGGTAGCCCAAATTTAGAAAACTTCTAACATTCTCCCACTTGGGCAACGTTAATTGTAAACCTAGAAAACCTTAAAATATTTTATTATAGCAAAATATCTATATATATAGTAAAGAATAAAAACTCTCAGGCTGTGTAACAAAGACAACATCTTTAAATAAAACCCGGACCAACAAAACCATAAGTAACGAATCATAGCCATCAATGTATCAATATGCAATACAAGACATCCATGGTTACAATTACCTATCAATCTTGTTGTCATGGGTCCATATGGTAGTGTAGCTAAAAACATCTCAAGTTACTTTATTGATGATGTTATTTATAGTCGGTCCTTAGATTTCATGTATCTTTAGTTTATAATATATCAGGAAACCAAGTAGGCACATATGCCTCCTGTATGTCTCACAAACTTTATTGCATGCATATTTACGGTGTTTTTATTTGAGACACACCTTTATTGGTAAAACAACCTTACTTAAGATTAAACACCAAATCTCAAGATTTTAATATATATACATCTGCCATATGTATACTTCAAAGATAAGAGCTCAACAGAATATATATAGATAAATCAAACAGAAATATACATTTAAAGCTCATTCAAACAGATGTTTAAATTTAAAACATAACTAACAATGTCATAAGTTTATAAGAACAATAACAAGCTCCCACTAATGAAATATATCAAAACTTTCTAAAAGACTCATATTAAGAACATGATTCTTGAACTGTATTGGTCGGAGTCCTTTAGCCAGTAGGTCAGCAAGCATGGAGTCAGTAGATATATGTTCAATAATGACATCTCCCTTTTTCACAAACTCTCGAACTGTGAGATATTTAATTTCCAAATGCTTAGAACTGCTTAAACTTTTATTGTTCTTCGAGAAAAACATTGTAGCACTGTTATCACAATAAATCACAAGAGGTCTCTCAATAGAATCAACAATCTTTAGGCCTGATATAAAATTCCTTAACCATATGGCCTGAGACACAACACCATAGCAAGCCATAAACTCAGCCTGCATAGTAGAAGATGCTAAGATAGTCTATTTTACACTGTTCCATGAGATAGCTCCTCCAGCTAGCATGAAAATATATCTTGTTGTTGACCTAAGATCATCTGAACAACTAGCAAAATCTGAATTAGTGAAACCAACAACTTTTAAATTGTCAACCCTTTTGTAAACCAACATGTGATTTTTAGTACGCTGCAAGTATCTCATAACCTTCTTAACTGCCACCCAATGGTCTTTGCCTGGGTTAGACAGATATCTCCCAAGAACACTAATAGTGTAAGCAATGTCAGGTCTGATACAAACCTGAGCATACATCAAGCTTCCAACTGCACTGCTGTAAGGAACATTTGGCATAGAGTTTCTTTCTATATCATTCTGTGGGCACTGATGTTTATTAAATTTATCTCCTTTCACAATTGGTACTTCACCAGGCTTACAATCTTGCATAGAAAATCTCTGAAGTACCTTATCGATATAAGATTTCTGAGCAAGGCCTAACATCCCACGAGATCTATCTCTATGAATCTCTATGCCAAGGACATATTTGGCTTCTTACAAGTCTTTCATATCAAAAAAATGAGATAACATACCCTTAGTATCATTCAACAGTGCTAAATCATTACTAGCCAGTAGAATATCATCAACATAAAGTACCAAAATGATAACTTTACTCCCACTAACCTTCATATAGACACACTGGTCAAATTGATTCTCTAAGAAGCCAAGAGAAGTCACCACCTCATCAAATTTCAAATACCACTATCGAGAAGCTTGTTTTAACCCATAAATGGATTTCTTCAATTTACAAACCATGTGTTCACATCCTTCCATGATAAAACCTTCTGGTTGAACCATATAAACATTCTCTGATAAACTACCATTTAAAAAAGCAGTCTTTACATCCATCTGATGTAACTCAAGATCATAATGAGCAACAAGAGCCATAACAATTCTAAAAGCGTCTTTGGAAGAAACTAGAGAGTAAGTCTCACTATAATCAATACCTGCTTCTTGAGTATACCCCTTTGCAACTAATCTGACTTTGAAACGGTCAATGTTCCCATGAGCATCTTTCTTGGTTTTAAACACTTATTTGCATCCAATTGTCTTTTGACCCCCAGGAAGTTCTATAAGCTCCCACACATCATTAGAAGCTATAAATTACATTTTATCATTCATGGCTCAAATCCACTCCTTAAATTGACACCCATTCATAGCTTATCTATAAAAGATAAGATCAATAATTTGAGCTGGGGAATCTTCACTGAGAAAAACATAATAATCATCAAATATTGTAGATCTTCTTTCTCTCGTAGATTTTTGTGGTAGAATTGCTTCTGGAAGAAGATCCTTAGTTTGTGTAGAAACACCATTATTATTATTTAAGTTTTTAACTTGCTGATTTCTATCCTCTGTTGAAATAATACCAAACTATTTTAGGATCTATTTTCTTTTGTGAAAGATTAAATAACCTTTACTTTTGCTGGAGATCCTCAAATATGGAAATGATTAAGACTAGGCTTTCTTCTAATCTAGTGCTCAAAAGGCATCTTTAGAACAAATTTACTAAGCACCCTATTAAGGATATACATAACAGTTTTTGTTTTCAAGGCTTCTCCCCACAAATTACCAGGCAAATTGAAATTATTCATCATACTTCTTTCCATACTGTGAAACAATCCCACAAATTTCTAAGAACATTGCAAAAGAACTCATCTATTAGCCTGAATCACCATGTTTCCCATAGTACTCACTACCTCTATCTAATCTCACAATCTTCACGGTCTTATATAATTGTTTCTCCACCTCTAACTTGAATATCTTAAACTTCTCTAAAGCATCATATTTTTTTTTTCTTTAATCAAGTAAATATATCCATAACGAGAAAAGTCATCAAAAAATAAAATAAAATATTTATTTCCACACATAGTAGCTTGATATGGACTACTTATATCTGTATGAATAATCTCTAATGCCCCATAACTACGAATATCAATTTTCTACTGGGTTTTGGTAAGCTTTCCTCGAACACAATCAATACAAATAGGCTCATCATCATACTCAAGAGAAGGGAGTAAATCTTCCTTACCTAGTCGTACACAATCTTTCGAAATATGATCCAAATGTTTATGCCAAAGAGTAAAAGATTTATCTTTAGATCTGACTCTCTTAAAAACTAAAGATTCAACCACATATGATTCATCAAAATGAGATACCAAAGATAATTTATAAAGACCATTAGATAGAATGCCAGAACCAATAAATTTCGAATTCAACAATAATTGCATTATTCTATCATGAAAAGAACAATCAAAACAAGACTTGTCCAAAACAAAAATTGAAATCAAGTTCCTCCTAAAAGTGGGTACATAGAAAATATTGTCTAAAACAAGCTCAAAACCAGATTCTAAGAATAGGCTAACAACTTCAATGGATTCTACGACTGCATCTTGATTATTTCACATCTTTAGATTTGTCTCTCATTCATTTGGTTCCCTTAGCTTCTTGAACCCTTACAATGTCATAGTTATATAGACAGAAGCACCACTATCTAACGAGCAAGAATCAGGAGAAGCATCTAACACATTAATAGCAATTGTGTTATTATTCACACCAAAAAGAGACTGTAAAAAAAAAGTAAATGCAACATATCAATGTATCACAATATTTAACTGAAGAATTCATAATCTCCATTACAAACTCTCCTTTGGGCAGAGTAAGCAAGGAAATTAGAAACCTTCCCTTGGGATATTTAAAAATAAATAAATTAATTAAAATATAATGACATTCAATAAACTTATTAACTTTGGGCAAATAAGTTATCTAAATCATTATATTTTACATCCCAAATGCCCATCAATTAATACACATGTCATTATACAAGAATCATTATAAAGTGAAAACAAGTATTATACAATGTGTTATAAATACCTTATATGGGCAAACACAATATACAATATATGAAACATTCATGTGTCATTGTAAACGAATCACTTTGGTGATCAAACATCTACAATACAATATGAATTTTTAAAACATATCAACCTTGAGAGAAAAACCAACGTGTCACCAAGAAGGACCACTTTGGCAGTCAAACATACATGGTACAATGTGATCTCTCCTCACTTAAGCTCATTATATTTAAATTAAATATTACACTACATGTACACCCGTGCTCATCCGAATGAGATACAAGGATACAACACTATATGTACCTCCACGTAATATAATAATAAGTTGCATTACAATATATCAATTTAAATTTAAACTCATTAAATTAATTACTATTTCTCTTAATATTTTACATATATATACAAATATATGTGTACATACTATGACTATAATTTAATATTTTTATATATAATCTAATTTTGAATGAGCAGCCTATAATTATTATTAATACCAAGGCATAAAAATGTAGTACAGAATTAATCTAACCATTCGATTTATATATATATATATATATATATATATATATATATATATATAAATTTGACCCACTCAATTTAGAATGCAACCATGCCTTTTAATTCAACCACATCGCCCCAAGCCAAAGCCACATTGCAAGATGTCAATTGGACAAGGACAAGGGCCCTCTTCCCTCTCTTAGCCTTGATCCCACCAAAAAATATAATGAAAACAATCAATTTTTAATTTGTGGCGTGGGCTAGTGGATTTGTAGTTACCGGCGGAAGCAATAATTTCTATCACGCATGAATGGACGAATGATACAGCGCGCGGGGAGGCAACTCCGACGTGACAGGGGAAGAAGAACAAGGAGAAAAGCATCATTTTTTTTAGAAAACTAAAAGCATCATTATTGTTATTATTATTTACGACTTCACCCATGCTTGTAATATGTCCTCGCGTTCTGCGGGTTCGCGTCAAGCCACCACCCGATGGCCACCAGCTCCCTGACACCACAATCGGGACGGATCATCTCACTCACCATACTATTTCTCTACAGTATGGTGCTGAGTTGATCCGTGCACCCCAATATCCCATCTGAGTCGACCCGCGCTCGCGCTCGCAATTGGTCCATACATCGCTGGGCAACGCCACCTATAGCCTCTCTTGGCCGATGAACAATGGCGGGGCTATGCACATGCAGGGCATCGAAATTTCTTTTTGGACGGCATGAAAATTCCGGAGACGAGTTGACCTCCAACGAACGACGCACGGCACCATGCTCCAATCCGCACATCACCGTCTCGCGCACCATCTCTGGCATGGAACTCGGCTCAGGCGTGGCGTGGGTTGACTGGAATTGTCCCAGTCTGATCGGAAGTAGAAGACAAGGAAGAAGAAGGATCGTGCGGCGGAAAGAGGAAGCAAAAGGGAGATCGACGAAAAGTGTTTTTTTTTAATTACAAGATTGTGGTGCGGCGGAAGCAAACAAGGAAGAAGAGAACGCGTAAAGAATTACACGCCTAACCTAGTTGATCAATATTAACTATACCACTAATGTCAAGATTAAACTACGATGTTGATTTAGGATATTGATAACATATAAATTAGCTCTGATACCAAATGAAGAAATAATAAGAACACCCAAGATCATATATGTTAATCAATATCACAGTTATAATACTTACCTGTTTTCTCCATAGCAAATCAAGAATGATCGCTACGTGTACGACTAGTCTTCTCCTTCTTGTTCTCTCCTTAGACGGCTCAACTCGATGGATGAGTTAGGGTTACACCACTTATTTATATACAGAACAGAGGGAGGGACCTAGCCACGCAATGACCTAATGGGCCCTATCTATCAACGGGCTTCATTAGTTTATAAGGCCTACACTGAGCCGTAAACCATATTAAAATATTAATAAGATGTGCGTAGCCCAATAACTAATAAATAACCTTATATGGGCCTACACTGCATTATCTTGTATCACAGCCTGGTTTTAATTAACAGATTACAATTAACGGTAGCCCAAATTTAGAAAACTTCTAACAAGAACCCTTTTGAAGCATACTCACAGGCATCCCCCTGGCAACAAGAACCCTTTCGAAACTCTGGGCAGGGAACACAGCTGTAATATTATTTCCGTGGGTCACGCCGCCGTGGTTGAACGAAGGGGCATTCTGTCCAATCAATCATATGTTATGAAAAAATCCGTCTGACTTCCTACATTCAACCTCCATGTTGGGACAAAGCTTCCTCCTACCGGAACCACAACAAAAGATAGTCGTATTAGTAAAACCTCCACACAAATTTTCTTATTTTTTGTTCTCACCTACGAAATATTAATATGGTTGGTCAGGTCAGATATGTTGCTCCAGAGTGTATAGGAATTCAAACATGCCTGTATTACCCAAAACTAAATTCATTTTTAAAAAAATAAAAATAAAAAGTGACAGGAGTATGACAGATGATAGATAACCATTTAGATTTAGTTATAGTCTTACAGAAGAAGCAGATGAAGTCCCAAGATCAAAACTATCTAATGTGATAAAAAAACGGAGCCTATATATTAAGTTTAAACATGTCAGATTATAGTTTCAAGTGTCACACATATTGCAATATTAGAAAACCCTATTCAAACCAGTTAGTCGAAAGGTGTCAATGAGATCACATCCTCTTCCAAATTCTACAAGAAATCAGACCTTTAGTAAGACATAAAATGTGTTACCATAGAATAATGATAGAATGTTTTGTCACATTAACGCTCTCAAAATAATATTTATAAACTTAACTAACCTGTAGGAGGGTAAGGCTTAGTTTGGTAATGTTGTGCTTTTAGAAGAAGTTGCTTTTAGCTGTGTTAGAAAAATAAGCCGCTGTTAAAATAAGCGGGTGAGTGTTTGGTAAAATATAATTTTAAAAATGTTGTAGAATTTAAAAGCAGATAATAAATATTTGGTAAATTAAAAACAAAAGTACTTATGAAGATATAAAAGACAAAATTATCCTTATATTATAATTTTTAAAAATATTTTTAAAAAAATCAGCATCTTCCCCCCCCCCCCCCCCCCCCCAAGGAGTTCCAATCCTGGGGGGATAATATCAATTACTTTACGTCCATCCGATGTATCTACTATGGTTATTTCATATCCTCCCTTTTCTTTTCGTATGATTCTACTTACTATACATGTTGCTTGTAGCATTATAAATTGTATTGCTACTTTTGCTACCCCCCCCCCCCCCCCCCAAATCACCTGGCCCATCCCCCCGGCCCCCATCCCCTCCCCCCCACCCCTCCCGCCCATCGATCCCCTCCCCACTGCCCCCCATCCCCCCCCTCCCATAGCAGTCACACTCCTATCTCCTCCCCCTTAATCCTGCACCGACCTCATTTCCATCGCACACTCAACGTTCGGTTCCTGTTTGGGGTTAAAGATAAAATGGGTAATATTGGTATTTTAATTTTTAAAAACTACTTCTTGAAAAAGTAGCTTATAGAAGCAATCTTTAAATTGCTTCTGCTTTTGAGTAAAAAAAGCAGAAAATTATTTTATAAGCACTTTTTTTAAATGTTACCAAACACTTTTTACTGCTTCTGCTTATAAAATAAGCAAAAATAATCTTCCAACAGCAATGCCAAACTGGGCCTAAGTCAGGGTCAATTCCACAGAGACATGATTAGAAATCTATAACTTAATTGTACTCCTATTGTCTAAGCAAATAATAATAGAAAAATTAAATAAAGAATGAAAAATAATAAATAAAATAAAACAATCCTAGAGAAAGAAAGAAAATAAGAAAATAAAAGTCTAGGGGCTGAGGTTTATCACAATTTCCAATCCTTAATTGTATGGTTTATTAATTATTCCTATTAATTCTCTAACATGTGAGTATTAATTCTCCTATTGTTACATTTGATCCTAATGTAACTGTCAACCGCTTTGACGCAAATAGTAGCGACCTACTTTCATGACCTGCTAAATTATGATTAAAGCCTTTAATAGGTGATCAACCATGATTCCTCCTAAGATCACGGATTACTCTCGTGACACGTAAGTCTTAGATCTCATTTAATAATTCTGATAATCAAGTTTCACTTTTCGATCTTTCCCCAATTTTCCAAGACATATAATAGGTTCGCAACACCTAAATATTAATTCAATTAATAAAATGAAATCGTTCATACAATAGAGATAAGAAATAGTGAATTAAAACCCATACAATCAAGAAATTAAAATTGGATTACCCCCAAGAACAGATTACCTCATGAGAATTTGAATAAACATATTTATATATAAAATCATAAAATTTGATTACAAAGAAAAAAGAAAATGAACCTATCACGAAAGCATAATCCTCTTCTAAAACCAAAGTATTCTCTAGCCAAAATCACATAATAGTTCTTCAAAATCAAAAGAAAAATCTAAAATGAAAACTAGGATTCTTGAGTCACTAAGGATGACTCCCTAATAGTTCAGAATCCCTAACTCTAATCTAAAAATAACCGTTATATACTTCCATAATTATTACATTAAAATAATATTTGTAAAGGCCAACGATGATTTATTATATGGCCATGGTGAATTCTTCGACAGGAACAGTAATGACACATGTTGTAAATACATTTGCATGGCCATGACCTGTGTAAAGTACTTTTTAGCTATGTAACACTCTCTGATGCCAATTTTGACCTTTTTCATTTTTGTTTGAGCCAAATTACTCCAAGAACCTACAAAACACATCAAAATATACAAAAACACACCAAAACACAACAAAAATACTAAAAACAAATGTTAATCGAATAAAATATAACTCAAATACAATAACACACTCTAAAATCTATTAAAATAAAGAATAAACACTATAAAATGGCTTCATAAGATATTGTAACACTTTTTAAGGTATTAAATTTTCTTAGTTTATAGAAAGTCTCCTACCTTTTGGTAATACTTTTTGATGTGTTACGATTTATTGTTACAATAGATCATACAATAACACATGTTATTATCTTATGAAATGTTCTCGTAAGCTTTTTTTAAGCTATACATAACACTTTTTATTGTGATTCAATTATATGTTGCTAAAGATTATACAATATGACTTTTTTTTGTATTAAGAAAAGTAGTCAACATACCATAAGCCAAACAAACCTAACACATCAAAAAAGTTTACAATATATAACACAAAAATATGACAAGCTTTTTCAAGCGCTTACAATTATTAGTTATAATTGCATAAATACCACTATAGTTCAAAAACTACCAATACTCAAAAAAAATAAACCATCAAAAATATTATTAATATATTTCCACATTAAAAAATAGTATTTTAAAGCATTACAATCTAAAATAACCAATTGTGTTTAAAATATTTTACAAACAATAATATAAAATTAAAAATATCTTCAAACAAAACTCTTAATGTCATCTTCATTCCATGCTAAAATAAATTGCAAGAAAAAATCAACAATTATCAATTACCAAAAATATATTAAAATGAAAAATAAATAACATGAGCAAATCATATAACTTATCAGCAAAAAAAATTACAACTTTATACTTGTCAATATGATATCTATAAAAATACAAAATTCAAAGCCCAAAATTGTTTTCTATTAAGTCCACATATTTTATGATGTTCGAAGTTGAATATGTTATTAATTGTAAATTGTGAAATAAAACTACAATGCTCTTCTCAATTAAAAAATTATTTTTAACAAAAGTGAGTTCCCAATTGGCAAAACATTCATGAAACCCAAAAGTAAAAATAATTAATCAAATAAGGCATATCAGTTGAGAAGGAATAGCTGTTGCTAAAGAAGGCTGCTGTTGAGGTGGTTCAAGGCATTGTGAGGGTGGAGCTGGTTGGCATTGCTGAAGTGGTTGTAGTTGTTGGATTGGTGGTGGCAGAGGAGGCTGTGGCTGCTGAATTGGTGGGAGCAGGCCTAGTGGGTATTGTTGATTTGGGGCTTGCTTTTGAGAAATTTGTGAGAAGTTGATTGAATTCTGGGGGAATTGGCACTGAACGGGAGGTGGAATGTTCTATTAGGGGGAGGCATTGGGAAAGACGAATTAGGTTAGGTCAAACCAGGATGTGATTATGTAGGCACAATGGAACAAGACATTTGTTGGTGAGGCTATTTCTGAGAAGCAGTTGCCGATGTCTGCTGCTACATGGCATTAACATGGTTGGGGTTTGGGATTTCTGGCTGTTGTGCTACCTTGGATAGTTGCATCAAGGCATCCAAAATTTATTGTTTGTCCCTTATATCCACTACACGGGTTTGTACCTACAAATAGTTGTTAATAAACACCAAAGAAGTTGGAAAAACGTAACCAGGAAGAAGATGATTAGTATCTTCAAAAAACAAAATAGGAAAATCAACATTATAACAAGTATTAACCATGCACTACCAGTACGGTGTCTCAATTTTCTAAAGAATAATTGGAAAAGAAATAATTAACAAAGGGGGGACATTGTACCACCATGGTAACTTTGCAACCCAACCTAGTAATAACCATTGATAGTGAATTTAACATCATTGAATGGACAAAATAACTAATTTTCAAACTCAAAAAGATACAAAAAAATAAAATTATGCAAGGCTTAAAATCAATAGAAGATCAAACCTACCTTTCAAGGATTTGATATGGATCCACAACAAGTTTAAGTTTTCCATCAATCTAGATGGAATACTGGGCATTTGGGAAGATCCTATGCAGTAGAAGCTTTGGAACCTACATGGGCATAAAATCTTTGGGAAGATCACACTGCTCCATCTCACGAATATCAGAAGCATCCATGTTAAATCTTGCCATGTGTCTATGTATAATTCCTCTGAAAAATCTGACACAGAAAATATCCAATCAAACTAATAAATAAAAACTCTAATATTCAGAGAACAGCCTCTTCAATTGGAACAAGAATTTCATATCCAAATCATAAAAGATAGTTCGCACCACTAGCAAGATATTGAAAAGGATAAATGTGTCAATGTTTAAATAAATAAATCAAGGTGATGGCTTTCAGGTGTATCCTGGTCAATGCATTCACAAAATCACAGAAAAATCATTTCCAGTCTTGTAAGTAAAAGTTTTTTTCAATCAACATGGCCAATGTCCGCAATAATGGTAAGATACAAGAATGAACAAATAGTGACATCTATGGATGTACAAGGTTAGAAATAACATAAAATAGGATGGCATGAAACATGATTATGGTAACTCTAGCATACCCAACAATGTATAACAACAACACAGACAAAAATATGAATGCCAATTAACAAAAATAATGGAATATAGTAAACAGAGATTATGTAACAAGGGCATGGCATGAGGATCCACAACTCAAGCACTAATAAAGGGAATTCTAACCCACTCTTGCTAGCAAGAAGAAGAGATTGCAACTCCACTAGTTCACCCCCACCCAAAAGCTAAAAAAATTGGGACAGACTAAGAGAGCGTACCCAGAAGATGGGGTGCTTGCCTCCTTATTTCCTTTTACTTATGCCATAGAAACATATTTCCTCCCTGAGATATTATTTATACATAGAAACACCATTAACTAATAGAAGAATTATTGATTTCAAAATATTTAAGCGAAATTCAACATACTACTACAATACACTACAATACATTCTATAGTTAATGATTACAAAGAACATTTATAAATTAATAGAAACTGTCAAATTGTACTTGGAATAAATCAACCAAAAAGGCATCAAAACATTTTCTTTTTTATCAATTTGCAAAGTTAGTATTAATATTATATTAGTGCTACCATGAAAATACAAAATATATGTTAGTAAGTAATCTCTTGAAATTACATAACAATGATACTATAATGGTGTTGCTGCCTTTCCCAACAAAATGTTAAAAACCCAACACAAGTGATGAAGAGGACCCATAACAAGAGTGAATATATAGTTGCTCAGGCAAAGCGTTTGTCCTAATAGCTAGTTCAATGCGTTGACCCTTTTGTGCTTGCTTCGAGGTTACATATCTTGATTCTAAATTTTCCAAATCAATTGGGAAAACACTCGAGTGTCTCAAATGATCAAGCCTTAAATGCTTGCTTCGCTGATAATGCCAATGCACTAGTCAAGTGATCTAATTCTATCATGCAAGAATATGCAGGCATTAAAAGGGGGTTTCAATTAAACTCGCTCTAATTTGTTGCCAGTTTCAATTTCATCGTTAATCGTCAATCTATAAGCTCCAAGATAAGCTTCTATACTAAGTACAACGGCCTCCATAGATCATGGTAATTTTTCTCAAACCAAGAGCCATTGATCAAAGCTAGAGAGAGAGAGAGAGAGAGAGAGCATCTACCTCAGCGTCCTTGGCCTTCAATCAATCTTCACCATCATACTCGAACGAACTCGGGTCACCACAACCATTCCCATTAAAATCGAAGAAAGAGTCGCCGTTCAACTCTTGGCTCTTTGGTGATGAAAACAGCCCATGAAGGCCATGGACCACTAACTAATTCCTGTGATACATGTCAGGGAAGACGACAACGAGTCCATTGAGCTCCAGGGTCTCACCGGACCTAGTCATGTTGATCGAGAACCCACCCCAAAATGTCGGCAGCGACCTACCCGCCCAAGCGCCGTGAGGTCCGTCCACGAGAATGCAGTGGGGACCACATGCCATCGGAAAATCACAGCAAAATTGCTAAAGTTTCTCGTGCCGCCATCTACCGCATCGTCCGGGGTGCGAAGATGGTCAACCCCGCAGACCCGATTTTGAGTCTTTCACATAGACCCGGCCAGCTACAAATCAAGAAACATCGCCATTCTCGAGTACCCTCCGGATCTCAAGAGGTCCAAGGCGGATGCGAAAGACTCGGAATCAGATCTCACAGCCCCCAAAGGCTCGCCCCCATCCGATCCAGGCGACAGTTCCGGGGCAGAATAACTGACGCGGCCATCCTGGAAAGAAGGGTTAAAGAACTCAACTATTCCGTAGACGACGACGAATCCTTCGTCGTAGATCAGAGCGCAGACAGTGTTGATGCCATCGACCGGGGTGGTGGCCCCACTGTCGCGGGACGAGGCGGTAACAAGCAGGGACTTGCTGGGGAGTAGAGTCGGGATCGGGGTTCCTGGTCAGAGATAGTTGAGGCCTTCTGGGTCGGGCCTCTCTGGCGAGATGTGGTCCTGGAGCAGAGGGATGTTTGGCTAGCCAGAGCACATGAAGGCGGCGTCGGAGGGCGCGAAGATGGTGAAGACCGATGCATTAAGATCTGGCCTAGGATATGCCAGCTTCAAGGTCAGTGCCATCGATAGGCAGCCGGAGTCCATGAGGACCTCTCCAGCCTTCTCGATCACTCCGGCCAGTGATCCGCTATCGCCGGCATATATTCGGGTGGTCAATGGGATCAGAGGTCTCACCTATGTAGTAGAACATCTTCCTAAACTTTCGAATCGACTACTACCTTAGGGTTCTTGAGAGTACTGGTCGAAGAATGAGGGGAGGGTACGTGAAGTGTGAGTAAATGTTTTCTTTTAGAAATATTGGAGATGTGGCTGGGGGCAATATTACTTAATTTTCATCCAAATATGACGCGAAAGGTTTGGCGTGGCAGTGGGCGCTAATACTTAAATTTCATCCAAATATGCCGCCGAAGGTTGGCGCCGCGTAAAAAAAATAAAAAAAACATGTTACGATAATACTTTTTAACTGATTTCTTATAGTGAAAGTCTGCAACATGGGATTTCAGAATATAATAGTAGATATTAATTTAAAAGACAAGGTCAAAATCAATTTCAAGCCTTTTATGTAACAGTGAAAACAGTGATTTGCCCTCTCAAATCTCAATTTCTATATGGCATGAATTCCATTAGCATGTCTTCACTTCATAGGTTAATGATGTGCTAAAGATTTGCCCAAGGATCATTTAACCTGCAGTAAAATAGGAAGAAGCCATGGAGTAATGCTCCAATTACACTAGGGATGAGAGCGAGCACTGCCCCATTTCACGCAAAGCACGTTTTTCTCAATTATATGGGCTGGGTAAATTCACCTATATAAAAAGTACCCACAGAGGAGCAAGGAGTTAAAATTTGGGAAGTTGTCCCACATATAAGAAAGTAGAAAAGCCAAGGAGTTAATAAGGTGGAGTAGGCCCAGAAATGTCTCAACGCGTTTTAAAGCCGTGCATGTCGATGTGGCGATCCTAAAGTGGACAATATTATAATATGTAAGTGAGCTTGTGTCTTGGCCAAATCCTAACAAGTAGTATCAGAACTTGGTTGTTTCATTTGAATACAAACCCCTGTCACTAGGTGATCGAATCAGTATGATCTCAATCAGGACGTAGATTGAGGGAGAGATACAAAGAAAATTAATTCCATGATGGTCCCACATGGTGGCAGCTCAGATCCATAGATGTGTCCTATGATGTGGTTCGATGTGTGACAAAGGGAAAGATTGTTTGGAGGTTGTCCCACATTGAAGAAAGTGGGAGAAGCCAAGGAGTTAATAAGGTAGAACAGGCCTAGAAATGTCTTCATGTGTTTTAATGCCGTGTGGGCCGATGTGGTGTTCCCAAAGCGAACAATATTGTAACATGCAGGTGAGCCTGCATCTTGAATTGATCCTAACATTAATATAACTACAAATTTAATAAACAAACACCAAAAGATTCAGTAAAGGGAACTATATGCTACTAACATAAAAATGATAGTCCTAGGGTTGAGCATAAGCAGAGTCTACAAATGCCCAGCAAACCCCCACCTTGGTGCATCGAAGGCCACTCCAAAACTTATTAGGGGCCAATAAAGACTGTTACTAGTACTTTCATCATATTCGGAATGCTCAAACCAACTAATCTGAACATCAAGCATTGCTTTTAAAAAATATCTTAAATAGGAACATGGGCTAATGGTGATAGAACCTGGAACTTAACTTGCATCTAGAAAACAATAAATATAGAGCAATTCACGAGTTTAATTTGTGCTCCTTTTGCAACTAGTGTATAAAAAGCATCAACAGAAGACACAATACTAAATAGTTGTAGAGTCTCATTTCTCGTTCTGCCCAAGCTACTGGGTATCACTTCCTTATTAAGGATTTTGGTATCAAATGAGGAAATATTTTTGTCCATTCATCCTTTTATTTCACATAAAAAATGGAGAAACAACCATCAAACCAGAGATTAGTCCAATTGTAAAACTTAGCTATCAAAAAGTTTGAAAGTTGATAAAAGAACTATTTGAGTATTTGGTAACTATGATTTTAAAAGTATTATATATTTCTAAAAGTAGATAATAAATATTTAATAAATAAAAAAATATTATTGTTGTTTAAAATGATAAAAATATCTTTATTTTTTGAATTTTAAACCTATATCCATTTTTCTTGTGATTTTTAAATAGAATTAATGTTTGTATTATAAAATTTTCAAAATTATTGTTTGATAAAAGAACTTTCAAAAGCAACATTTAAATTGTTTCTGCCTTTTATCATGAAGGATCAAAAAATTTGTTATAAGTGCTTTTTTCTTAGTTACTAAATAGATTTTGTTGTTTATACTTCTACTTGGAGTATGAACTAGACTTTGTCTATTGTGGGATTCGTTGAACAAGAAAGATAAAAGGAAAAAATCATGAGAATTGAACCAAGTATACCCGCAAAATAACTAAACCATTAATTTTTTGTCTAAATATACATACATACACAAATAAATAAATCCATATTAGCATATGAATATTATCCATTTTTTATCTACAGATCATTATATGTGCACATATTTGAATACTTTTTAGGCATAAGTAAATATATTCTTGAATCTTAATTACTTTAATTTAAAAGTTTTTTATTTTTTTAAGAGTTGGGCACATTTTGTGGGAAGATTTTCCCAAAGAAATAAAAAAAAGACATTAATAAGGTAGAAGCAAGCCCATGAACATATAATACGTTTTAAAGTCTTAGGAATCAATGTGATGAACCCAAAATGAATAATATTATAACAACATTTTGATCTTATTTGTTCATCTATTTATTTATCTAAAGAGTTAACAAAATTTAGTGTAAAAAGCATAATACAACAAGAATAGGAATTGCTGCATCATTAGAAAAAAAATACACCGAGGACGAGTTCTCTCCCATTTGGGGAGTATGCACTAGGGGCGCCAAGCCAGTAGGCCTCCCACGCTCCCTCTATCCGTTTTAAATTAATGACTTTTACTTCAAATTCAAAATAAGCTAAATATGACATTTTATTCAAGCTAATCAATGCTAAATACATATACACAATAATTTCTATATTTAATTATATTTATATATGAATTATCTATTGTTAAAGAGTCGACTCGAATTGAGTGCGGCATATAAACAACGCTATTGAAAAAGAAAAAAGAAACCAAAGAAGAAAAAAAATAAAAGCGAAGAGAATCCACATCTGACGGTCATTATTTGAATGCGTTTCTTAAAGACCAATACGATATATGCAGCTAAAAATTGCAACCTCCGATTGTCGCAAATTATATTCTTTTTAAGTCAAATCTCTTAACTATCCAATTGTTAACGTTTTCTTTCGATCCATAATTGATAAACCTTAAATAAAAATTAAGATGGTCAAATCTAATTATCACATGCAAACTCAAAAGATTTGATAAACAAAAAAGAGAATTCAAATTAACATACCAAAAGAAAAGAAATCACAAACTTACATCAATATCTATCCTGCTCCCGATTTTAATCATTCCCTTATTATATTGGCACGGAATCAACAAACAAAGAAGTAATCGCATTTTTGAGCACAATTGCAGAATGTGTATACCCATCTTCATCCTTATAAATAAAATCAATAACGCGTGCGAGATTGACAACAATCATCAGTATGGGCTTCGGGATGTTATATGGCCTCATGCACTCTTGGTTGATATCCGTCCATGCATCTATGACCTGCTTGTGAAATTCTTCAAATGCTGCTTCTTTGGAGACACTGTATTCGTACATATAACATTCAACCGCCGAAGCCACATGTCCTCTCTTTCGTTCAAACTGTGCATTAACTATATTGATCAAATATACACTTAACAAGTTTTCTAATAAAACTTATTAAAAAAATTAAACCGACGCACATTTTTTTGTCTCATGACTGATCATTATATATATTAGGAGCGACGCTAGTATGGTTTTGATGGTGTTCAATTGCACACCTTATATTTAAAACATTTATTAAAGTCCTGTCAGACAAAGATGTGATATGACGAAAGAGAGAAAGCATAGTTCACATCTTGGTATTGCTTCTTCAAGTTTTAACAGACTAATTATTATAACATGTTATTTTAAATGATTTGTGTGGGATTTTTGAGACAAAAATTTTTCAAGCAAATTATAAATTTATAGTGATGAGACATTTAATGGGAGAGCATGTGAGGCTTAATGTCAAGAGAGCCTAACGCCCATAATACATAAATCATGTCCATTATTTAAAATGATGTTTTTTTATTCATATTTAGTTTCTAAAAAGGGTAAATTCACACCAATACATATTTATTATAGGATCCGTTTAGTTTGGGTGTATTATTTTTAAAAATATAATTATTTTTAGAAATGATATGTTCAATGAATTTTTTAGTATTTATAAGTGATATAAATTTATCTGAACACACAATTTTTAAAAAATAAAACAAGTTATAAAAATAAAGCTATGTACACACCATGCACAAGTGAAACCCAAACTATGTATAAATGTAGAAGAAGTCAACGTTGTATCTACGGGGCCGCCAAACCCTTATTATCTATATCCCTTAAATTTTATTATTTGAATATTATAATGCGTGTGATGTTTATTATGTGAAACATTTCCAATTAAGAAAATTTACCTCGTGAGATACCATGTCATCCATTAGTCGGCAAATGATGGTAGAAGCTTTGAGAATCTTTGGGGTTTTGGACATCCACTCAAAGGTGCTTTTGGTCGCAATACTTCCCATTCCAAGCATGGCTGTGATGGCTAGCAAAGAGTATGCTGATGAAACTAATGCCACACGCATGTATTCTTCCATTTTTGGTAATTTATTTACTTTAAACCACCTGGCTTCTTCCATATATGCTTTTGATTGTGCTTTCATCTGTCACATCATCGTATGCTTAATTTATTATTATTATTGTTGTTGTTATATAGGTATTATTATTGTAATAATTTATTTATATTAATACTTTTGTTTAAAATGTAGGACCCATTAATTGTTTTTATTTTTAAATAAGATTATGGAAGAAATTAAAGCAACTCACTCATAATTCAAACAACTTAAAAAGGTTACTTGTCTGAGCTAAGCGTTAGGACTACTATACAGGGAATATCTTAAACATGGGATGATCCCGATCTTCTCTAGGCCACCCAGGAACCATCTGTGGGCAATAGTAATTGTTGCTATATGTTAACTACTGAACAAATTAACCCTTATATAAAACAAATGGAAACAAAAAGCTCACTGCTTCTCTAGCATAGGGGAACATGTATGACGTTTCTTTCATGGCCATTTGCTCTTCAATTTCATCGTAAATATCCAATAATGTCTTATAGAATATTTTCAAATACTCAGGCAACTTGCCTGCATCGTCGATATCCCACCTGTAAATTAATTAGTAAGTAAAATTTCTTTGAAAAGGAGCTCAATTAATTTAGAACATGTATATATCATGGATATTATAAATATGTATATAGGCAAGATATGTAACCTCTCAATGGCATTAGTGAGTAGCTCAAGTTCTTCAGGGGTGCCGTGCACATCATATATATCATCCATAATAGAAGTTATTTTAATGACTTTGGTAAATGTGTTTCTGGCAAAGGCTTGTTCGGGCCTAAAGAACACTGCCGAAGCCCAAAAGTAACATTCCACAATACGATCTCTTGCAAAAGGCAGCTTTTGTGCAAAATTCAATTCTTTCCACCACCTGATTGACGAAAACTTGTTCAGTTTATCGTGTTTGCAAGCCAAAAACTTTCATTAATTAAGTTATCATTTACCTTGTGATGAAAGTGAGCTCATGTTGGTGAACCTTTTGCACTAAGTTAAAATCTAGCTTTGCAAACATTAACAGAGGTTTGTGATGTGACTTGTGATCTTGTCGACTTTCGTAAACATCAATGTAATATCTCGCCTCCAACCTCTGTAGCCCCTTGTGGATAGGCCTCTTTAAGGCATGCCTCACTTGTGCCGCAGTTTGGGGGCTTAGGTGAGGTATCAAATGTTCAAGGCGAGGGACAATAAAAGCATGTCCATCAGCTAGCGAATCTTCTCCACGAATCTGGAATTGTGTGGCTTCATAAAAGCTCAGCAGAGCTTGCACGTTTTTAGCTTGCGATTCTTTGAGCACACTGCCTTCGTTCATGAAGCTCTTAAATACATCTGCTCGATCCATGCATATAGAAAATAAAAAGTTAACACGTACGACATAAAGTTAGAGAAACTTATAATATACAATTGTGTGTCATGCATTAATCAATATATAAATTGTAAATTACCGCAAGAGACATTATAGCCATGTTGCCTAAGCAACCGAAAGCGAAGGGAAACAGCATGAAGGTTTGGGTCTGCTCTTGGATCATCTTGGAAGCTAGTATGGTATATGCGTTCTAGTGCCCCGTCAATCTCGTCCTCAAAATGGTAAGAAACACCTAGGCGTTGAATGTCATCGATCAAAGTCAACATCTGTATTTCCGAAAGCGGTTTATGATTAGTGATCAACCCTCTCACTTCTTTCTTGAGCTGTTGAATTTTTGTTGTTGTTTCCAATTCCTCAATTTCCTACAATTAATTAATTTAACCGTGCATTAATGCTTAAGCTGTACATATATATATATATGTAGTCGTATTATGGAGAAACATTCATCACACATATGATATTATATGTGTGTGTGTGTGTGTATAGACATACAAGAGAATCAGAAGCATGTGCCAGGAAACGATCGCCCCAAACTGTGGGATGATAATTTGCTGAGCGTCGTAAAGGCTCTCCCACCACCCCTACAGGGACTTGGGGGACTGCTAAAGCACTTGGAACATGAGCGTCCATTTAAATCGTGCACTTCGTCCCTCTTTATGAGGAAAAGACCCACCCACTCCAATATATATATATATACTTGCACAAGAGGCTACGATTACATTCCTATTTCGATCGCTTCATTTTTCACACGACCCTCGGTTGTGCCTCTTCGTGTGTAGTGCGCTGGTTTTTCCATGGAACATTCCCGGTTTAGACCCCACAAATAATACGCTCCGCCCGTCATTTGGAAATAACAAAAACGTGCTGCGGAAATGACGAGTATTATATGCATTGTTTCTTATAATTAGATAACACAGATAAGAGATAAGTATTATGGAGAGTTTGTGTAACCATATGACGAAGGCACAGCATGTTGGGTCATAAAAAAAATAAAATTATGATTAAATTACGACTGCTTATTTCAGTCATACATAATTATACATATTATTTTTCATAATTTACACTTTATGTAATACAGGTGATTGTTAATTTAATATTATGTATCAAACTAATATTATAAATTATTTATAATATGAATCTAATGTTATATCTAATCACTAATTAATTCAACATTTTAATTTCTAATTTTATCACTTCAATTTTAAAATTCCTTATTTGTTAAATACTTATTAATATAATATTATTCCACAAATATATAAAATTTCTCGTAAATAAAAATTATAAGATTAATGCTACTTTAAATATTTTGTTAAAATTTCTTTTGTATTTTTTACATTTTGTTTGTAATGATTTTGTTTATAATTTATTTTATTTTAATTTTTACTTTCTTATAGGTAAAAGTAATTCATGAGTAGTGCGCTAATTTTTCCGTGGGACATTCTCGATTTAGAGCATTTCCAACAATACTTTGTATTTTATCTTTACATGTAGAGATTTCTTCATTTATGAAAATCATTTTTTTATATTCAACTCCAAAGACTCTTTATTTTAACTTTATCTATATTAAAATAATATTTTCTAAGAACAACCAATAAAATGCGTCGTCGCGACAGACCTGGCCTCATCGTTGGACACTTCCTCTTGTTACTAAAAGAGCATGTTGTTCCCATGGAACTTTGGTTGTCATTGTTGTCAACAGAATGCGAAAGCGGGAGGACGCAGGGTCAAAGATTCGTACTGGGTTGGATAACTTCGTAGAGTGATATCTTAGCGTGAACTTGTAGAGGGAGTCTAACCATGTACTTACAGAGTCGAAGATCTGGGTCAAAGATCCGCTGACTCGTAGACTCACAAGGTCGAAGAACAGATGACTCGAAGATATGTAGAGTTGAAAATCATCAAACCATCAAGCTCAAAGCATCACCGAAGAAACACAGGGTTGCAGACTCGTAGATCCACAAGGTCAAAGATTCGAAGACCCAAGGTGTAATCATTTAAAGAGCAACGTCTCAGAGACTCGAAGACTAGTAGGCTCGAAGACCCATTGGGTGTAAGGTGGCAACATCATAGAGTCGAAGCCTGTAGGGTCGAAGCTCGCATGGTTGAAGATTGAGAGATCCATTGCCGAGAATAGAGACCCGTTGATGTCAACAGATGATTAGCTAAGGTAGAATAAGATTGTCGCTCGCTCAAAAGTGAAGACATGGAGACTCGAAGACTCATAGAGTAAAAGTCAGTTGATTACTTGTTCTAACCTAGATTCGAAGCCGAAGAGCATAAGAATTGGAAGATCAATTCGAAGATCTAAGTCTCGAAGACTCAGACTCGAAGATTCGAAGGTGAAAACTTGGAAGTAGTAGTATATGTACCTTGAGAGGTAACAGTGAAGCTACAAGGCATATATCTTCGAGGCTGTGGCTAGTCGAATGAGCAAAATGCACTAAAGGTCGTCGTTTAAGTAAGTTATCACTCAAACAACATTTTCGAGCATGCTAAGTACTGGAAAACATGTGGACGTCATCTGAGGCTGGCTTAACCTGTTTCAATGATGAAGATCAAAAGGTGAAACATGCTTAACCCTAATAAAAGGGTTTCTTACTATGGTCATCCTATAAAAGCAAGGTAGATGCCATACTTCAAACAAGCGTCAGAATATTAGAGAACACAAGAAAGTATCTTAAACGATACAAAAAGACGATGCAGAGTAGTTCGTATTATATACACACAGAGAGAGGAAGATTATAAGCAAAGATAATGGTGAGTTAATCTGACTTCGTTCCTCATACACTCACGAACAGATTGTGAGTTTGAAAAAGAAGTTGTTGAAGGTCAAGTAGTGCAAACGATTGAATATGCAGGAGCAGATTGCACTAGACAGTTCTTCACAGTGGGTAAGTACTGGAGTAATACTATTTTTTGTATTTCCATTTAAGAGAAAAGAGAGTTAATTCTATTATAACAAGGGCTAGACCCTACTGTATTGAAAGCATATAGTGGATTGGACTCAGTGTAGGTACACCCTCACCACCGTGGAGTAGATCAAATTGATCGAACCACATAAATCATGTGTCTTTGTCTTTTACTTCCCATATATATCTGTTGTTAATATGATATTGCATAAAACACTGAAATACCACCCAAAGAAGAACCACATTTGTAAATACCTCTGAGTATCATTCACCCCCCTTTCTATATGCACACACATATACCCAGACGATCTTGCTTGGATCTTAGGAATATCAGAGCACGATAACACAAATGCCCCATCTCAAACTAGACTCTTCATGTCTGGTTTGTGGGCACATCTCAAAAATGAGATTAGGAAATGAGCTGATTCAATAAAATTAGTAAACCACCAATAATCTATATAAAACCTTTTTATTTCCGAACGATCCATCATCTCTATCTCAGCATTTTGATTTTGAGATTTGAATTTGGGATCATCGAATGATGGTGGGCAAGAGGGAGTTGGCCTCTTACAGGAATTACAAATTGGGGCTGACGAAGAAAGCTCAACAGCTCTATGTGCTCTGTGGAATCGTAAATTGGGGCCTCTTACCCACATGGCACCCATGGACAAGTTGAGGCAGATGTTGGGAATGGATGATGGAGCTGATCAAAACCATGTTGATTAGGCGACTTCTTCGCTACCACCTCCTCCTCTGTCGATTGGATGGGATTTTGATTGGACCCACATGCCGCATGTGGACGAGTTAAGACAGATATTGGGAATGGATGATGATTTGGCGGCGCCAGTGGATGGTGGCGACCAACACAATGATTGCATGTCGATGGCATCGTCATCATCGTTCTCGCCCCCAAATTCCCAATTCCTTGCGGCTGCGGCGTGGGACGACAACGCACGATTCAATTCCTCCAACAGTACTGCATTGTCGTCAAGCGACTGTAGCAGCAGTACTCTGAAGAAATCATCCCACGCCCAACTAGATTTTAAAGATCAATGATAAATAAAAATGAATCAAGGAAACACACAAATGATAGACAAAATTTTTAACCTCTCTAAAAGAGCTAGCTAATGTCGTTAAATCTCTCTTCAAAATAATAAATTCCCTAAGTTTGCACTAAAAGAATAGCAGCAAGAAAGGGGTCGAACCCACAGGGATTAACCTAGTTCTCTAGTTCTCAAATCAAATCACTCAATTACTCTGGTTCTATAAAATGTCTTGGCAAAAAGTTTTCTTTTTTAAACTAAAGATCTAATTTTTATTTGGTTTTCTTAATAAACAAATAAAGTAAACTAGTTTTAGGGTTAAGTTTCAAGGATTAAAAGCATCTAGGGTCACAATTTCACCTCCCTATGTTATCTCTACTGGTTTATGGTATTAGGGTTGTCTGATTGAAAACATGCTAAACACAAGCCAAGGACAACAAATGGTCATTGAGGTCCTTTTAAGAGTTGTATGCCAGAATGGTCATCAAAACACACAAACATGCAAAGCTAATAAATCATACTTGCAAAAGGATAATGATCACACCAATTACAAATAAGTTATGAATCTCAATCCGCCCCAGACTAGGGCTAAGAATACCAAGGTGTACATCCAAAGAAAGAATTAAGAACAGATTCATAAAACATGCAAAACTCAATCATCCAAACCTAATATTCATAAACACAGCAAAGCAACAAGGGGGCTACATTGCTCCCCTAGATTAAAAGAACTACTCACGCATGATTACAAGCAAAACCAAAGCAGAAAAGCTCAACATCTTCTTCTTGATCACGCGTGCAACAAAGCTTCAAATCCAGGCTCCAAAATCTGCGACGGCTCTTTGCGACGAGCAACGACGGGCGCGATGGCCGCTCTCCTAGGTCAAGGAGCACCTCCAAGTCGTGGAGCCTCTCTCTCTCTCTCTAAAAACGTGTAGGGGGGTTAGGCATGGCTAGCAAGGGGCGTGGAGCTCTTATTTATAGAGTTTGGATGGGCCTTGAGGTGTGTAACCTAGCCCACTTATCAAAACGACGTAGTTTTGATAAGTAACACTCGAAACATTAAAAACTCTATCTTCCATCCACAATTTGGACTTGGGCCTTCAGGAACAAATGATCAGCATGGAAAAACGATTGGATCGGTCCAAAAATATCTCTGCACGCCAATTTGCACGTGATATGGTGAATTCACGTGCACCTCCAAATCAGCTCAAACTTCTCCCCAAGCTTCCTTGCATCCTGTAGAGGCCTGAGAGGCAAAAATAGGCTTGCACGTGAAATGGGTGAATTCACGTTTAGCTCCAAATGCTCTGAAATTTCTGTGGTAAGTAGAGGACATCATTCTAAGAAACTTTTGTTCTTGCACGCAAATTGTTTGAGGCCATCTACCTAGTCAAAAGTGAGGTCCAAAATCTGCCAAAACAGCTTAAAAACGCATATATTTGCAACTAGCATCTTCCTAGGGGTTAGAGCAAATATATATGATATATGAGGCAATAAGGCTCTAATCATGCTCTTAAACATCCTAAATAAACACTAGAATAACGGCATAAAATGCACGTTATCAACAAACATCTAATGCAGCTGAGAGATAGTGAGGGAAGAGCATCGAATTAAGAAAAACATCTAGGAGAAAAAGGGAGAGAGCAGCTATGGAGGAGAGGCAAGAATCGATAGGGGGAAGAGCATCGCCGTGAGATCATGAGCGACGGAGGAAATAGCGTAGTGAAGAGAACGTGAAGAGGGAGAGAGAAAAAGGTAATATAATAAAAAATAAAGAATGAATAGTTACTCTTCGAAAATAGAGAGTAATCATAGCAAATTCTATATGTGGAGAGTGGGATAGAGAGATTGTTGGAGGAAGTTTTTTAAGTTTGAATCTTTATTTGTAGAAAATAAAGAGTCTCTTGGAGTTGGTTTTAGACCTCCCAAATAATACACTCCGTTCGTCATTTACAAATAATAGAAACGTGTTGCTGATAGACATTACCAATATTTTTTTAAAATTTTTTAATGATATCCTCGAGTCCATGTTGCCATTCGAGGCTAATCTCTAGTGATTACACATGTCCCGTGGGTTACTGTTAAGTTCATGGGAAAATTCCTTTATCAAAGCAACCAACATGAGTTGGACCCGGACACACATATCAGCATAATGTCACGGGGTCAAGGTTTCCATCCGTGTGGCACTCGATCACCCTGATAGATGCTCCGAGTAAGTCATACCGATCGGGGCACACATAGATTAATTTTGCCCTATATTGGGCTTATTAGGAGAACGAATCTAGTTCCCAACCAGTTTGTGTAGGAATGGTAAAGTCCCATCTTCATCGTTAGGTCCGAGATTAGCGACGTACTCCCCGTACTTAACTGGGTCAATACGCCTGAACTCCGAAGGGACTCCATCGATCTCTCGCACGAACTGTCATGGTGCTTATCCTATCCGTACTAGCTACACTTTTCACATTGCCCCTCTGCAAGTAAAGCGCACCTGTACCACTTAAGAGACGTCCACCAATATCATGCTTTTCGGGACGTAATAATAAGCTGATATCCCAGTAGGGCATGCACTGGGCTCACCTTGGCCAACTGACCTTCCCCATAAGGCGACATTACCAATAGTATATGGATAGTTGGTTGCTAATAATTAAATAGCGACTTTGTGTAGTACGTGTGGTTATTAATTTAATATATAAATCAAACTAATATTATAAATTATTTATTATGAATATCGAATCACAAATTAATTCAACATTTCAAATTCTAATTTTATAACTTCAATTTTAAAATTCCTTATTTGTTAATTACTTATTAATATAAACAAATATATAAAATTTCTCATAAATAAAAATTATTTGTTAAATTATATATTGTTACGTTTTGTTTGTAATATTATTTTATTTATAATTTATTTTTATTCTCTTACAGGTAAAAGTAAGTCGTGAACATGTTACTTCAAATTTGGTTAATTACTAATAAATAAATAAAATAAATGCCTATCATGTAGAGAAAAGCTACATCAATCTCTACTCCTAGTTTAACATTTTGGTTAGTAGACAATTCATTAATATTTTTATTATTTTAAAATTAATTTTAATTATTTTACCTATTTATTTGATAACATTTTTGTTAAATTTTTGTGTCACTTTAATTTTATTTTCTTTAGCATATATATATATATGCGTATGAGATTAGTGTATGGGAAGGCTTATTTGTAAAAGTTTCTTATTTCCAAAAATTTCATGCTCTACTAGGACATTCAAATTCGTATTGGGGAATTCAAATTTAAGGCTTTAAAGTTTCACGTTCGGATTTGGACATCCAAATTCATATCAGCAGAGCTCCATATGCTAATGGAGGAGAAATCCAAATTCATATCGAGTAACCGGAGTGCCCAAAGTGAGAGAAATTATGCTATGATGGATTCTAAGGCGAGAGGATCTCTAATGGAGGAGAATGAGCTGGGGTTGTCTGCAGTAAAAGTTATTATTCTCTTCTCTCGTATTGTATATGTGTAGTATTGATAGACACTGGTGTAAGTTATACACAATTTTGTTGATGAATTAGGGTTAAATTATAAGGAGGTCGCTTGACCCTTGATAGCTGCATCGCCAGTAGATGAGGAGATAGCCTTAAATCATATCTATCAAGACTGTCCAATTTTTCTTGGAGGTGTAAAACCTCCAATGAGATTTTTTGTGATGAAGTTAATATATTATGATATACTCTTGTATATAGATTAGTTGGTAAGTATAGATGCAAAGATAGATTGTAGTACGTATCAGATGACTTTCTGCACACTTGAGGGTACTCGAGGTATATTTATGAAGACCCATATTTTGGGTAGTATTGAGAAATAGCCATCCTATGGTAAGATAGCTATCTGGACATTGATGTAGCTATCGATGTGAGTGTTTTGACACTAGTTGGGCCCGATTCGGAGTTGGAGCACCGAGTGGCTCGTTTGTTGATTTTCGGATGTTTGTTGGTTAACCTTGTGTATGAGCGATCATTGGAGTTTGACAACATTTAAATAGTGATATGCTCATCAGTTCAAACGTTTTGACTGTGTTTGGGATTAATTTGAAGTTCATGACCTTAGGAGGTTAATTATTTATTTTTAGGGATTTACTGCTGCAATAATAACAACAATATAAATAGTAGAGGGGAGAGAGAGAGAGAGAGAGAGAGAGAGAGAGAGAGAGAGAGAGAGAGAGAGAGAGAGAGAGAGTGAACGTAGCGCGTTCTTCATTTGAGACCGTGAGTGGGAGAGGAGGTGTAAAAATCAGAGATGCCAATTTTGGGTGATTTGGAGCGATCTAAGCAGCGGGTTTGCTTCTAGGTAGGTATTCCTATCTCTCTAGCAAGTTTAATTGCATTAATTATGCATGAATTGAATAGAATTTGAGGAATTGGGTGAACTTTAGGATTTGGTGGAAACCAGAAATTCGAAGTAAAATTGACCAAATTGATGGTCGTAGCATGTTTAGAACATAATTCCTAACATGGTTGTGTAGATTGTTTGCGAAAGAACAAATTAAAATAATGGATTTGAGGAATTTAAGTGTGGTGTCTGCCTGGTCGGAATTTTGAAGAAATTTTATGTTTGTGTATTTTAATTCGCCATAGATTGTGTTTACACCTCCTTTAAGCCTTATGATGTTGTTTGTGGTTGTAATTTAGCGTTTGGAACCCAAAATTAGGTAAAATTTTGGTTTGGACTGAACCGGTGTCACGCCCTAGATTTTCCAACACTGAGGAACCAATTAGTGATGCCTCATGTCTCGTACTCAGGAGGATAAAGGGTTGGTGAATGGTCACCTAATAAGGCTCCCTCAAGGGTGTTGCCCCAAAACCTGCTACAACCTCACACATGACATGCACAACCATATAATAACCACTCAATGTAATAAAACTGTGTCTCTTAATAAATAAGGTCACCAGCCCCAGAACACGGTGTCTCAAAAAAAATACACCAATCTCAAGGAAATACATGAATCTCAGTCTCATCAATTATAATTTCTCAATAAAAGAGTAAATCAAACACACATGCTTCCACAATGGTGTAATCCCCCTAACGCCTGCTAGGTCCTGCAGAGAAAGAGATCAAAGGTAGGTGAACAAACCATAGCTCAATAGGGGTTATGCCTCCCTGGACCAGCCCAACAACTACTCCACAATATGCTCTATGCAAATATGTGCAGTGTAGTGTATTTAAAATAACAGTAAACCACACTCAAAGGAATCAAAGGTGGTTCCCTCAATGGAACCTAAATACTCGCGTCCACTCTTGGACTATCCCCTTAATGGGACCTCAATAACTCATGTCTATCCCATGGACTGTTCCCTCAATGGAACCTGAATACCTCATGTCCAATCTAGGACTGTCCCCTCAATGGAACCTCAATACCTTATGTCCAATCCAGGATTGTTTCCTTAATGGAACCTCAACATCTCATGTCCAACGTAAGACTGTCCCCTCAATGGGACCTCAATATCGCATACCCAAATAAAATAGTATGCACACAAGTATCTCATCACACATCAAGATTTCAGAATAACAATTCTCACACATATATCCCAATAGAGTACTTATATATATATATATAAATATATATCCACAACACCTCTATTCGAACGTCATAACACAACATGCTCATATACACATAAATCAACAAGTCTCAATACTCATTGACATCAAGGTCACTCATCACAATGCGATCGTTTCCTGAGCCATTTTACCAAAATAGAGTTCGAAATCTCAACATTTAGAATCTCCACAACCACTGAAATAGATTCAACGGGACAGAACCACCTACCTCGAATCTGGTTGCGTTATAGGGTTTCAGCTTGAAGGATCTTCCTTGCTCCTTGCCTCACTCCAATAGACGCCTCCCTTGTCCAAGAATGCAACGACAACAATCGAACCAACAACGATCTCTCTCTCTCTCTCTCTCTCTCTCTCTCTCTCTCTCTCCAAAAGTGCGACAGCGGCTAAGGTTTCATTGTTTCCTTCCTGAAAATACAGAACATAAATATAATAAAGAAAACACGCTACACTAGGTCGATGTGGCTCAGAACACGCATCACCCTCATGTCTACCTCCGCTACTCCGGATCACTTGATGTTACGAATCAATCTGAGCTAGCCACGCTACGGATTACTCTGGACTACTGAGTCTAAGGGATCGCTCTAACTAATGGGATCGCTCAGATCCTTACTCTGTGTTAATGATCATTCGGATTCCCTCATTCAGCATTAAGGCTCCTTACTCCGGCTCCGAATTTTGACTTGATCCAAATTTGACCACGATGATCCGGATTTGACCATGATCCTCCTTTGCTCACTCCAACATACTAGAAACACATAAAAACCATAATTTTAGCATCATAAGGCCTGTCCTAACCTCTAACTCTCTGAACTAGGACACGGGTCCTCACAACCAATAGCCGGGAATTGGCCAAAATTCTAGAAAAATAGATGGGCCAATCGCGGTTGATAGGATTGGTTTATATAGTCATGGCCTGAGGTGTTGTTTGTGTTTGTTCACACCATTTCGTCTCTGTTTCGCTCCAAACGCATTGGAGGACCTCGTGTAGATTTTAAAGGTTGTTACCTTAGTATTTTAAGAGCTGTGTAGTTGTGTTATGGTGTTGTTTGTCCACCATAGATGTGTTTAGCTCCGAGTTTGGAGGAGGTTATAACTTATGCAATAGGTTGTTATTGGGGTTCCAAATGGGGAATCTGATATGGGGCAAACATGATAGTCTCCATCGTGTATTATTTGAGATAGTTTTGGGCTTGAGGAAGTCCATGGGGTGTTAATCGGTACTCTGGGAGCCTAGTGAGGCTGTGTGACGAAACTTTCATGGTTTATCATGGTTTGTTTGATGTTATGGTTTGTGCTATGAAGGCTAAAGGGTGTTAGTGGTGCGGTGATGGCAGTTGGCACTATGAGAGCTTCATGATATGTTTGTTGTTGTAGTTAGCTTGGTACCATATGCGTACTATGTGGGACCTTTGGGTCTATTGTAATATGATCTGTTTACTTATATATCTGTGTGTGACATATGAGGTCATTGGATCCATGTGATATTGATTGTGATTAGGTGGCATATTCAGTGGTTGAACTTGAGCTAAGTTAAGCTCTATGCGGATATACCCTTGTATGGGTGCGATAAGTAGCTAAGGCCCCTAGGATTATGATGTACCCTATTGGGTGAGGCCACATGTGATCTTGATGAATTGATGTTGTACTATTGGAATCCTGTTGATAATCATGGACAACTTATCCTGATGTGGACAGGTAGCATCCTGAGATTGATACAAGATGTGTCCTAATGTGTTATGGATCCTATTTGGAATCGTGGTGGATACGCTATGTAATAGACTAAGAGATAACTTATATATGGTTTGAGGATGTCATTTTGGTAGTTACGAGAAATATGGTCATTTTGACTATAAATGAGCTTTATTTGGTGTCTGGATGGCACAAGGGTATTTTGGTAATATCTAGTGACAATTTGAGGGATTTAAGGGATTTTAGTTAATTTTATAACTTGGGGATTTAATAAGTTTCCATTGAATGAGAATTTGGGATTTACTTTAATTAAGGGTGTTTTAGTATTTTAAGGACTTAAAAATAGGAATTTTAATGGAAAACAAAAACAAGGTTTAAGGAAATTACTTGTTGGGCAAGAAATTAGTGTTTGAATACAATTAGAAGTCTTGTAAGATGTGGGAAGAAACTCTATAAAAGGGGGAGGTCATTCTAGGCGTTTGGTTGTTATTTCTTTGTCTTGGAGAGCCCTAGCTGTTCTGGTAGGCAATGAAGGAGAAAAAGGAGAAAGGTTGAAGCTTTATGCCATTTCCAAGTTTCGACGAGTTAGTCCGACTTCCGAAATATTCAAGGTAGGTGATTTTACCTTTTCTTATCTTTTTAGGATTAAGTGACAATTAGGGTCGGTTGGATTGAGGATAGAACTAAGAATAAACAAGTTTTGTATGCAACTTTGTAAAGGCTTAAAACTATGAATTTAATCGGAATAATTGTGTTAGGACTTATTAACTCATTATCCGTGAAAGAGAACTTGATTGATAGAATGTTTTGAGGCTTAAAAACCCTACCTTTAGGCCTAGGGATTGAGTTAAGGTTTGGGAAGTCGATCATAGTTTATCATGCGAACTAAATGACGCATTGCTCGTATAGAAGTAGGTCAACAAATTAACTATTGACTACATGGAATGACACATTTGGCGTGCACGTATCAACATGTATATGCCGTGCACATGACATACATATGTGGTTCACGTAGCGAAAGTTGGGCACTGGGACGTGCAAGGTGTGCACATGGCGGTGCACATAGCACTACATGTGATGATACACATAGCGTATCACCACATGCACTTGCTTTTACCTTATTTTATTTATTTTATATTTTGAATTCATAGAGAGTTGAAATAGCTACAAAATGGTAGGTTTTATAAGCCAATCAGAATTCTATGGAAATAATTATGACTTTTCAAAGTTGAAAACAAATCTGGGAAAATAGCTTTGCATGTGGCGATCATCGCGACGTGTAATTTCTTTATATTTTCTTTGGATAGCCAGTTAAAAACCCTTCGGAATGGTAGGTATTATAAGCAAATTGGAGGTCTTTAGAATTAGTTATGATTTTTCAAAGTTGGGACAGAATTTACACTATTTTACTTTGCTTTCTTTGGTTTGCCAATGGAAATTTGAGCTCGTAACTTTTAGGGGTGAACCCTAATGATCATTTGAGGATTGTAGTGTCATTTTTGTTGTGATAATTGAGGTGTATGTTTGTTTTTTATATTGAGAACACATTTTGTGATGATTTGTTGTATTGGATATTGTCTTTGTGTGAGATGATTTGCTATAATGGATATTGTGTTTGTGTTCCTATGTGTATAGGGTGGGGTTTCCGATGTGGCATAATCGCCGAGGCTAGCGATGGATATGAGCCCGGAGAAGGGGTACGCCGTGATGTTGTTTTGCCCAAGGTGGCAATTGGCTTTGAGCCCGAAAGAGGGGAAGTTTTGTTTGTGTTATTGAATTAGTAGTTGTGATTTATATATATTGTGAATTATTGTTATAAATTGATATGTTGTATTTGTTGTGCTCATTCGGATTTGACTGATGTTCTGTTTATGTTATGGCTCAACACTACACATGTACACTTGTATACAAAGCATGTAGTATTAGGAGTTCATTGTTGAGTGTTGGTAAGGAGTGATAGTTCACCTACTAAGCTTTGGGCTCACCCCTGTTCGTTGATTTATTTTTCTCTAGATGTTGATTGAAGCTAGTATTGGATTATGCTCTTAGTGAAGTTATTTATTTGATGTATGAACTTTGTTTTGATTTTTTTATTAAACCTTTTTTTTTTCCAAACAATAGTCTATGGACAGTTGTAATGAATTGATTGGTTTGTGTGGTGACTTTATTAATATACTTCATATTAGTTTGGCTTTGGAAAAGTACTTTCATACCCTTAATGTATGTTGTATAGGGAATTTGGACAGCACCCGCTTTGTATGTCCCTCATACGTGCTTGTCACCAACCCCTTGACCATTCGGGTGCAGATATGGGGAAGTCACGTGTTCGGTTTTGAATTTATGAAATCGAGGACGTGACACGCTAAGTCTGTAATGACCCGTGTTTAGGGTTGTGAGGAGTTAGTCATAGTTATGCCTTTTGAGTGGCAATTATCAGGTTTTGGAAGATTCTTCTCATACACATCAGCTAGAATACTTTGTATATTGATGAGCAAGCATAAGGCAAAAGATAAGCTCAAGAGGGAGCATTTAAAGGTTGCATGTGACAATGACATTTGTGTCACGGGGTCAGCCTATATCACAGCTTAACCCGTGCGGCACCAAGTTTCCACCCGTACGAAGGAACGCTAGGTCAGCCTAACTCGTTGCATTTGGATCGGAACCCATCGATCCGTTGTAAAGCAATTGTGTAGGGAAGCGCTTAGCAGAAGAAAGATTAAACAAAGGCAACAAACGATTGTATTGATTGCTTGAAAGCTTTACAACATCACTCTCCTACATATAGATGTTAACACTTTTCTGGTTCTGACACCAAGAGACATCACTTCTAACTGAGCATTGAAATCTCTACAACTCACACTATAAACTAAGTTACAACACTTTACAAGGGGAAAATATCCCAAAATAGCCTAAGAATGCTAGGATAAGCCTCGGTCCGTGACATTCTCCCACACTCGATTTCGCAGTGTCCTCGTTGCGTCTTCAGCTTCCTCGAACCCATCAAACTGTTGGATGTAGCGTTCGGTTTGTGCTTGATACTCTTCAATCTCCTTGAAGAATTGCCCCAAATCCTCTTCCTTCTCTCAACTTGCCTCTTCAACCGGCCTGTTCTTCCATTGGACGTAGTATTCCACCCGGCTTGGATCTACGCCCTTTCTTAGCACGACTCTACAAGAGTGGATTGTCTCTATCTCTTTATCGTAGGTCTTGCTTGTTGATGCTGTTGGTGTCTGCACTGCCCGCTATCCGCTCGTATCTTCTAAGTCTTCATGGTAAGGCTTGAGCAAACTAACGTAGAATACCGGATGCCTTTGTAAGCTAGTCGGGAGGTCAAGTTTGTATGAGACCTTCCTAACTCTCTTAAATACTTGGAAAGACCCCTCATATCGGCGCACCAAACCCTTATGCAATTGTCTAAGTGCTTTGGTTTGGCGCGGAAGGAGTTTGAGCATCACCATGTCTCCTTTCTGAAATTCTAAGGGCCTCCTTTGTTAATCCGCCTACTTCTTTATCTTCTTTCGCCATTTTGTGCAAGTAAGCCCTGACCAAATCCGTCTGTTCATGTCATCCTTTTTCAATATTGAATGCCGTGGGGCTCTTTCCAGTGTTCCCCCGAGTGTTGGATGTGGGCGTCAATGGTTGTTGCCCAGTTGCGAGTTCGAATGGGCTCTCGTTCATGGACTCGCTCTTCTGTAAGTTATACAAGAATTGGGCTATGTCCAACAACTTGGCCCAATCTCTTTGATTGACACTCACGTAGTGCCTCAGATACAACTCCAATAAGCCATTGACACGTTCAGTTTGGCCGTCTGTTTGTGGGTGGAAACTTGTTGAAAATTTTAAATCCGAACCCATTATCCAGAACAGCTCAGTCCAAAACCGCCCAGTAAATCGTGATGCCCAATCGCTCACGATTGTCTGTGGAATGCCCCAGTACTTCACCACGTACTTAAAGAATAGTCGGGCTGTGTCGTCTGTCGTGCAGTCCTTTGGAGCTAGAATGAAAACTCCATACTTTGTGAATCGGTCAACCACCACAATGATCATGCTGCATCCTTCGGATCTTGGGAGACAAATAATGAAGTCCATGGAGATGCTCTCCCAAGGTCTTTTCGGGGTAGGCAGAGGTTCTAATAGTCCCACCGATTATCGATTCTCTATCTTGTCTTTTTGGCACACAAGACAGGTCCGCACGTACACTTGGACGTCCTCGTAAAGTTGAGGCCAATAGTAGCTCCTTCCCACCAATGCCAAGGTACGATCGACACCAGGATGGCCAGCCCACTGAGAGTCATGACATTCTTTGAGGATGTCTCTCCTCAAACTTCCCTATTTAGGAACGTACACCCGTTCCCCTCAAGTATGGGGCAAGTTATCCCTTAGCCAAAATCTCCTCGTCTTTCTAGACTTGACGCATTCCACCAAGGACTTGGCTAATGGATCATGCTCCATTCCTTCCTTCAATTTGTTCACCAGGGGGAATTATGGTTGGATAATTGTAATGACCCTTGTTTTGGGATGTGAGGAGTTAGTCATAGTTATGCCTTTTGGGTGGAAATTGTCATGTCTTTGAGAGATTTCTTTTCATACACATTGGCTAGAATACTTTGTATATAGATGAGTAAGCTTGAGGCAAGAGATAAGCCCAAGAGGGAGCTTTTAGATGAATAATTATACACAATGGCCTTTGTCACGTGCAGCCATGTTTTGGCACTGTCATCTTCGTTTTGTTATGCTGATAATTTTTTCCCGAAGGGCTATGTTCGAATTATAGGTATTTGGTCCTGTGTAGAAGCGGAAAGGTTGAAATATGTTTTGGTTATCAAAACTACGTCATTTCGATACACAAGTTTCACTTATCAAAACTACGTCATTTTGATACACAGGTTTCACTTATCAAAACTACGTCGTTTTAATACAAAGGTTTCACTTATCAAAACTATGTCGTTTTGATAAATGAGGTGTCTATATAAGGAGGTTGAGGTCCCTTTGTTTTAGGTTTAGGGTTCATTGTTAGCCGTCGCAGAGAGAGAGAGAGAGAGAGAGAGAGAGAGAGAGAGAGAGAGAGAGAGAGAGAGAGGATCTTCTCTTGATCGCTGCTGTGGTGATTTGCGTGGGTGGACGGCATCTAGCATGGGAGCAAGAGCAAGGGGATCCTTTTAAGGTAGGGGTTTCGTTCTCCCTGAACCTATTCTGTTTTCTGGTCTAGTGGTAGACGAATTGTGGATTAGATATGTTATATATATATATATATATATATATATATATATATGTAAATTCATATAGGTGAGATCTCCTATATGAATGTTAGCTTTCAATGGCAAAGTTATGTTTAAATATGTTGTTGAGTCCGGGGTTTGGGGAAATTCGGGTTTGTTCTCGTGGCAGTGGACCCTAGGGGCCGTTGGGGTATCTGCGTTGTTCGTTTAGTGGTTGTGATTGTTAGGGTTAGTCCTGTGGTAGGGCCTCGTAGGGAAACCTTAGAGTTTTCGGGGGAGTTATGTTGGTATGATAGTTATATTTGATATGATAACTATATGGATTTGATAATTATGTTTTATGTGTGGATTGTTGAATACATGTATTTATCTGGTGTGTTGTGGATGTGTGATTAAGTGTGCTATGTGAGACTGTGGAGCCTGTGTGGCTGTGGTTGTGGTAGCATGTGTGGCCATGGTTGTGGAAGCCTGTGTGGCTGTGGTTGTGGTTGTGCTTGCTTGTGTGGCCTGTTTGTATGTTGTCGTGTTTATAAATGTTAATTATAACCTGTTCATAAATTATTGCGACGACATTACACTTGTGCGCATCCTCATGTAGATACTAGGAGCATAGGATGGGTTGGGGAGACATGATCCTTACTGAGCTGTGGTTGCTCACCCCTCTTGTTATGTGTTTTCTTTCCAGGAACCTATGAGCATTAGGTGGAAGACCAAGGTGGAAGACTTTCCTTGTTTGCTGTTTTATGTTTCTTATTATTATTTTTGAGGGAATTAATGTAACCCTAATGGGGAAAACGGTGTAAAAAGTTTTTAAATTTAATAAAGTGAAGTGGTTTGTCTTATGGACATTTGTTGTGGTTTGAAATTAAATAATGAAATGTGATGTCTTGTGTGAGTATTTTATCCCAACCCGTTATCCACCGCGTGGGTAAAGGGGAGTCACGAACCGGTTTCCTCGGGTTGAAAATCCGGGGTGTGACAATATGGTATTAGAGCATGGTTTAGTTAGCCTAGGGTAGTGGATGGATTTGGTTATCTTGAGTCCTTTGGAGGAGCCTGGGTGGACATGCCTGATCAACATGGTCCTTTTTGAACTTCTAAGGTATACTTGGGGTAGTCCAGTCCTGTGGTAGGATTTGCATGTATTGGCATTAGGGCACTAGTTGCATTTGTTGTTTATGTGTTATTGTGTGGATAACTGCAATAAAGCCTTAAATGTGATAAGAAAAGATGACAAAAAAAAATGTGATAAAGTTTTAATTGTGCACTCTGATGTTTTGTGTTAATTTGAGCGTGACTACATAGAAAAGTACCTGTGTTATTGAGCTGTGTGCTTGTGGATTGATGTTTGTGCAATGTGAATTAATGAGAACTGAAACGTGTGCAATGTGTGCAATGCAGTGTGATAATTGAATTGTATAATGGGGTAGAGTTAGTGAAACTCGGTAGATTTCGAATATGTTTTGACAATTGTATTCCTTACTTCGTGTAGTAAGAATACCACCAAAGAGAGCGATGCGTGCGTCTGGGGCAGTGGCTAATGAGTCATCTGCCCATGAGGGTCCAGGTGTGGGGCAGCCCGCTGGAGGAAACGAGCTGTTGCTGGCGCAGCTGCGAGAAGGCATCCGAGAGGAAGTCCAAGAGTTGAGGGAGGGTATCCGACAAGAGGTCCGGGAGGAAGTGCGCTGTGAGATGGTAGCACAGCAAGTGGTGCCACCACCGCCACCACCACCACTAGTGGGGGTGTCACCTCGTGAGCGTGAGAGTTCGCTGGGTGGCATATCGATTCATCGTGCAAAGGATAACGTGGTGATGAGGTTCCGTAAGGAATAACCGCCGAGATTCAAGGGAGAAGTGGATCCAGTGGTGGCTGAGCACTGGTAAAGGCAGATAGAGCATGTGTTTTCCTTTTTCCTACCCCGGGAGGAGGATAAGGTGAGGTTGGCTATTCGGCAGCTGGAGGGTAATGCCTTAGAGTGGTGGCAGAGTGTCGTGGGGAGCCGTGCAGTGCAGTTCATGTTGTGGGAGAAGTTCTTATAGCTCTTCTATGATGAGTTCTTCCCTGAGTCGTTGAGGTGGCAAAAGAGAGAGGAATTTGGCAGCTTGAGGCCGGGATCGAGGATAGTGCCCGAGCATGAGCAAGAGTTCCGGAGCTTGAGTAGATTTGCTCCCGAGACAGTGGCGAGGGAGGACCTGAAGGCCCACAAGTTCACCTTGGGTCTCAGGCCAGCCCTTAGGCAGAGGGTGGTGATCCTACGCTTGAGGACTTATGCTGAGGTTGTTGAGACAGCTCGTATAGATGAGAGGGAGCTGGATGATGGGAAGCAGACCCATCAGGGTGGTCAATTGCAGGGTGGATATGATCGTGATTTAGGGTTCAAGAGGCCCAAGAACGAGGAAAGAGATAGAAATTCTTTCCGTAACAGGGGTCAACCATCAGTGAACCCATGGAGGTTCACCTTTGGCGGCAGCATGCAGGGAGGTTCGGCAGGAGCTCTCCCTAGCAGCGATCAGGAGAAGATCCTCTCTCTCTCTCTCTCTCTCTCTCTCTCCGACGCTGCGGCGGCTGACAATGAACCCTAAACCTAAAACAAAGAGACCTCAACCTCTTTATATAGACACCTCATTTCTCAAAACGATGTAGTTTTGATAAGTGAAACCTATGTATCAAAATGACGTAGTTTTGATAAGTAAAACATGTTTCAACCTTCTTGCTTCCACACAGGACAAAATACCCATAATTCAAACATGGCCCTTTGGGAAAAGATTATCAGCATAACAAAAACGAATGTGACGGTTCAAAAACATGGCTACACGTGACAAAAGCCATTGTCACGTGCAACCTCCAAGTGGTCTAGGATTTTGCCATTAGCTTTAGAACTTGGTCTGGAAAGCTCCCATGCAAAAACATCATTGCACGTGACAAAGGCCATTGTCACGTGCAGCCTCTAAAAGCTCCCTCTTGGGCTCATCTCTTGCCTCAAGCTTGCTCATCTATATACAAAGTGTTTGAGCCAATGTGTATAAGAAGAAATCTCTCAAAAGCCTGACAATTGACACTCAAAAGGCATAACTATGACTAACTCCTCATATCTCAAAACACGGGTTATTATAGACATGACCCCTACTAAGCTGTGTTGCTCACCTCTCCTGCTGTGTCTTGTTTGTTTTCAGGAACCTACAGGCGTTAGGTGGAATACCAAGGTGGAAGATTGCATTCTTTGTTTGCTATTTTATTTTCTTATTGTTATTTTGAGGGAAATAATGTAACCCCAATGGGTTGCATGCCCTGAGCTGGTGGTCGTGATGTGCTTATGGGGCACATGTTGAGTCTTGATGTGAATAGGATATCCTAGTGTGATGTTGTGGGACTTCTGATAACAGGTGGCAGAGGCCCCCTGAGATAGGGGTAATCGTCGGTCAGTTTGGGAGGGTAACTTCACTTTGTTAAACTGAATTTTTGATTTTGGTTGGGTTAATAGAATTATTCAACCAGCTCAAATAGGTTTATTTGGTTTTCGGTTTATTTGATTTTTGGTCGGTTGATTTGTAGGGTTAAATTGGATTAACAGTTTTCCTGCTTAACAGTAGCATCGTCAATTTCTCACCTTAAATTCACAACATCAACACAAACTATAATACATAATCTAATATCTAATCCCAACAAACCAAATCAAATAAATTATCATTATCAAAAATATTTTTGAATTAAGCCTAGGAAGTTCGTAACCAATGAACTTCCGCCTCCAATTCATAAAATCTTTATATTTCTTATAGCGTCTAAGAAAATTCCCATCCATAAGTGTTCATCGGTCAGTTTAGGCGGGTTGTAACATTTATCTAATCAGTTTATTCAGTTTTCAGTTGGGTTGATAGGTTAGTCAATTTGCCTAAATAAATATCAATTTATTTAGTTTTCGGTCAGTCGGGTAATTAGATCAAATCGGTTTGTCGGTTTTTCTACTCAGCCCTACCCTAAGATATTTTGTTGGTATGCCCTTGAGTTGGGAGGTAGGCTTCAGCCTAAGTGAGAGTTATTGTCAGAGATGAGTGTTGCACATTCCTTGATTGTGGTTTAAGTCAGGATGAGTCATGATGATTGATGTTTGTTTGATTTTGCACTACACAACAAGTGTACTGAGCATGTATTACATGGTAGGTGTCACACCCCCGAATTCCAGGGTACCCAGAACTAGGAACATGACTTTTCCTTGCCCAGACCTGAAAGGTCAAGTGGTAGGTGGCTAACACCAATAGAGACTACACCGCGGGTGCTGTCTCAAATATGCAACCTTGTACAGTCATACATCAACATGGATACAATATGTTAAACAGTCATATAAACATCATATGACAAACAGTATGTAATACAACTATCCATGGACCCATGTTCGGGATACAATACAGAAGTCATAGAATACAACTATCATACATCAGAGTAGTGGGCATGTCCTTCTAGAAGAAAGTCCTCCACTAGTCGCGAGTTACACCTGAAAAGGGTAAATAACAAATAGCGGTGAGCGAGAAGCTCAGTAGGTGACCCTAAAACTCCGTATCATGCGAACATATAAGTCTATACTATATGTTCAGTGTACTCGTGCATCGTGTAGTATGCACAATCATCAAGACTCAGCCTGCAAACAAATATTAGGACCCAGTCTGCCCACACAGGACAGCTTGTCCACGATCCTCAACAGGATCCCAGCTCAGGGCACTAAGCCCTAGCTCCACGTGCTCAACGGCTCAACACGATCCTCAATAGGATCTCAGCTCAGGGCACTCAGCCCTAGCTCCACGAGCTCAACGGCTCAACCCAAGCCTTAGCCTGTCACGTCAACCACATAGTATCACCTATACCTCACGGTGAGAATATAAACAAGTCATGGAGTCCAAGCCCCAAATCCTCAAACCAACATACAAACACCAGTATGGCATTATGGTTCACAACACTTCCTTTATAGTTAAGGCTAGTCTTCACAAATCGATCCTCACGCCTTGACCAAGAAAAAGATACTCATAGCAGTTGTTTTCTTGCAATAAAAAGTCTCGACATTGGGTTTCCATATTATAACTAAGATAATCTGATTATTGGGGATTTTTTTGAGATATCTAACCCCATTTTCCAAAAAATTACCTCTACGAAAAACTGGATTTTTATGAGATTTTGCACTAAATCCCAAATCATCAAGGCTTCAAGCTTCCAAGCTCGCTCTCTCTCTCTCTCTCTCTCTCTCTCTCTCTCTCTCTCTCTCTCTCTCTCTCTCTCTCTCTCTCTCTCTCTCAAATGCACCACTGTGATAACATTAAATGAAAGCTTTCCTTTTCATTTTATTTATATTTCTGCCAATCATTGACCAATAATTGACCTTGTTAATAATTGACCTCCCAAAAGAATAATTGACCTCCAAGGTCACAAACTCCAAATTGAGTCAAATTACTGTCAAAACGTAAAGTCAACCAATAAACCCCTAGAAAGTCAACATTCAGGCCACTCGGGGCCCCGACTCGGAATCAGGCCCAAGTACTGTTAAAATATTCACACCAACGACTACACTACCGTCTAGATAGTTGCATTCCCATCGAATGATTATCTCTCAATCCTACCCAAATACGATTCTTTACAGTAGGGTGTAGAGTTATAAGTCACCTACTGAGCTTATGTCTTATCATTACTACTATTTTTGTTGCTTGTTATTGTTTGCCTTCCAGGTGTTGCTAGAGGCTAGTAAAGGCTTTCCTTACAGGAGGACATTGCCTATCGGTACTCCTATGTACGGTTGTTTGTAATATGTTTGTTTGTATATCTATATTGTGATATACCATGTTGTATAAGGATATGATGATGTTGCATATGATTACCCTTAATGTATAATTGTATGAGATTGTATGATTGATACAACACCTGTGGTTTTGTTTTTTTCGGTACTTGTCACCAACTCCTTGATCCTTCGGGTGCAGACAAGGGAAAGTCACGTTCCCGGCTCTAGGTTCCTAGAATCAAGGGCGTGACATTATTCATTGGAGAGTGGACCGTAGAAGCATGCAGATTAGGACCTATGAGGTAAGGGTGGGGTAATGTGACCTAACAAATGACGAATCTAATTTGTGATAAGAGACGATGTGGCCCACACATTATAGTTTTAATTCTACTCCAAGAGGAGGTTCTAAGGGAGTTTCATCACTCCCGATTGGCTATGCATCGTGGTGGGATAAAGATGTATCACATAGTGAAGAGGTAGTATTGGTGGCTTGGTTTAAAAAGGGCGATAGTGGATTTTGGAAGGCATCATTTAACTTGTCAACAAGTTAAAACTCAACATATTCGACTTGCAAGAGAGTTGAAACTTTTTCAATACCAAAATAAAAGTGAGATCATGTCATTATCGATTTCGTGTCCAAGCTTCCTAACTCTCGAGGACATGATTTGGTATGGATTATTGTAGATCAGTTAATTATGTCAACTCATTTTCATTCTCATTAAGGAGACATATCTAATTCCAGTTTTAGGGCACCGATATGTTGATGAAATTATAAGATTGTTTAGTATATTTGTGTCTATTATAACGGATCGAGATACATGGTTTACTTCGCAATTTTGGAGACAGTGTTACAATGAACTATGACAATGAGCTATGGGTACCCAATTAAATATGAGCACGAGATATCACCTATAGACAATACATAGTATAAGCGCACTATCAAAATTATGAAAGATATGTTAAGAGCCTTCGTTCTGGATTTTGGTGGACATTAGGTGTCACACGTACCTTTGATAACAATAGCTTATAATAATAGCTATCAGGCTATCATCGAAATGACATCATACGAGGCTTTGTATGGAGACCGTATTGATCTCCATTATGATGGGTACAAGTTGGTGAGATGGTAGCTATTGGCCTAGATTTGGTACTAGATACTACAAAGACTGTAATTAATTAAACAACAGATTCTGACTGCCCAAAGTCATATTAATAAGAGGCATTCTAATGAGAACTGACCATGACGTGCGTCACGTGCACTTTTCATGTTGTGCAAGACATCTACTATTGCTAAGACTCTTCATATATTTATTTTCCTTATTGAATTAGAAATCTTTCCTTTATTTAATTAGTATTAGGGTATTTTAGTATTTTACTTTAGTTTCCTAATTGTATTAAGTTTCCAATTCCTAGATAGTCATTTGCCTATAAATAGGCAATGTATTCAGACATAATAAATCATTCAAGAGTGATTTTATCAATTATAAACTCTCATATTAGAGGTTTATTCTTATTTCGGCTTTTTCAGTTTAATACTTGAATTGCTTGGGCTAGGGTTTGGGTAAATTCTGTTATCCATCTTTAGATTTTTTTGGATCCTAATCAAGGTCCTCAACAATTTGGTGCTTTTATTGAGAGATCCTTATTAAGATTTCTTGATTTTATCTCGTGTTCTTCATCAACAATGACGGAGGAGGCGACAAGGATGAACAGGCAATGGTTCAAAGCCCTGGAGAATTCCATGACAGAGCTTTCGATGGTGATGGTTGAGATGGTTCAATCATAAGGCAAGACGAATGAGAGTTTCAACCATCCATCTACTTGCTAGCAAGGGCACGGAACCGATCAAAGGAAGACGAACTCATGGAGACAATCGTAGATCACGACGATCTACGCAGAAGGCTGATGATACATTGGGAGCGGAAGACATACCCTACCATGGCCGGCCTAAGCAAGGTGGATGTGTGGAGAAAGGTCTGATGGTTGTCAAGCAGTGGTTGCGAGATGACCCAGTTAGTGGAGAGAACATAGACGGCTACGAATCTGATGGGATGTCTAATAGGATAGACCATGGACGGAGACCAGTCTATGAACACCGAAGGGGGCAGAGGCATGGCGCAGACGATTCTGATGGAAATAGACACCGTGATTAGGGTCCAAAGAAGCCAAAGATTGAATTTTAATACTTTGAGGGAGGTGATCCCTATGAGTGGCTGGATAAGGCAGCCCACTACTTTCGAGTATACGAGGTGTCCATAGATGATCAAGTTGCAGTAGCATGCATGTATTTGGATGCAAAGGCCAACAGCTAGTGGCGTTGGATCAAGGCCCAATATGAACAGGATGGGTGACGAATGGGGTGGATGACATTCGAGCGAGAGTTTCTAATTCAGTGGGGGCCCTCTCCTATTGTCAACCACCATAGACAACTGGCCAAACTGAAACAAGATGGCAAGGTTGCTGACTATGTAAAGGAGTTTCAACGACTCCAAATTCTTGTTCAAGGTTGGTCTGAAGAATCTTTGCTGGGTACCTTTATTGAAGGGCTAAAGCCATGGATAGCATGAGAACTAAAGCTAAAGCAACCTCAATGGCTAACTAAGGCCAAGAGAATGGCAGAAGTCTTGGAGGGGAGTTACCATAGTGAAAAGAAGCTTGCTAAAGAGGATTCCAGAGACACTAGTGTCAAAGCAGAACTTGTGAAAGACTCTCAAGTAGCAAAGATGCACAATGAAGGTGGATCCAAGAGGGACGACAAGAAAAGTCGAATATTTTCATACGAAGAGGTTAATGAGAGAGCTAATAAGGTTATCTACTTCAAATGCGGTGAGAAGTGGGACAAGGGCCATCGGTGTCGCACTGGGAAGGTGTTCTTGATCGACAATTCTAGCTCAGTCGATGAAGACAATATCAGTGATGGTGGTGAATTGAGGTTGGCTGAAGTAGAAGAAGATACTTATGATGCTGAGTTATCTCTTGATGCTATAACAGGGGGATCAAAGCCAGCTACTATGAGGCTCATGCGTGGATTGGAACTCATGAAGCTTCGTTGCTTGTAGATTCTGGTTCTACCTATAATTTCATCAACACCGATATCATTGAGAAGGTTGGACTAGAAGTTTTACCCTAGAACCTTTTGTGGTGAAAGTAGCTAGCGGAGAAAAATTAAAATGTGAGAAAATAGTTTGGAATGCAAAGATAAATGCTCAAAGAGTTAGGATCACTACTAATTTGCATGTGTTGCCTATGGTGGGAGTTGATGTCGTTCTGGGTACTGCTTGGTTAAAAGGTATCGGTAAAGTTATTACTGATTATCAAGTCATGACAATGGATTTCAAGTTGGATAGAAGAAAAAAAAACTTGGGCAGCTTTGCCGCCTAAGGAGGAACATCAACGTGAAGCTCAAAAGTTCAAGGGACTATACACTAGTGGCACTCAATGCTTTGTGGTGGTGGGTGATGGAGATTGGCGTGAAGCTTCTTGGAGTAACTTTTTCAAGTGAGGGGAGCATGATTCAAAACTTTCCCTTGAGGACAAGGGTGTCTTTGAAGGGAGGGGGAATGATGAGAACTGCCCAAGACGTGCGTCACGTGCACATATCGTGTTATACAAGACATCTACTATTGCTAGAACTCTTCATATATTTACTTTCTTTATTGAATTAGAAATCTTTCCTTTATTTAATTAGTATTAGGGTATTTTGATATTTTATTTTAATTTTCTAATTATATTAAAATTTTAATTCCTAGATAGTCGTTTGCCTATAAATAGGTAATGTATTCGGACGTAATAAATTATTCAAGAGTAATTTTATTAATTATAAACTCTCATATTATAAGTTTATTCTTATTTCGACTTTTCCAGTTTAATACTTGAATTATTTGAGCTAGAATTTAAATAAATTCTATTATCCATTTAAATTGTTTTTATCCTAACCCTTAATACATTCTCCTTTCATCGGTGATCATATATTCTTGTGAGTTTCACTGTAACGAAGACATCACAAATTAAATCGAGAATTCAAACTCTCACCACAGGGTTATCTACAAAACACTACATTAGCCGATGATTTGCAACACTAGCCCACATTATTGCGTAGGCAGGCGTCGTTTTGTTATGGATGTGATGGGAATATGTTGACGGCTCGACGCCATTGTCGCCCCATTTATTGAATTTATTTACTGACATTTTTATGATCGTATTATATATCGGACGGTGTAGATAAGAGCGAAGATGGACTGCGACGGGTGCGAGCGCAAGGTGAGGCAGTCAGTGGCAGGCATGCGTGGGGTGCAGTCGGTGGACGTGGACCCGGAGCAGCACAAGCTCACAGTGGTCGGATACGTGGAGTCCAGCAAGGTGGCGTAACGTGTCTGCTGTCCGACGGGGAAGAAGGCCGAGATCTGGCCCTACGTCCCTTGCGATGTAGTGGATCACCTGCCGGCTACGTCCAAAATTCATACAACGACCCGCGCCGACAAATAATACGCTCCGCACGTTATTTTCAAATAACAAAAACGTGCTGCGGAGTGCGGACAGAAATATTATATGCATGGTTGATAAAAGGCACTCACTAAAATTAAATTATAATTTAATTAAATATTATTTTTTATAAATTATAATTAATTTAATCTTGTATAGTTTTTTAAATTTTTACTATTTTAATTAAAATATTAATTTATTTAAAACTTTATTGAAAGAGAAGGAAAAGAAATATTATTGCTTATTATAAATATTACTGGAAGAAAGGAGAGAGAAATATTATTTTATTTTTTTAAAAAGTAGCAAATACATAATAATTCATTAGATTTGACGAGTGAAATAAGACTTTTTAAATTTATAATTATTTTGTTGAGGCTGATGTGAAAGGTTTTTATTTCATTTTAGGCAATATTTAGTTAAATTTAAAATTTGTTGACCCAGATGAAAATGCTCTAAATGATCTGATACGAGCAAATTTAGCCGAATTTGAGTAAAGCTTGTATAGTAATTGAGTTGAGTTTGAATATTAACGAGCCGAACTTATACAATGTTGAATTTGGGCTTAAGCTTAAACTTGAGTCGAGCTTAGTCGAATGAATATCGAGCGAGCTGTCGAGTGTGTTGCTTATTTAAAGATATATGCTAGATAAATTTGTAAAAGAGCCGAGTCGAGCTTGTATAGTAACCAAGCCGAATTTGAACAGTAACAAGTCGAGCTTAAACAATAACGAGCCAAACTTGTACAGTATCAAACTTGAACTTCAGTCGAATTTAATCAAGTGACTATTGAACGAGCAATCGAGTGTGTCAGCTCATTTATAGGCCTTCACTTTAGTTAACATATTATATTATTTGTGTATTACACATGGTTGTTAATTTAATATTATAAATGAAAGTAATATTATAATTTATTTATAATGAATCTAATGTATATCGAAATTACAAATTAATTCAACATTTCAATTTCTAATTTTATCACTTCAATTTTAAAATTTCTTATTTGTTAATTACTTATTAATATAATATTATTCCACAAATATTTAGAACTTCTCCTAAATAAAAATTATAAGATTAATGCTGATTTAAACATTTTGTTAAAATTGTTTTTTATTGTTACGTTTTGTTTGTAATAATTCTTTATTTATAATTTATTTTAATTTGTTTTTTGACTTTCGTGTAGCTCAAAGTAATTCGTGAACATGTTAATTCAAATTTGGTTAATTACTAATAAATAAATAAATAAAAGGTCTATTTATGTATATAGGAAAGCTTATAGTTTCACATTTTGGTTAGTAGATAATATCCATTAATATTTTTATTATTTTAAAATTAATTTTAAATACTTTACCTATTTATTTAATAACTTTTTTGTTATTTTTTGTGTCACTTCAAATATATTTTCTTTAAGTAACGATGCATAATATGGAGTTTCCGAAACTTATGTTTAAAGTAATTTATTTTCCCTATGTTTTTGTTTTGAAGGATGGTACGTAATACACACATAATGGAAAAACTGTAACCCTCTTTTTTACATATATATAAAGTTTCAGTTTTTTCTTGGAGTTAATAAGGGCTTTGTTGGTGGCCATGCGCAACGAATAAGATATACTAGCTAGTAACTCTCAGTTAGCTTGGTATTTTTTGTACATTCCTTTGACACTATAAACGAGAGTTTAAATTGGTTTACTTGATACTGCTAATACTAATTAAAGGATTTTCTCTGATTTATGATAGCTTGTCCACCCTGCTTGGCTTCCTTTTTATTTATTTTTTTCTATTTTTCTTTTTGAGAGGCCGCATTAGTATATTTTATATAAATCAAATATGCAGCATATATTTACACACCAAACCCACCTGTTTTACGGGGGGAAAGCATTTCCCGATTGTGGCTTGTTTATGAGCAAATATGCTCGTAAGAAGTCACATATAGATAAGAATGTGGAGATGATATATAGATAAGTTTGCCGTGCAGACATAATTCTTTGGGTTTGCGTAGGAGTATCCAAGTTAGTAGTTACGCAGATTATGTATCTTGTTCTATATGAGAGCCTTGCAACAAATTAATAACAAAAAGGACGGAAGAGTACTTTGGGGGACACAGATCTGCTTCCACAGCAAGCAGAATTATTTAAAGCCCGTAACTCCATCATTTTCTTTTGTTTATTATTATTTTTTCCCCATGGGCTATTTTCTTCACAATGTTAGAAGGGCCCGTGAGTTGAAATGGGGATCTCAACATTGTATACTAGTTGTTGCTTTGTATAGACACATTTCCTTTTGTTTTAACTTGAAATGGTGTTAAGAATTTCATAGGTAACAAATATTCTTTGTGATTGAGAATGAAAACATGAAATTTCATGATTTGGGTTGGAATATTATGGGCCACTCCCAATTAGGTAGTCAAAGGCAAACGGTTGCAGCTCTTCAAACTTGGTGGGCAGTTTGATCTTGGACGGCAACTTGATCTTGGACAGCAGTCATAGTGGACTGCAGGTCTATCTATTTGATGTAAAATGAGATTGAATCTCATGTATTGTGTGAGACGATAAGAGTAAAAAACAAAGAGAAACAGACTCTATATATTATCTTCTGGTAATTTGTCGAAGATAAATAGTAAATTCGCTTCCCTTAGAAGTAGACACTTTATTGAACCACGTAAATCTTCTTGTTTGTGTATGTGTTTGCAATCCCAACAGGAATAATCCCAGGTTCATAAGTAGAGTTGTTTAAAAAAATTACAAAATGAACTTCGTGTGACATTACCGCAGCAAATTGCAATTTTTTCTTAAAGTTTATGTTAAGAATTGGACATATTTATGGCATATTTGCTAATTAAAGACGAAATAACATTATATTAAACATTAATGAAAGCAGCAAAGCCTTTAAACTGCCTACAATCACCACTTACGTTACAGTAACTACGTAAGTACATACGATAGCATCTCCAAACCTCTCTCACAGGCACGTGTAGCACATCAGGCTGGCTGCGCCAAGAAGGCCCAGCTTTGCCAGTAGCGTGGTCGCATTAGAACATGATAGACCAAGACAGTCCTTATGCACACCCAAACCAATTGTTCATTATTCAATGGGAAGATAGTGCATGGACATGATAACGGGATGACCCGAACACAACATTTAACATGGAAATGCTGATTTGGGTTAAAATATATTAGTAGTTACTTATCTCACTAATAAATCGTTGTAACTGTTGTTAGAAACATATGTAAAACTGCGTTTATGTATATCTGTTAATTAAATAGCAGGGAAGAAAGAAAAGAAGCAAGAAAGAAAAATCAATCCAAAGTTATGGTTTAATTCTAACTAGTTGTAAAATGTAATTTCTTGTTCCGCCCATGCTGCTGGTTATTGTTGGACCCCATTTTGTCTGGGTTGGACATACTAACCTCATTTGATGTATATACCTTTTTGCCTATGCCATATACCTTGTTGAACAGGTCCTTAGAGATTCCCTGTGATTTGCACAAGATGGACGCATTGACACGAACCGGGAAGCCCAAAATTGATAACCTCTGTTGCCAGCCCCTAAAGTGCCCCAAGATCAACGTCAAGTGATAGAGGATGAAATTTGGAAACTAACGTACTTGACAGAGCTAAATTCTGATTTAAAATGAAGAAGTTATGGCCAAAACAATTTTCGTCAGAAAAAGTCAAACTTGCCAAAAGACGATCAATGCCCCTGGTCAAATTTCCCGAAAATGTGCACGTGGGGAATAGTCTGAAATGTCTATTTAGGCGAATACGGGTCTTCCTAAACAATCCCTAAAGGGTCGTCCATTTTGGTATTTTAAGTGGGGATAAAAGGGTAATTAAAAAAAAAACTTGACTCGTAGCCTCGAAGTGTCGGCAGGTCGAAGCTTCGAAGACTCGAAGCCTTGAAGCCTCGAAGCCTCGAAGACTCGAAGCCTTGAAGCCTGTAAGCTTGTCGACACTTTGACTCGTTGACCGTTGACCTTCAACCCATCGACCTTCGACCCACCAACCTTCGACCCGTTGACCATTGACCTCCGACCTGCCGACACTTCGATTCGTTGACCGTTGACCTTTGACCCATTGACCGTTGACCTTCGACCCTACCGACACTTCGACCCTTTGACCCGTTGACCTTCGCTGTTTGGCTTCTTTCGCTGGCTCTCTCGCTGGCATTCTCGCTGGCTACTCACAGGATACGTTTTAATGAGCTGGCCATCTGACAGAATCGTTTTTCAAAGTCTGTCGGTCACATGTGCTAAATGAAAAATTAAAAAAGGATAATCACGAGCTGCAGAAGTCGCTGTTCCCTCCGACAAAAGGTAGAATCTGAAAATAAAAAAACTGCATCAATAATACAACATTAATCGCTGCAATCAATGCAATCCAGCCAATTCCTTTAAATGCTGTCTTCTGTCCACGCAAAAGAGGGGGTTCGTCCGCGCGAAAAAGAGTTTGTTTTTCAGGGAAAAAAAAGCGAGTTCAGGGTTCACCAGAGAGGAAAAGACAGGGTTCAGCCCCAGAAAAGAAAAAAGAAGAAGAGAGAGATTCACGCCCAGAAAATTAAAAAGAGAGAGAACGCCCAGAAAAAAGAAAAAGAAGAGAACGCCTAGATTTGCTACCATTTTCGCCCAACTCCTACATTCAAAAGAAAAACAATAACAACAACAACAACTTTATGCTATTCTGCAACCAAAAATCGCCCATTCTTTCTACATCCTCTTTCCCTCTTATCTCGTTCCAACCCTCTTTTTCCCAGAAAACGAAAAACACAAAAAACAACTCCAGCCTTGCCTTTTCCTTACGTTTCCCTCATAAAAAAAACACAAAAAAACAATTCCTTTTCATTCCCTATTCCTTACACCCACTCTCCTCAATTCCTGCCACAAAAAAATCTTAATCCTCCTTTCCCACGTTTTCTATCCAAAACCCAGAAAATTTTTTCATCTTCTCTCATCTCCACACATCACTGCAATCTCCAAATCAAAATCTCAACTGATTTTTGTCATTTGCGCTATTGGAACTTGGCGATTTGGTAATTCAAGCAGGCGACTGTCGGTGCAGACAAGGATCCAAGCGGAAGTCTGGGTGGAAGCCCCAAAGTCGGTTCTATATTTATTATCTTTTTTTACTTATGTATATTCATATTTGATGTAATAAATTTTCCTATATTTTGTTTTGCTGTGTTGTATGTTTCTTGTACTATGTATTTTTATTTATTTTATTTGTTTGTTTTTTTTAAGTTGTAGGTATATGTTATATATGTTGTAATTGTAATAGGTGAAGAATAGAAAAAAAAAGAGACAAAAAGGAGAGATATGAGAAAAAAAAAAAGAAAAAGAAGAGAAAAAAGAGAGAGGGTGGTTTTGTGCTTTATGTTATTTTTGTATGTCACAACCACACAATTCACGTTTTATTTTGATAGGCATGTATGTTGATATAGCAATTCTAAAAAAAAAAAAAAACAAAATATTTTTCCACAAAATGTTTTCCAAAACGTTTTCAATAAAAGGTTTTCAAAATGTTTTCAAAAATATCTCCTTTAAAAATAACAAACAAACAAAAAAAACAAAAAAAAAAACAAAAACATTTTGCAATAAAATGTTTTCAAAAAAATATTTTGAAAATGTTTTAATAAAATGTTTTCCAAAATGTCTTTCAAAAACAAAACAAAAACAAAACAAAACAAAAACAAAACGTTTTTTTAACAAAACACAAAAAAATAAAAAATGCTTTCTAACCCAAAAACCAAAAAAAAAAAAGTAAAAATAAAACATATGTCTATTTTTTAGGGCTTCAATTTCTAAAATAAAACCAAAAACCAAAACAAACCCCTAGGATTTCATTCCCACTTCAAACAAAAAAACTAAAACTTTTAGGATTCCCGTTAGAAATTTAGGGTAAATCCATTTTAACAATGACTTTAATAAATAACTTAGCTAAATAAAAATCATAGACTTTTTAAGAAATCTAACCTAGTCGTGGCAGTGCAAATAAAATAGAAAACCTCCTCCTCCGAAAATAGATACCGAAAGGGCGTTATAGGGGTGCTAATCCTTCCCTACATGTAACCAACTTCCGAACCCTTCTCTGATAACGCAGACCATACCTTTAAACTACTCAAAGTAGAGGGTATCCAACTGTATCCCAAAAACAGTTGGTGGCGACTCTAGATTTCTCACCATTGGTTTAGTTTAAGCCCACCCCAAATAGGCCCGGACGAAAACCAGTTGATGACAGCTGGCGACTCTGCTGGGGACTTTAACACTTTAGAGAGTTAGGTCTAGAACTAGGATTAAGAGGTTATTTTAATTGTACTGTTGTATATATTTAACTGTCGTGATAAGTTGTTTTTTTATTTTCTAGATATAATTGTGATTTACTTACTTTTTTATTTAATTGCCATTATAGTTGTTGTTTATCTTTAAACTGTGATTTATTTGTACGTTTTAACTACCATGATAGTTATGATTTACTACTTTCCCTACTTGTTGCATCCATGCATAACCCTATACCCGGGTTTAACACAATTTAGGTTAGCGAGGTTTAGTGCAGTTCCCAGCACGTTGATCATTATCCGCAATGGGGCCTCGGACTCCTCACTCAAGCTTGAGGTTCTTTTAAGGCACGTCCTTTTAAGATCCCCCTCCGGTAAATCCCATGGTGTACGGAGCCCTCTATTGAGGAAGTTTGGGAACCAACGAATAAGATAGGTGTAGCAATAGAAGCCCATCGGGGGCATTGACCCGCATATTGTTTGCTCATTCCATGCCATGCTAACCTTTGTTTTGTAGGGTAGTCCTTAAGCCATCCCCTGCACATATTAGCTTTTTTACTATTTGTTTACTCTTTATCTGGTCTGATTGCCTTGATATATATTAACCTGTCATCCTAACCTGTTATCATGCATAACACGACATTCATATAGGCATGACAACTTTCAGTCATCTCCTAAAAGGCCCTCAGGATAAGGAGGCTGTCACAGTGGTGGCCCAAGCATCTGGGGACATCCAATTTCGCCTAGGAGATTTTCCTCCAGGAGAAGCCCACAAAGCAGAACATGTTATCATAGAATATCAGTTGGACTATACTAAGGAGGTGCAGATGATATGGAGCCAGTGGTCAGACGAAAGGAAAAGCATTTATATACAGCAGTTTGGGGATTTGCTCCATGTAACCGAGTTACTATGGCCGACAAGGATATGCTTGGGGCAGCCATATATTTCTAGGAGCCTCGACGGCGGTGCTTTGACTTCAACGACATAGATCTTGTTCCCACAATAGAAGAATACAGAAGATTATTGGATATCCCCGTAGAAAACAAAATGAATATCTATCTATTGGAGCCCAGAAGATCATGTCGAAGGGCCTTTGCTGAGATAATGGGAAAGCTAGTATGGGACTCACCGGCGGCCACAACCTATGGTGGGCGGGAATATCTTCCATGGGCAACAATCAAAGAAATGATACAGACCGCAACAGAAGCAGGGCACACAAACTGCTTACACTAGCTATATATGGGCTGGTCATTTTCCTGAGGATACCGGCCCACATCGATGGAGTAATTGTAGATTTGGTCCAGCAAGTGCTCAAAGGATGTCACCCTACTCCTGCTATCTTGGCTGAAACCATTCGATCTCTTACTTACCTGAGGAGTAAGGGCTCGGGACAGTTCATGGGGTGCTTGCCTCTCTTGTGCACTTGGTTGCAAGGTCATTTCCCTTGTAGTGTTTCTCGTTTTTCTGCTGTGCATCAGTTGCCAGCCACGACACTATTGGATATTCTACTCAGCAAGTGAAACTTACCTAAAGGCTTTGAAGACTAGAGAAAGAAGTTAGAGAACCTCACAGAAGCTGACATTACCTGGATTGCTCCTTGGATGCCGGTGGTCTCCATGACTTATAGCTGCGAGAACTACAATTGGGTCCCACTCTTAGGTCCTTGGGGAGGAACTGCATATGCACCACTGCAGGGTGGAAGACAAGTCGGGCATCATCAGATTATCCCTATGCTATTTGGCATGGAAGATTGTGACTTCACTTACAGCAGAACAATGCTCGCAGAGAAAGGCCAAAAGATGTATCAGGCATGGTCCGCCCCACATAGGATCCAACCCAATAGTCCAAAACCTGGCGTTTATCCGGCGTACATATCTTGGAGGGCACAACACAAGCCACAGTTAACGACGGACATGAGAGCTATCCTCCAGGAGAATCAAAATCTCAGGCACCAGATCCAAAGGCTGGAAGCATCTCTAGAAGGAGCTCTCCAGCGGTTGCAGTTGAAGGAAAAACAGGTCAAGACCATATTGAAGCAGAGGGAGGAAGCAGGCAAACGGCCACCTCAGAGGAAAAGGCGCCGTGCTACTTAGGAGATGACTGGAAGTGTGCCTTAAGATCATGTAGCCATAGCTCTCATCTGCATGGCATTTCTGCATTGTACTGTGTGTTTGTTTGAAAATGTTTGAAATAAAGTTATTTGCTTCTCTAACTCTTCGCATAGTCATTCATGCATACATGCATATCAGATGAAAAAAATCAAATACAAATTCCCTTGTACCCAAAGTGGGTAGCAGACTTTTTCCAGGATTGTGCACTCTTACAATCTCAAATCTCACCGCAATTAGGTATCACAGCCACAACCAATGGCAGACGAAGCAGAGAACAGACTCATGGGTTTAGAATAATCACAACAAGCCCTGCAGGGGCAAATGGCTTTGATGATGGATATACTCACCAAGCTGACTGAAGAAAGAGAAAGAATCCCGGCAAGAGGAACCCCAACAGGGGGAACTACCAATCACCATCAAAAGCAGGGGTAGGAAGCAGTTCAACCGCCCAATCTGGCTCCAAGCCAAGAACCCACTTATCATCCTGCTATGGCACAACCCCCAACTCCAAATCAAACTCACTTCACTATGCCCGTATCGGGACATGCAATGGAGGTAATGGGGTCTCCAGCCCCGAAGGAGGACATTGAGTCCCCTGCTCTAAGACGACTGGAGGAAAGATTGAAAGCCGTAGAAGGCATCGATAGCTATGGCATGACCAGCCCACAAGACTTATGCTTAGTGCCGGGAGTGGTGCTGCCACCAAAATTCAAAATGCCAGAGTTTGAGAAGTTTAACGGGACCCGATGTCCGAAGACACATCTAGCCATGTATTGTCAAAAGATGGTTGCTTATGCTGGGGAAGACAAGCTTCTCATGCATTGTTTCCAGGAAAGCCTAACTGGAGCATCCCTTCGCTGGTACTTTCAGCTAAATGGAAACCGCATCAAGACATGGAAGGAATTAGCTACCTCCTTCTTGGCACAATACAAACAAGTCACCGAACTGACGCTGGATCGACTAACCCTGTAGTCCTTGGAAAAGGGATCCGACGAAAGCTTCAAGGATTATGCACGGAGATGGAGAGAGGCTGCTTTGGAGGTCTAACCTCCTCTTACAAAAAGAGAGCTCACTACTCTTTTTATTAACACACTAAAAGGCGTATATTACGAGAAGTTGATAGGTAACGTCTCCAACAGCTTTGCAGACTTGGTTGCATCCGGTGAACGTGTAGAAAGTGGAATTAAAGTAGGAAAGCTAAAGGGTGATGTGGTAGAGGCATCAAAAGATCTCAACCACTGCCTAAGAAGAAAGAAGGTGAGAGCAACCTCGTGTATCAATCGAACTAGGCGATGCACCCGACATTCTACCAAGCACTAGGGTACTACCAAGGATCGCTAGTGGCCGCCTACGATGCACCTGCACCACCTCCCCAATTCATGCCATACTTGCCGCAAGGAGGGGTTCCATTTCCATATTCAATGGTACCTAACTCATTACCGAGAGCGCCATACCTAGAGCAACCAAGGCCAGTAACTCAGGAAGGATCAGGAGCCTCATTCTACGGACAGGGGCAACCGAGGGCCCAGACCCAGCAAGCAGGAGTGAATCAGGCTTCTCGTCAACCACGACAAGAGTTTGACCTAACTCCAATAACTTATGCGGAATTATACCCCAAGCTTTAGAGGCAAGGATGGTAACCCCTATACCCTTGGGAGAAATAAAGACTCCTCCCCCGGCCTGGTACAAGCCAGATGCCAGATGTGAATATCATGCAGGTGGAGCTGGACATGATATCGAAAATTATATAACATTCAAAAGGAAGGTTCAGACATTGAAGGATGCGAATTGGCTAGATTTTTCTGCACTGACCGGGACGCCAAATGTGTACAGCAATCCTCTCCCAGAACACTCCAATAATGTTGCTAGCATCTAGAATGAAGGATGACTGGAGAAGGTCTCCCAAGTACAAATGGAGAAAACATATTTGTTTACCCTGCTACAGGAACATGGGTATATACTCACTAAAGACGCGCCAGAGACAGGAAAGGGAACAGATGGGGAGAAACAATGCCCTTATCACAAGATATCACGGGGACACAACATCGAACAATGTAGCGAGTTCGCTAGACAGGTACAAAAGCTCATGGACCAGAGAATGATTGAATTCTCAAGAGGAGAAGTAGACAGTTAAAGCCACATGATCCAAGGAGACATGTCATACAAACCATCGTGGGTGCCAACCTCCACAAAGTATAACATTGTGGACTAGCTGAGTCGACAACCAGCTCGCATCTCATTGCTCTCATTAATGATAGATTCCCAACCTCACCGGGAAGCACTAATGAAGGTTCTGATCCAAGCCTATGTTCCTCCAACCATCCCGGTGGCAAATGTGGATAGACTCACTAATAACCTCATTATGAACAACGTCATCAGCTTTGGAGATGACGAGCTGCCCCAGGAAAGAAAGGGACATATAAAGGCTCTGCACATCACAGTCAAATGTAAGTAGCACACTATAGCTCGAGTACATATCGAAAATGGCTCTGCCTTGAATATTTTGCCCTTACATATCCTGCAACAATTTCTGGTCGACGCATCCTATATGCGCCCGTGTACAATGAAGGTACGAGCGTTCGATGGAGGCAAACGTGATATGGTGGGAACTCTAGACATTCCGCTTCTGATTGGACCAGCTACCTTTATGGTGGAATTTTAGGTGATGGACATCACGCCATATTATAGCTGTTTGTTGGGAAGACCCTGGATCCACATGGTAGGGGCAGTGCCATCAAGCCTCCACCAAAAGATGAAATTTGCAATGGGAGACCAACTTGTTTGCATCTCCGGGGAAACAAGTTTCCTGGTCACCAAGCCAGCATCGGTTCCTTATGTTGAGAACAACGAAGATATACCAGAATGCTCTTATCGGGCGTTCGAGATGGTAAATGTCACTTTTGCCCCAATACATTATCTCTCGAAGGCTGCAAGAATGGTTGCAGCCACCATGATCAAGCAAGGGTACAAACCAGGGCAAGGATTAGGCCCAAAGGCTCAAGGAATCCAGAAACCATTGACTATCCGAGAAAATACCGAGAAGTTTGGGCTAGGCTACGTCCCTACAAACAACAGACAGAGGGAAGCTATCAAGAAGAGAGAAGTCAGAATGGCAAGATTGCAGAAAAGGCCAGTACAAGAAGAAAGGAGGAGCTTTCCCCCCCTTAAATGTTACATTACAGACTGGAAGGTTTATCCATAAGAGCCAACCTGAGCCCGAGACGGGGACTGTAGCTGCATTGGACACAAACGAGCATGCACCAAGTGAGATGGTTCAGTTAGTGCGAGAGGATCCCAACCAGCCATTGAACAATTGGACCAACCTGGACCTCCCTATAATGTAATGCTCATGGGGTCACTGGGATTTAATGTATTCTATTTTAACGTCTCTTGAAGCGGTAAACATTTGTTTTTATCAAAAAACTTTTCAATAAAATGTACTTTTTTTCAAATATTTCATGGTGCATTCCATTCATGACATATACATATCATATTTGGTTACCAACTTGTCATTCTCTTATAAGCAGGTATCACAATGTTAATGAAAACATAGTATGCGAAAGCGAAACGAGATGCCTAAGGTTTGACCAAAGTCCAAACTGGGAGCAGCCAGTGTTTGAAGCTGACGAGAATGAGGTAGAGCAGACACCCGAGCTACCGGGAGAGATCATACGCCTATTGGAAAGGGATGATCGCTTATCCATTCCAAGTGAACACCCAGTAGAAACGGTGAATTTGGGGATGATAGTCGAACCAAGAGAATTGAGGGTAGGGTCTTTGATAGCTGCTGACCTCAAGAAACAGTTAATCGAGCTATTAAGGAGCTACATAGATGTTTTTGCATGGTCCTATCAAGATATGCCAGGATTATACACAGACATAGTACAACATCACATACCAGTGAAGCCAGAGTGCAAGCCAGTACAGCAGAAATTGCGAAGAATGAGACCGAAGATGCCGCTGAAGATTAAAGAAGAAGTCAAAAAAATGGGACGGAGGGTTTCTAAGTGTCTCCCACTATCCAGAATGGGTGGCCAATGTTGTACCAGTACCGAAGAAAGGAGGCAAAGTGCACATGTTTGTCAATTATAGAGATTTGAACTGAGCTAGCCCGAAAGACAACTTCCCGCTTCCTCATATTGATACCCTAGTGGATAACACAGCAAAGCATGCTCTATTCTCATTCATGGATGGCTTCTCAGGCTACAATCAGATTTGTATGGCCCCTGAACACAAGGAGAGGACCACCTTCACGACACTTTGGGGCACATTCTGTTATAATGTGATGCCGTTTGGTCTGAAGAACGCTAGAGCAACCTATTAGCGAGCCATGGTGACCCTATTCCACAACATGATGCATAAAGAAGTTGAGGTATATGTGGATGACATGATAGCCAAATCGCGGAGCACTGAAGATCACATTGACGTACTCCGTAAGCTTTTCAATAGACTACGGAAATATCAACTCAAATTGAACCCCGAAAAATACACTTTTGGAGCCATATCGGGAAAACTATTAGGCTTAATTGTGAGTCAAAAAGGAGTGGAAATTGATCCAGATAAGGTTCGAGCTATCCAAGAGATGCCCCCACCCCGAACCATCAAGGAGGTCAGAGGATTCCTCGGGCGATTGAATTACATTACCTGATTCATTTCGCAATTGACAGCCACATGTGAACCAATTTTCAAGCCTTTACGGAAGAACAATCCAGAAATTTGGAATGACAAATGTCAAGAAGCTTTTGACAGAATCAAACAATATCTGTCCAATCCACCTGTTTTGGTCCCACCAGTACCAGACAGACCTTTGATCTTATACTTGACTGTCCAAGGGTCCTCAATGTCACGCCCCAATTTCCTTCCACTTGGAAATGAGTAGTGACTGCCCATGCCCGCACCCGAAGGGACAAGGGGTTGGTGCAAGCACCTTAAAAGGACTTCTGGCACGGGTGCTGTCCCAAACCTGCACAACCAGGCTAACATGCCAAAGGGCATGCTCCTGCTCCCAAACCATGCACACTAACACAAATTGAATAACATCTCATTTTATTTCATTTTAACGACTAAATGTTTATTACAACCCAGTCGGGGAAAAACCTCTATGAAACCACAAATAAAACCAAACCAAATTCCAAACACATAAAACCAGAGTACAACAAAGGAAATAATATAAAACTCCCAGCCTCAGGGGCCTAGCTCCTCAGCCTTCACCTACCGCCTGCTAAACCCTGCAAAAGAACAGTTTATACGAGGGGTGAGCAAACCATAGCTCAGTAGGGATCCAATCTCCCCAGACCCGTCCCACTCTACAACATGCATGATATGTGTATGCTTGTGCTCGTGTCGTGCCTAAGGCTAAAGCAGCAAACATCACCCAGTAAACACTCTTTACCTGAGCCCGCACTGAAGGGCAGAGGACACCCCGCCACCACGGCGACATGACATACCACATCCAGGCGAATGTTGCATGGACACCAATGCAACATTTTCCACCCGAGTCAGATATGGTCAACCACCTCCTCGGGCGCCATACCTACCCTCAGGAATGGGTGTATACTTAGCCCACCGTCGTGAGTGCTACACCGAGACTCAGGACCACGTCCTGGCCAAATCTCAAAGGGGTCCAGCTATTGTGCCTGGCCCATATCTCAGCTCAGTCTCAAATAGATCAATAGAACACCATAGCATTATATCTCAACATGTAAACTCAGCACAGCATTTACACTTTATCTCAGAAGGACCAACATGGTCGATACAAGCCACACACATCAGCCTCATAGGCTTAAAATCAAATACAAATCAAACACAGTACACACCAGTCACGTAGGTATATCATTAGACACCCATATACAAGGTCTCATGGGCATTATATTGAATACATGGCATGCAGGCCTCACAGACATTTTATCAAATATATAGTGTGCAGGCCTCACAGACATTTCATCAAACACATGGTGGGCATAAACAAACCCGAAAAATCCTCAGGCCAAATTCAACATCAAAATCAACGGAACATACCACCTGAAGGCCAACATCCATATAGGAGATCACACCTATATGGATTTACATATATATATATATATATATATATATATATATATATATATGGTGAATATCCTAGAACAGAGGAGAGTTAGGAAGAACAGGAATCCCTACCTCGGACTTTTGTCCTAACCTCCACGCTAGACACCTTCCAACGACGCGAACCACCACGGCAACCGCCCAGGAGATCCTCTCTCTCTCTCTCTCTCTCTCTCTCTCTCTCTCCGGCAAAGAAATGCAGCAAAGAAGAACACAAGAACCCTAAACTCAAACTCAAGCCCTCATTATATAGACACTACCCACATCAAAACGACGTAGTTTTGATCAAGTAAATCCCAGGATCAAAACGACGTAGTTTTGATCACACAAGTTAGCACCTTTCCGCACCCATGTAGGCCAAAATACTCAGAATTTCAACATGGTCCTTTGGAGAAAGATCATTAGAATGTCAAAACCAAGGGAACCATGCAAAAATATGGCTGCACGCCAATTTGAACGTGAATTCCCCAATTCACGTGCAACTCCATATGCACTCCAAATGCGCTAAAACTTCACCCCTAGCCTCCTTGCATCATTTAGAAGACAACCACACTTGCACGTGAATTGGACCCATTTCACATGCACCTCACATGCATGTCCGTTTGGCCTGAAACTTTTGTGGTAGATAGAGGACATCATTCTAAGTATCTTTCCTTTTGCACGTGAATTCATTTGAGCCCATTCACTAGGTCAAAATCTAGAAAAACTCTACTCAGAAGGCAAAACTGTGACTAACTCAAGGTACGGGTCCTTACATCCTCTCCCCCTTAAGACTTTTCGTCCTCGAAAAGAAAAGTGGAATGAAAGAAAACAATCACAACCAATGCATAGGCCTCTAACACCCTCTAACACAAATTAATACACAACAAATCACAAATTATTTCACACATTTATACACTCCACATGGTCATGTAGCGATGTTATATTCTCAGGTTACCTAACTAGTTGGGCAAGTACCTGATTATGTTGAAGTTTGATGCTTGCCCTCCTCCCCTCCTTCAGAGTTGTTCGTCCTCGAACAGATCAGGATAATGAGCACGCATCTCAGTCTCACGTTCCCAGGTCTCTTCCTCCAGCCCTCGGTGTTGCCACAACACCCGAACCAACGGAATAGTCTTACCTCGCACTGCTTCTCGCGCCTATCTACAATACGGATGGGTGCCTCGACAACAGACACATCCTCTCCAAGATCCAGGGTACCCCAATCGAGCACGTGTGTGGGATCTGGATGATATTTCCGAATCGGGATACATGGAAAACATTATGAACTCTGCTCAAACTAGGTGGTAACGCCAACCTATAAGCAACAGGTCCAACTCTGCTCAAAATCTCGAACGGTCCAATGTACCGAGGGGACAACTTGGACCCAGTCCCAAATCTCTTATGCCCTCTCCGTGGAGAAACACGAAGGAATACGTGGTCTCCCACCAAAAACTCCAACGGTCGGCGTCGGCGATCCGCATAAGACTTCATCCGCTCTAAGCAGTAAGAAGGCGTTGCCGAATCACCTGAATTTTTGCCGTAGCCTCCTGGACCAATTGAGGTCCTAACATAGCCGCCTCTCCGCCTTCGCCCAACATAATGGAGACCGACACGGTCGGCCATACAATGCCTCAAATGGGGCCATCCCAATCGAAGACTGGTAACTGTTAGTATAGGCAAACTCCACCAGAGGAAGGTGGGAGGCCCATGATCCTCCAAAATCAAGTACACAAGCCCTCAACAAGTCTTCTAATGTTTGAATGGTCCTCTCGGACTGACCATCAGTCTCAGGATTGGAATGCGGTACTCAAATTAAGTCGGGTTCCCAATGCTTCCTGCAGCCTCCCCAAAACCGGGATGTAAACCGCGCATCCTTGTCCGAAACAATAGACAAGGGCACTCCGTGCAAGCGGACAATCTCATCAACATACAATTGGCTTAACGTGCCAATAGAGTCGCGCTCTCGAATTGCCAAGAAATGGGCTGACTTAGTTAAGCGGTCCACTATGACCCAAATCATGTCCTTTCTCCCAGAAGTGGTAGGAAGTCCCGTCACGAAGTCCATGGTAATATGCTCCCACTTCCACTCAGCTACAGGTAAAGGCCGCAATTGACCGGGGTCGTTGGTGCTCTGCCTTCACTTGCCGACAGGTAAGGCACCTGGAAACAAACTCTGCTACACTCCGTTTCGGCCCCGGCCACTAGAACCGTGCGCGAACGGCATGATACATCTTAGTTCCTCCTGGATGTACGGCCAAACGGGAATGATGAAATTCCCTCAAAGACATCCTCACGCAAGGGAGGTGGTACTATCGACGCCCCCGAAATTTCAGCTCATGCTCAACTCCTTCCATCCGGTCCTCCGACGGCTCTCCGGCCTCTATCCGGGGCCCGGATCACCTCACATCCACGTCTCCTAACCGTCCCTCACGGACACGCTGATACAACTCTGGTATCACGGTGAGAGGACACAGGATAGCTCCCTCATCGCTGAAAGCGGGTTGCACCTGAAGCACCGCCAATCGCTCCATCATTTTCCATTCTCTCATGGAAACCTCGGCTTTCCCCTTTCTACTTGGCGCGTCGGCTACTAAATTTCCCTTCCCAGGCGTGTAGGAGAGCGTGAAGTTAAACATTTGCAGGTACTCTACCCACCTCCGTTGTCGCAAATTTAGGTCTCTCTGGGTGAAGATATACCGTAGGCTTTTGTGGTCGGTATATACCACAAATTTCTCTCCCAACAGGTAATGTCGCCAAGACTTCAGGGCAAAAATAACGCTGCTAACTCCAGGGTCGTGTGTTGGGTAGTTTTGCTCATGGGACTTCAGTGTCGCGAGCCATATGCTATGACTTGGCATTCTTGCATCGAACACACACCCCGTCCAACGCAAGACACATCACAATACACCTCGAATGGCACTCCCTCCTGCGGTAGACTCAACACCGGTGCGGTAGTCGGCGAGTCTTCAACTCCTCGAATGCTGCTTGGCACTTGTCCGTCCACTCGAATTTGGCTCCCTTCCGTGTAAGAGCCGTCATGGGTGCCGCCAACCGAGAAAACCCTTCCACAAAACGCCGGTAATACCCCCGCTGACCCAAGAAACTCCGGATCTCAAAAACATTTGTGGGCCTCTTCCAAGATGCTACGGACTCAATCTTGGTTGGGTCCACTCTAACTCCTTCCTGGCAGATACTACATGCCCAAGAAAATGCACCTCTCGCATCCAAAGTCACACTTGCTAAATTTTGCATACAAGTGATGATCTCGTAGTGCCTGGCAGCACCACGGCCAAGTGCTCCTCATGCTCAGCTTGGGTTTTGGAGTACACAAGGATGTCGTCAATAAATACCACCACGAAGGAATCCAGGTATGGGGCAAATACCTGATTCATTAGATGCATGAACACAGCAGGTGCGTTCGTGAGCCCAAAAGGCATCACTAACCATTCATAGTGTCTGTATTTGCACCTGAACGCCGTCTTAGGGATATCTTCGCTCCTGACCCTCAATTGATGATATCCCGAACGCAGATCGATTTTTGAGAACCACCGTGCTCCACTCAGCTGGTCGAATAAGTCATCAATCCGCGGCAAAGGGTACTTGTTCTTTATCGTTACTTGATTCAACCTCGATAATCAATGCAAAGTCGCAACGAACCATCCGCCTTCTTAGCAAACAAGACCGGTGCACCCCAAGGTGAGGTACTAGGACGGATAAAACCTTTATCTCCCAGTTCCTTTATCTGCTTCTGAAGCTCCCGTAACTCAGTAAGTCCCATCCGGTATGCTACTTTTGAGATGGGTCCCACCCCTGGCAACAGTTCAACCGTGAACTCGATACTTCTGTGTGGAGGCAACTCCAACAACTCCCCAGGAAAGACATCCAGGAAATTCTCGATAACATCTGGCCACACCCTTTTCTCTAAGTTACCTTCCTCCTCATAGGTTAGGGTGGCAAGCCTATGGGTAATATTGCCCCATAGCTCCCTCGTCGGTCCAGCTCTCCCAGCATTCCTATCCCATTCACCCACTAGGGTACAGGAAGATCCTGTGGGTGTATTAAATGATACTCGTCGCCTATAGCAGTCAATCTTAGCCTGAAAGGCCATCAACCAGTCCATCCCCAGAATCAAACTAAAAGTCCTCATGGGCATTACGTACAAATCAAATGAGAGGTCAACCTCTCCTATCGTAAGCGCACACTTTCGACACATTTGGTGGATCAACTCCACACCTCCCATTGGGGACTCGACCCTCAGAGGTCTATCAGCCTCCACACAATCAAGTCCAAGGCTCTCCACCAAGGACTTAGCATTTAGGGAGCATGAAGCTCCGGTATCAAACAATGCAGCAACAACAGTGCGAGATATTAGAATAGTACCTCGAACCACCGAAGGTCCAGCTCCACCTTCCTCGGAGGGTGATGGTAAGTCCTCCATTTCGGCTGGTGCTGAGGTAAGCGCGAACACTCTGCCTTGGCCTGCCCCACCGCTAGCCTCACTTGCCTTCCCTTTTGCTCCTGCCTGCAGTCCACTAGGACGCCCCTCCGATCCTCCTTGTGGTTGCCTCTCCCCCTGTGGCCTAGTGTGACCGGAACCGGCTTGACCGGCCTGCCACGAATGTCTTGGCTTTGGGGCTGGGGCCTGAAATTGGGTCCCACCCCTACTCCCTTGTGCTAAGCTTCCAACTCCCCGGTTGTTCCCCTTGCTGAAACACACCTTGCTGATGTGTCCCACCTTCCCACGGCTATAACATGTCAAGTCTTGCTTGGGGCACTCACGTTTGACGTGCCCTGACAGGCCACAACAGTACACCCGCTTGGGAAGTTCCCAAAGCGACTCCCCTGTCCTCCAAAGTAACGGGATCCGGGGCGGAGCCATTGAAGCTTGGCCCCCATCCTTGGGAAAAGTCCCACTCCCGGGCTCAACCTTCTACCTCTTGGTTTCACCGTGCTTGTCGCGCGCGCTCGCCCCCATCCGCTCCTGGTAAGCCTGTCTTCCCTCCTCTAATCCTCTCTCAACAATCTTGGCGGTGTCCACGACTTCAAAGTAGGTCTTCGGTCGCAAAGATCTCCACCCTTTGCTTCAGGGCGGGTTTGAGACCCATGGTAAACTTATGGGCCTTCAGGTCCTCCCTTGATATTGCTTCGGAGCAAACCGACTCAGCCCCCGGAAATCTCGCTCATACTCGCTACCGAGCGCGATCCCTGCTTCAGCCGCCGAACTCCTCCCGCTTCGCCACCGCAATGACTCTGGAAAGAACTCCTCATGGAACAGCTGGAGGAACTCATTCCAGGCCATGGTCTCCATGTCCCGGCTTCCTGAGATGCTAAGCCACCATTCCAAGGCTTCCTCCTCCAACTGCCGAACTGCTAGTCTCACTTTGTCTTCCTCCCGGGGTCGAAGAAAGGAGAACACATGCTCGATCTGCTGCAGCCAGTGCTCTACTCCTAGAGGTTCAGCTCCTCCCTTGAACCTTGGTGGATGTTCCTTTCGGAACTGCGTCAACACGTCTCCCTCTTCCCGCCTCACCGGCACTTCCCTGCCTACACGGAGGTTCCGCCTCACGGGGTGGAGGGGGTGGCACCGCTGTCGTGCTATCATCTCCTTGACGCACCTCATTTAGGATCTCTCCCCCGAGGTCCTCACGCATGCCTTGCACGTTCTCACTTACGGCCCAGACTTGGGCCATGATCCGCTCCAGGGGATCATCGCCCCCTACACGCTGGTCCTCTTCCCTCTCCAAGACGGGCGAAGATTCATCTTCTACACTTGGAGTAGCTCGGGTTACTCTCCTAGGAGGCATAGTCTACATAATTTAAACCAAACTAGGATCGGCTTCTCTCAAGCTCTACACACCCTCATCCCCATGGGCTATGAGGTACTCAAGCAACGTTTTACATTTAAACACACAGGGTAAATCACGAAGCACACAGCGAGAATTCATAGCAACAAGTCTCACGAGAAAATCACCGAATTTCACAAAGAACAAAATTTTGTTTTTAGCAACAAGTTTCAGCAACATAGCATGTCCAATCACAATACTCATACTAAAATTAAACTAGTGCCCTAATGCCAATGCATGTATGCACCCTCAACCCAAATGCAAGTGCCCTACTCCTTGGTCTAACTACCCCTGAGTACACCCCAGAAAATCAGATAGGACCACGTTGATCAGGCGTGTCCTATACTGCCTCCCAAGAGTCTCAGAAGCAGCCAGGCCTCCCCACTATCCTAGGTCCACCAGACCATGAACTATCGCTTTGATACCATATCCCGAGAATAGCCCAGCCCATACCCGTCACAAGAATTTTGTCCGCTTTGGCCAACCAGTCTTGGGCCTCCGCACGGTTTTGTCTTTGGGCCTCGCCCAAAACGCGTTCCTGTGAGGTGAGGTATCCGTCCCCTCCTATAAGGCGGACTTTGTTCTCCTCACCAAGCAATGTGGGACTAACACCCACTCATGGGTCGTTACACTCAATGGGTTGTGTCTTGGGGCAACATGATTCTACAGGCAAGAAGGAGCAGGCCATTTATTATCTGAGCAAGAAGTTCACTATCAATGAAGAGAATTACACACCATTGGAAAAGACATGTTGTGCCCTTGTTTGGATAACAAGACGATTGAGGCAATACACTCTTTGTCATACCACATGGCTGATTTCAAGGCATGATCCACTCAAATATCTCTTGGAAAAGCCATCCATCTCTGGAAGAATTGCCAAATGGCAATTGGTCCTATTGGAATATGATATCATCTATGTGCCTCAAAAAGCCATCAAAGGGAGTGCAATAGCTGATTACTTGGCAGACAGAGCACTAGAAGATTACGAGCCTATGACTGTTGGATTTCCAGATGAGCACATCAATATTCTCACGGCAGAAGTATCAGATATATGGACGATGTGATTTGATGGAGCCTCTAGCCTCGTGGGGCACGGCATTGGAGCCATTCTGATATCTCCAAAAGGTGAACACTTCCCGATGGCGGCCAAGTTAACCTTCCCTTGCACCAACAATGTAGCAGAATATGAGGCCTATGTGATGGGACTTTAAGAAGAAATTCACAAAGGAATCAAAAAATTACAAGTGTTTGGCGATTCGGCACTCATCATTTTTCAAGTAAGGGGTGAATGGGAGACTCGAAACCACAAATTAATCCCATATCGGAAGCACGTTACAGAGTTGGCCGAACAATTTGAAGACATCACGTTCGAGCATATGCCCAGGGAATACAATCAGATTCCTGACTCGCTGGCCACTCTAGCCTCCCTCCTTCGGCTAGACACAGCGTTGGAAGTCCAGTCTTTCAATATCCGTATACAAGATACTCCTGCACATTGCATGGTCGTTGAAGGAAATACTGAAGAAAAGCCTTGGTTTGATGACGTCAAACAGTATTTGCTCAAGCAAGAATACCTAGCCAAGGCCTCTGAGTCTGATAATAGAAATATCCGAAGGTCGGCATCCAATTATTACCTTGATGGTCCCATCTTATATAAGCGAAATCATGACATGGTATTATTACGGTGTCTGGTAAAAGAAGAAAGATTGTGCATGAAGGAGAATGTGGTATTATTACGGTGTTGAAACAGATAATGAAAGAAGTGCATGAAGGAGAATGTGGTTCACACGCAAATGGACATGCATTAACAAAACAAATCATGCGAATGGGCTATTATTGGGTAACCATGGAGAAAGATTGTATTGAATATGTGCGCAAATGCCTCAAGTGTCAAGTTTGTGGCGATAAAATCCAAGTACCGTCATCCAGACTGCATGTGATGGTGTCCCCATGGCCGTTTTCGCTTTGGGGCATCGACGTTATCGGACCAATCTCGCCAAAAGCTTCCAATGGTCACCGCTTCATCTTAGTGGCCATCGATTACATTACCAAGTGGGTAGAAGCAGCATCATATGCTAATATCATACAAGCTATGGTGCTCAAATTTCTGCGGAACAACATTATATGTCGATACGGGCTTCCTGAGCAGATCATAACAGACAATGCTGCCAACCTGAACAATCGGATGATGGGTAAGTTGTACGAAACATACAAAATTCAACACCACAACTCGACTCCCTATCGCCCCAAGATTAATGGAGTAGTTAAAGCAGCCAATAAGAACATTAAGAACATTATCAGAAAGATGACTTAGACATACAAAGATTGGCATGAGAAACTACCATATGCTTTGCATGCTTATCGTACCTCAGTGCGAACATCAACTGGGGCAACTCCATTTTCTTTGGTTTATGGTATGGAGGCAGTCTTACCTGTCGAAGTGGAGATACCTTCCCTTCGAGTACTCAAGGATACTCAACTCGAAGAAGCAGAATGGGCCCAAAGTCGTTATAAGCAGTTGAATTTAATTGAGGGCAAACGCTTGGCAGCAGTCTGCAGAGGACAATTGTATCAACAGAGAATGATGAACAACTACAATACAAAGGTGAAGCCCAGAAGCTTTCAAGTGGGTGACCTCGTTCTCAAGAAGATTTTACCAATTCAACATGACCATAGAGGCAAGTGGACTCCCAATTATGAAGGCCCATATGTGGTGAAGAAAGCATTCTCAGGAGGTGCCTTAATCCTTGCTAGAATGGATGGTGATGAGCTCCCTAACCTAGTGAATAGCGATGCGGTGAAAAAGTTCTATGCTTAACTCTCATACCTCTCAACAAGATTCTCATTCCTGTGATGAGCGGACTTGGTGAAAACCTTAAAGGGCATCAAGGGTAAAATACAAAGCTCTAACAATAGACAAAGAAGCAAACAAAGGCGGACTTGGTGAAAACCTGAAAGGGCACCAAGGGTAAAATACAAAGCCAAAAACAAAGTCGGAAGGGTGAAATCAACCAGAATCTAGAAGGATCAACATCACATGAAACGGGGTCTGTTGCAAACAATGGAAACAGCACAGTAGCTGCAAATGGTGGAAGACTTGGTCAAACCTAATGTAAAGACTTGTATTTGGGTAGTTTTGAGAGATAGTCATGCTATGGGAATGTAACTATCTGGATGGTAGTGTAGTCGTCGATGTGAGCATTTTGACTGTACTTGGGCCCGATTCTGAGCTGGGGCCCCGTTTGACCCGACTATTGACTTTTCGAGATTTATTGGTTGAATTTGCGTTTGGATGGTCATTTGAGTGTAATAATATCTGTTTAGTGTTGTGCTCGTCATTTCGAGCGTTTTGACTGTAGTTTGACTCAATTTGGAGGTCGGGGCCTTGGAGGTCAATTTTTGTGTTGGGAGGTCAATTATTGACTGGGTCAATGGTTGACTAGGTTAGTTGACTGGCAGAAATATAAATAGCAAAAAAAAAGATGAAGCTTTCACTTTACGTTTCACGTTTGTGTGTTTGAGAGAGAGAGCTTGAAAGAGCTTGGAGGCCTTGGCGATTTGGGGCGATTTGGGTTCGTGGAGCTCAAAGATTCACTTCAAGTAGGTGTCCTTGAAATTCTTATCTCTCTCTTGTTTTGGATCTGCACGAATTTATTATGATTTATGAAATTGAGCATGAACCCTAGAATTTTGGGAAAACCAATTTTGGGTTAGATCTAATGGTTTAGCATAAGATCTGTGGTTAAGAACTGTTTTATTGCATTGTGGATATATGTTTCTGTGATTTTGGGGTTGATTTACTGTGTTTTTCATGAGGGTTGATAAGTCAACCATGGAAATCTGGGTTTAGATCTATATTTCTGGAAATCTGGAATTTTATACGTGTTTCTGTTGTTTCTGCGCGATTTAGAGGCGTTCTGGACGCGTTTTGAGGTGGATATCGTAGTTTGTGGCGAAACAGGGGTGTTAGTGAGCGTCTGGGAGTTTCTGGGTGCGTTTCAGACAAAGAACATGTGAAAACGATGATGAACAGTACCCTGGGCGCGTTACTGGGTCGAACTGGCGAAAATCCGAAGTTCTGGGTCGAAGGGTCGAAGATCCAGGGTCGTAGTTCGTAGACCCATAGTTCGTAGGGTCGTAGTTTGTAGACCCGTAGTTCGTAGCTCGAAGGTTTGTAGTTCGTAGGGTCGTAGTTCGTAGACCCGTAGTCCGAAGGTCGAAGTTCGAAGACCCGCTTCGAGTCTTCGAAGCGCGCTCCGTAGCTACGAGTCGCAGGTTTTGAGCTACGAGTCGCAGCTCCTGTAGTGTAACTGGACACTGGACAGCACTGGACTGGACCTATTTACATTGTAACCTATACCCATCTACACATTTAAGTATTTTAAGTTACAATGTAAATAACGAAATGTAAGACCCGCAAAAATTTTAGCTATTTAAGTTCTTCCTTAAAGAGTAATAATAATAAAATAATAATAATATCATTGTTAACAATAGTTAGAAAGCATATTTTAGATATTATCACGATAAAAATAAGTACTCAATATAGTAATTCCAATAGCATGTGACTCGTAAGTAGCCGTTAGAATAGTAACTAGCCGTTATGAATAGTATCCATTTGGACTTCCATAAATAGGTATGAGTATGGGATTATATTTATAAGAGAGTATAGAAGTAAGAAGAATAATAATAAGAGTTATGGCATCAAGTTCTCAAGTACCGCCATCTGAGAATAGTGTACGAGATGAAGATCGGCGAGCAATACGACTTGAAGTTACAAAGCTATGCTTTGCTATAGATGAGCTAAATGCTCGTGTCCAATGGCTGCAATATAATGCGACGAGACACAGGGAGAAGTTTGAGGTTATTCATGCGACAACCACGACAATGTTAGCCGAAGGGTTGTGCAGCTCTACGCCGAAGCACAACACGTCCTACGCACATATGCTAATATAATTCAAGAAATTTTACGAAGGCCATAGAATATGATATTAATGTTTATATTTAGGTTTATAATATTTTATGCTATAATGTTATCTTACTTTATTGTTTATTGATTATGCAATTATATTATTTTATCCGCGTAAATATTAAATACGTTATAAAAAAATAAAATAATTTCTTACATGTCATAAAAAGTTTAGATGCTATATATTATGTCATTTAGTTTCTTAAACCAAATTACTATGGGTAAGTAAGTATTACAAGCCTTAACTTTACCAAAAGTATAAAACATAGGTAAGGCCCAAAAATTTGAATGAGGCAGATTCTGGAGGTCCCATTCAAAAATCCATAACTTGAATTATACAGATCCAATTGATATGAAACCAAATCCCATTTGTTCATTTATGACTTATCTAAAACGGGTAAAAATTTCAGAATTTAATATGAAGCCAATCAATTCCAGAAGTTAAAATACTACACATAGGTTCAGTATGAACGGGTAAACATTTTAGTATGACTTTAAAATTCAATAACTTTTGTTATACATATTTGAGTTAGTAATGCAATACAATTGGTCATTTGTCAAAAACTACAAAATTAAAAACGTTATAATTGAATTAGTAGGGAGTACACCAATGTGGACTTTTGATGCCAAAGGAACCTTCTAGGTTTAAAAGTCTTAAAACATTTTTTAATGGTAGGAGGAGATAACCACGTTTTTAATAAGAGATAATATGAAGAAAATAAAGTAATATATATTTTAAATAATTTAATTTAATGCCAAAGTCAAATTCGTACACTATTTTTCACACTATTACACCTACCATCTTTGCCTATATAAGGAGTATCTTGCCTCTCCTCTTAAGCACAAATCCCTCAAGCCACACCATGAAATTCCCTCTAAAAACACTCCCTTAAGCCCTCTTAACACCCCAAATACTCTACCCAAATCCTCTTTTGCTTTTGGTACTTACTAAGCGTTGAAGTTCTACGAAAGGTAATACTTAAGATTTTAAAATTTTGAAGTTACTTCTTATTTATTATGTAGATCTATATGGTTGGTTTTACCACCTCATATATACTATATTCATGGTTGGTTTTACCACCTTACATATGTTATTTATATGATTGGTTGTACCACCTCGTATATACATACATGGTTGGCCTTGCCACCTCATATATATCTATATATACATGTGTAATTATTTTAAACTATAGTATTTTATCATAGCATTGTCATTATATAATTCAAGTGAAAAGAAGAGAATATTAACTTATGTTTTTATTTTTATTTTTACGGTTCTAGATAGCGGAGGATCGTAAGGAACAACTTCCATAATGAATTCCCCCGACAATTGCCCTTCTTCTTCTGCAACCCCAATTGTTAATGCTTCAACCTCACAACTATCCCCATCCTTATCTCCTCTAGATCTTCCCTTTAGACCCATGTCTAATATCCCCTCATGGTTAAGGTGGAAGACACATAGGAAAAATAAGTTTATCGAACGTCTTTTCCGTTCACCCAATACAAAGAGTAAATCTTATTCAAAAATTCTCAAAGCATATAACCTAGTTAGTGCACAACTCAAGGCTTATGATGCATGAGATCGAAATAGGAGATGGAACAGCAATACAAGTGGGAACCCAAATTAATATTCAACCCCACAAGCACGGTATGCCTATTAAAAGATATAAGTTAAAGTATGATATATATATATATATATATATATATATATATATATATATATATATATATATATAAAAGGATATATGCGTGATATTGAACTTTTCAAGCATTAATGCTAATTTAGTGTTTTTGATATTTTTAAGGTTTAGAACACGGAGAACGACAAGCTATTGTAAGGGTTTTTTCTCATCCCCTTTTCTTTTTCATTATAGTCTATATTTTATTATTATTGTAAGGGTTTTCTTTTCTTCATCTCCACTTTTCTCTTCCTCTTTATCTTGTTTTTCCCTTTTTATTTCTATAAAATTATTACTATAAGAGTTTTATATTTCTTATCGTTCTATTTTATTGTTGAGAACATTTGTTGTTTTCAAATCTCTCTCTTGATAATCTATGTTATTGATTGGGGTAGATAACCATTTTAATATTCGTGGTTATCCTTGCTAACCTTGAATGTTTTATTGAAATTCTATGATCTGTTTCATGTTTGTTAAAGTTGTTACAACCTCTTATGTTGGACAAAGTAAGTTATGATGGGTGGTTCCAGAAAGACCTCCAATGCATTGGGTAAAGAACATCACTGGAGAGTGTCAATCCAGCTGATAATATGTTATATTATGATATGGTATCTGGGTAGTTAACCTAGATCATGATGTTATGATACGATGTCCAAACATAATCTTCCATGTTATGATTTCCTTGTGAAATGTTGATCATGTATGCAAATGTTATATGGTATTTCCTATGTTCGATATCTTCATGATTTTCCTTACCTGCTTATTTTACCCTTACTGGGCTATTTGAGCTCACCCTTTTTATGATTTCTTTTCCAACCCCAGGTAATTAAGGGATGGAGAAACTAGGATAAGGAGTCAAGAAGTGCTTGGAAATAAAGTTGTGTGAAATTTTAAAGATTTATTAAGTTGTTTGCTCGTGTGCTTTGTTATGTAATAATGGGTTATGAACACTTAGTCTCTAAACCCCTAAACCTTAAAGATCTTGGATTGAAATTTGTAATAATGAATGATTTGTTTGATTAAATAAGTAATAGTTTGAAATTGATATAAAATTTGTATATTTATTTTCCGCTAACGCACCCGGTTTGGAGGTTTCAAATGTGGGGGCGTTACACGAAATACCCCCCCATTTGGATTCAAAGAAAAATACTAGAAAAATTAATTCCCACTTTTTCAAAATGTGAAAATTGGGATTTAGTGTAAAATCTCAGAAAAACCCAAAAGTTCGTAATGGTGAATTTTTGGAAAGTGGGGTTAGACATCTCAGAAAAATCCCCAAAAAATCAGATTATTTTATTTATGATATGGGAACCCAATGTCAGGACTTTTGATTTCGAGAAAATAGCTGCTATGGGTACTTCCTTCATAAATCAAGGATTGAGGATTTACTTGTGAAGACTGGCTACAGTTCCAAAGGAAATGTTGAGAATGACATGCCATACTAATGTTAGTATGTTGGTGCGAGGTATTGGGGCATGGACTCCGTGACTTGTTTGGGTTCTCACCGTGATGCACCGATGGTGCTATGTGGTTGACGTGGCAGGCATATGCACCGATGGCAGGCCTGTATGGCAGCTGTGGCCGGGCATATTGCGCTGTGGACAGGCTAAGGCCTGAGTTGAGCCGTTAAGCTCGTGGAGCTAGGGCTGAGTGCCCTGAGCTGGGATCCCATGGAGGATCGTGGACAAGTTGTCCTGTGGGCAAGGTTGAGTCCCGATGTTTGTTTGCAAGGTTGAGTCCTGATGATTGTGCACACTACACGGTGCACGAGTACACTGAGCATATAGTATAGACTTATATGTGTTGCATGATGTGGAGTTTTGGGGTCACCTACTGAGCTTGTCGCTCACCCCTACTTGTTGTTTACCCATTTTCAGGTGTGACCCGAGACTAGTGGAGGACTTTCTTCCAGGAGGACGTGCCCACTACTCTGATGTATGATACAGTATTATATTCTGTATTGTTTTATGTGATATCCCGGACATGGATCCGTGGACAGTTGTATTTGCATACTGTATGATGTGATATCTGTATGACTGTTTGACGCATTGTATGCATGATGATGTATGGGAAAGTACAAGATTACCCTTGATGTATGATTGTACAGGGTTGCATATTTGAGACAGCACCCGCGGTGTAGTCTCTATTGGTGCTAGTCACCAACCCCTTGACCTTTCGGGTGCGGGCAAGGGGAAGTCATGTACCCGGTTCCGGGTTCCCTGGAATTCGGGGGCGTGACACCTAAGGCACACTCGAATCAAATTTGTATATTATGCTTTTTAAAAACTTGTAGTTCTGTTTATCAGATTATAACAATAGGGCACTTTTTATGATGTAAATATGTTTTGTAGGATCAAACTAGCAAAATCCCGTTTTATATCCCTAATCATATTTTTTCATTTCACATTTAAGTAGAATATCTTAAATCCCCAGTAGGCTCTTTTAGCATTGCCTTATGAGTAGGGTCAAGCTCAAAATCCTCAAACAAATTAAGTCCCCCAACTCAGAGTACCCATATCTCCACAGAATATCACTATCCCTAGAGAAGTCGTCAAGTTAAGCTCCTCAATGCGGCGAAGCTAAATTAAACAGACCCTTCATCCACAAAAGGGAGTTCCCCAGCAAAGATAGAGCGGACTCCCCAGCCAGAGAAAATTGTTCCCCAACAATTTGAATGTTAGCCAACCTCTCTAACAGCATTGAGATAAATCTCCAGCCTTTGCCAAAACAACACATTGCATTCGATGCATACATCGCATCGCATCACATTGCATCATATGGCACCACAAGTTGAGGTTTATGCATCCCTGCATACAGTACATTGCATTCCATGCATCATTTGCATACTTACAACATACTCTATAATTTCAGGAATATTGTCGCCTTTGAAGATCCTAAGAGCTCATACTCAGCAAGCTTCTCATCAAGCTATCCTAGCTTTCTTTGTTCAACTGTACAACTCTTTCTTTGCAATTTCCCCAAGCTCTAAACGCATCCTTTTGGCACGTGAACAAACTTTTTCCCTTTTTGGGTCACCTCGTAGAGCGATCTCCTTGAGTGAACTCGTAGAGGGAGCCCAGATTAGGTTACTTCCCAAGCTCACCAATTCCCCAAAGCATTTCCCTCAAATACCAATTGATGTCTCCAACAAGTCTGTCCAGTTTAAGCTTATCCTTGCTATGGGCTTTTCCGTTTTCAGTTCAAGCCAATCGTTGTTGTGGGCTTTCCATTTTCAATTCAAGCCTATCGTTGCTGTGGGCCTCTCAATTTTCAATTCAAGCCTATCGTTGTTGTGGGCTTTCCATTTTCAATTTGACCCTATCATTGCTGTGGGCCTTTCAATTTGTTGTAGTTCATGCCTACCGTTGCTGTGGGCCTTTCCATTTTTAATTCAAGCCTATCGTTATTGTGGGCCTCTCAATTTTCAATTTAAGCCTATCGTTGTTGTGGGCTTTCCATTTTCAATTCGAGCCTATCGTTGCTGTGGGCCTTTCAATTTGTTGTAGTTCACGCCTACCGTTGTTGTGGGCCTTTCAATTTTCAGTTTAAGCCTATCGTTGCTGTGAGCCTTTTCCTTTTCAGTTCAAGCCTATCATTGCTGTGGGCTTTCCATTTTTCAGTTCAAGCCTATCATTGTTGTAGGCTTTCGATCTCCAGTATCTTTACATCGTAGGCGACCTTAGATGCCTCATCAAAGTATTATCCAAGTCCGCCGGCCTGTGAAGCCCCTTTACCCTCTTGGGGACAGACCCAACCATCGCATTCTACTCTTCCTCTGTGCTAGGTAAGTCAGGTAAGTGCTCCAACCCGTCCAAAATGACTCCCTTTTATCTTTGTAAGTTGTTTGTATACAAACAATGCACAAAGAGGGGCAGCTGTTGGACCCCATTTTGTCCGGGTTGGACATACTAACCCCATTTGATGTATATACTTTTTTGCCCATGCCATATACCTTGTTGAACAGGTCCTTAGGGATTTCCTGCGATTTGCACAAGATGGACGCATTGACACGAACCAGGAAGCCAAAAATTGATAACCTCTGTTGCCAACCCCTAAAGTGCCCCACGATCATGATAGAGGATGAAATTTGGAGACTAACGCACTTGACCGAGCTCAATTCTGATTTAAAATGAAGAAGTTATGGCCAAAACAATTTTCGTCAGAAAAAGTCAAACTTGCCAAAAGACGGTCAATGCCCCTGGTCAAATTGCCCAAAAATGTGCACGTGGGGAATAGTTTGAAATGTCTATTTAGGCGAATACGGGTCTTCCTAAACAATCCCTAAAGGGTCGTCCATTTTGGTATTTTAAGTGGGGATAAAAGGGTAATTAAAAAAAACTTAAACTCGTAGCCTCGAAGTGTCGGCAGGTCGAAGCTTCGAAGACTCAAAGCCTCGAAGACTCGAAGCCTTGAAGCCTGTAAGCCTTCCAACACTCCGACCTGCCGACACTTCGACCCGTTGACCGTTGACCTTCCACCCATCGACCTTTGACCCACCAACCTTCGACCCGTTGACCATTGACCTCCGACTTGCCGACACTTCGACCCATTGACCGTTGACCTTTGACCCACCAACCTTCGATCCGTAGACCGTTGACCTTCAACCCTGCCGACACTTCGACCCTTTGACCCGTTGACCTTCGTTGTTTGGCTTCTTTCGCTGGCTCTCTCGCTGGCTACTCACAGGATACGTTTTAATGAGCTGGCCATCTGACAAAATCGTTTTCAAAGCCTGTCGGTCACATGTGCTAAATGAAAATTTAAAAAAGGACAATTACGAGCTGCAAAAGTCACTATTCCCTCCGACAAAAAGCAGAATCTGAAAATAAAAAAAACTGCATCAATAATACAACATTAATTGCTGCAATCAATGCAATCCAGCCAATTCCTTTAAATGCAGTCTTCTGTCCACGCAAAAGAGGGGGTTCGTCCGCGCGAAAAAGAGTTTGTTTTTCAGGGAAAAAAAAGAGAGTTTAGCAGAGAGGAAAAAACAGGGTTCAGCCCCAAAAAAGAAAAAAAAAAAAGAGATTCACGCCCAGAAAATGAAAAAGAGAGAACGCCCAGAAAAAAGAAAAAGAGGAGAACGCCTAGATTTGCTGTCATTTTCGCCCAACTCCTGCATTCAAAAAAAAAAAAACAACAACAACAACAACTTTATGCTATTCTGCAACCAAAAATCGCCCATTCTTTCTGCATCCTCTTTCCTTCTTATCTCGTTCCAGCCCTCTTTTTCCCAAAAAACGAAAAACACAAAAAACAACTCCAATCCTGCCTTTTCCTTACGTTTCCCTCATAAAAAAACACAAAAAAAAAACACAAAAAAAAAAAACAATTCCTTTTCATTCCCTATTCCTTACACCCACTCTCCTCAATTCCAGCCACAAAAAATCTTAATCCTCCTTTCCCACGTTTTTTACCCAAAACCCAGAAAAAATTTTCATCTTCTCTCATCTCCACACCTCACTTCAATCTCCAAATTAAAATCCCAACTGATTTTTTCCATTTGCACTATTGGAACTTGGCGATTTAGTAATTCGAGCAGGCGACTGTAAGGATCCAAGCGGAAGTCTGGGTGGAAGCCCCAAAGTCGGTTCTATATTTATTACCATTTTTACTTATTATATTCATATTTGATGTAATATGTTTTCCTGTATTTTGTTTTGCTGTGTTGTATATTTCTTGTACTATGTATTTTTATTTATTTTATTTGTTTTTTTTTTGAAGTTGTAGGTATATGTTGTATATGTTGTAATTGTAATAGGTGAAGAATAGAAAAAAAAAGAGAGACAAAAAGGAGAGATATGAGAAAGAAAAAGAAAAAGAAGAGAAAAAAGAGAGATGGTGGTTTTCTGTTTTATGTTATTTTTGTATGTCACAACCACACAATTCACGTTTTATTTTGATAGGCATGTATTTTGATATGGCAATTCTAAAAAAAAAACAACAACAAAATATTTTCCACAAAATGTTTTCCAAAACGTTTTCAATAAAAGGTTTTCAAAATGTTTTCAAAAATACCTCCTTAAAAAAACAAACAAAAAAAAAAAAAAAAAAACAAAAACGTTTTGCAATAAAATGTTTTCAATAAAATGTTTTGAAAATGTTTTAATAAAATGTTTTCCAAAATGTCTTTCAAAAAAAAAACAAAAACAAAAGAAAAAGAAAACAAAAAAAACAAAAACAAAACAAAACATTTTTTTAACAAAACATAAAAAAACAAAAAATGTTTTCTAACCCAAAAACCAAAAAAAAAAAAAAGGAAAGTAAAAAAAACATATGTCCATTTTTTAGGGCTTCAATTTCCAAAATAAAACCAAAAACCAAAATAAACCCCTAGGATCTCATTCCCACTTCAAACAAAAAACCAAAACTTTTAGGATTCCCTTTAGAAATTTAGGGTAAATCCATTTTAACCATGACTTTAATAAATAACTTAGCTAAATAAAAATCATAGACTTTTTAGGAAATCTAACCCAGTCGTGGCAGTGCAAATAAAATAGAAAACCTCCTCCTCCGAAAATAGATATCGAAAGGGCGCTATAGGGGTGCTAATCCTTCCCTACACGTAACCAACTTCTGAACCCTTCTCTGATAACGCAGACCACACCTTTAAACTACTCAAAGTAGAGGGTATCCAACTGTATCCCAAAAACAGTTGGTGGCAACTCTAGATTTCTCACCATTGGTTTAGTTTAAGCCCACCCCAAACGGGCCCGGACGAAAACCAGTGATGACAGTTATCACTTCCATGATTGAAGATCTTCCTATCAAATGAATGAACATTTTTGCCCAACGATCCTTTTATTTCACGTAAGAAATGGACAAACAACCATCAAACCAGAGATTAGTCCACTTATAAAATTTAGCTATCAGGAAGTTTGGAAGTTAAAGAACTATTTAGCATAAAACTTAGCTAAATATTGACATATTTATACATTTCTATGTAATATCTTACCTTTATGGTGGCATAGGTTAACCCAAATTAACCTTTTTGAGATATTTCTTCCTGTATCTGCAAGTGTAAATTTGCATAATTAAAATGATTCTTGACGATTATGCAGACAAATATTGATTCACAATAAGCAACAGGAATTGTACATGTACATGTGATAAATTTTGTTGAATCATGTTCAGAGGTGCCGAAAATCAATTATATTTGGAGTGTGCATACCCTCTAACTTGTCCCTCAACAAACCAGGGTTGCCATGGTTCAACCAAAGGAATCCCTGCTATATCAATCAAATACAATAAATATATATATGTGTGTGTATTAAATACTGTAGGTTCCGTGCGCAGCGGAAGAGTGCCGTTCGGGTCCTAAACGGCCGTATAAAATTATGAAATTTTATACACGGCATCCTAAGAGGTGGAACCTTCATCTAGAGGTGTTTAATTGAAATTTTAAGCAAGTAAAACAGAAAATTACATACCCATAATTTCCTGCAGTATCTGTGCTCGTCGGTGCAGAAACTCCAAACCAGGAGCTCTCTAGAGTAGTCCACGTGCACCGGCGGTCTACGGACGTCCCGTCCCACGTTCAGGTGCTAGCACGAGCGTAGAGACTCCTCGGATTCGTCCGTTTGATCAACCTATTGCTCCACCTGTTGCAGCGTACAGCAAAACGGACTGTTTCGTGCTTAATCTGCAACTTAGAAGCAAGGGGGAGAAAGGGAGAGAGGAGAGAAGTGGGAGAATGAGTTCTTTGTTCTCCAAAGCACCCAAAATAATTATCCCACGAATTTCCTCTCACTCCCCTTAATAATATATGCCAAAGTCCCATTATTAATAAAATAATACTTTTATTTTATTTATTTTGTTTTATTAGCCACCCATTTTCAAACCTAGGATGTAACCCTTTGAAAATAGGCCCTAATAAACCAAAAACATGGGCCACTCATGTTTTCACATGGTGTGACATATGTCCCCTCTCGTCTCATCTCGTGTGGGCCCCACTGGAACCCGAGCGCCGAAAAATCCCAAACTAGACACGTTCGACCGTGGCAATCTCCTGAACTCGGATATGCCCTCGAAATTCCTAAACGATGATCTGAATCACTTATTCTGGCTCGAATAGTGATTTTGAGTCGATCTAGCAATCCGGGCTCTTATTGATTCCGAACTTAAATCAAACTGGACCGATTGCTTTGTGTAGTTCCACTGAACTACTGGACCTACCAAATACACTATTGTGTGACCCTCTAGGTTCCATCCTTAATGGCTATGGTCCCACCATAGTTCGTGAATGTTGTCTAGCAACACGACACGGCGACCAAAAAGGATTAGATATATCGTATAAGTCGACAGCCTCCTACAAACGCTCACTGTGTATTTTAATCCTTTTGTCTCGGACATCGCAACAAGCGGAATGCATACATATGCCATTAGTCCTATTGCTTGTTATATTTTTTCTTTGACTTTCTGATGGACTTGTCTGGAACACCATGGCCATGGATTTCAGTACAGACACTACCATCAAGTCAAAGGGCCAACGATGTCATCTTCCATAACTTGGAAGGGACAAATCCTCTCTTGACCCATCTGTTATTGTCATACCAGTCATGACATACCTAACACAAGCTACCTCGCCACGAGCATCTATGTCATGGTTTTCATCATGTATTAAAGTATGTGACTCGTGGTATACAATAACAATGGTCTCAAGTCAAATGACCAATACACACGTCTACAGATGAGAACGATCAATGGCATCTAGATGTGCCATTCTCATTAACGGGTCAATCCTCATGATCTCCCAAACTTGGAGATCACTAAGTGCGAACACTATGAGAAAGTGTCTCAATGCTTATGTGCCCCCAACACCTGATAGTCAGACATCTTCTGTGTCCAATCAGAAAGATGTATCTAGACCATAAGACATATAGTTTAAGATATTGTCATAACATCCAATAGGTTCTCATTATAGCGGGGACTGCTATAACCGATTGATGCGACAATATACTATGGACATTATCGTGTATGTGAACGCGGAAGTATAATAAACATACAATGATAAATATATAAACACATAATGTGTAAATACAACGAAATCCCAAGATATACATGTACAGTGGTTGGGTCTAGGGCACCCAATCCAACAAATACAGAACAAATGTCAAATAGAACAGAAAATTTAAATCAATGCAATCAAATTGGCCTTTACTCCTAAAAAGAGAAGCCATGTCATCTACCAAAATCTTGGTATAAAATTTACCCCTATCTGAAAGTTGCAAACCCAGATATGCGATTTGTTGCAATACTGTAGTGGTGGTAGATTCACTTTTGGGGTCTATTAAATTGCTAAGTGTGAACTTTTCAAGAATGATTATCATACCAATGTAGGAAAAACGCTTTATGATTGTTAATTTCTATTATATAATATGTGATTATGAACTTTCGCGTTTTGCACCTTTGCGATTCGATTTTGCGATTAGGCACATGATACAGTGTTTTGTCGTGCTCACGCTATCAAAATAATATTTATAAAACCTACCTAACATGTAGAAGGGAAGTCAGGGTCGATCCCATAGAAACACGATTGAAAATTTCTAACCTAGTTATGTTCATATTGTCTAAGCAAACAACGTAATAAAATAAAATAAAATAAAATAATTTAATTAAATAAAAGAAATCCTAGAGAAAAAATAAAAAATAAGATAACAAAATTCTAGGGTTGAGATTCACCACAATATCCAATTCCTAATCACATGATTTGTTTGATTATTCTTATGGTCTCTAAACATCTAAAGGTGATCGATTCTAGAGTAACTGCCAACTGCTTTTGCGTGAATAACGACATGCCTAGCCTTAGCAACGGCTTACTTTCGTGACTCGCTGAAATAAGGCCAAACCCATTGAGGAGTGATCAACCATGGATCCTCCTAGGATCACGGACTGCTTTCGTGACTCGTAAGTCCTAGGTTTCATTTTACAGGTTTCGATAATTAAATTTTATTTTTCAATTCTTTATTCAATTATCTAAAACATGCAATAGGTTCGCGACGCCCATAACATAAATTCAATTGGTAAAAAAAATCATTCATCAAATAAAGATAAGAAATAATCACACAAATTTATACAATCAAGATATTGGCCCAATCCCTAGGAAAAAAGGATTATTCCATGAAATAATGAATAAATATATTATTGATTATCTAATTGGAGATTACAAGGAGAGAAGAGAAGACAACCAACCTGTCATGAAAGCGTATAAACAATCTTCACTCAATACCAATGTGTTCTTGAATTTAAGATTACATAAAAATCACCCAAATCAAAAGAAAAAACTTAAGAAACCAAACCTAAGGTTCTTAGCCATCAAGGAGGGCTCCCAAAGGGTTCAGAATCCCTAACAACATCATATACTTGTTCTTTATATAGTCCCCCTAAATATTACATTAAAAATAAAATGGGAAAAATAAAAAAGGGGGCAAAAGTCGACGCCTGTCGCGACGAAGGCAAAAGACCTTGTCGCGACGAAATGTATTTTCTTTTATGTCACGATGAAGGCAAAATGATTTGTTGCAATGAAATGTACTTCTTCTATGTCGTGACGAAAGCAAAAAGTCCTATCACAACGACATTCTTTGTTTAAATCCGTATTATACTTCGATTCACCCGATTCTTTCCCGCTTGCCTACAAAATACACCCAAAACATAATGCAACTTTACAAAACACTAAAACATGACAAGCAACATGATTTAACACTCAATCATATTAAAAACACTCAAAAACTATGAAAAATGAATGCAAGTAGGGGAAAGACACATGTGAAAACTCTATATAAATTAACGTCATTAGTACACCGTATCCATAGCAAATGAGAAGGCGGTGGGTTGGTGCAAAAATGAAAAGAAGGGCAAAGGGTTAAAAAACATTTGCGCACTCAATTTTTAACAATCTTTGTATGGTGATTTCAAACCAACATAAAAACATAACATTTATATATATATATATATATATATATATATATATAGTTTTGTTGTAGCTTTTTATCATAAGAATTTTAATTTGGATCATTAAATATTGTAACTAATGATTAAAATTAGATTTTTTTTAACTGTAATTCCAATACAATAATTTACTATAGCATAATAAGAAGTTAGCCTCATAGTCTCTATGTAGTATGACTATATATATATTGTAGCAGTTTAAATTAAAATTGTCACAAAATATATTTTATTTATAAAAAATAAATAACTTTGTGGCAGTTTCAATGTAAAATTTTAATTTTTTTTAAAACGCAATAATGTTTGCTAAATTGCTATAAGTCTTCCACATAGTGTTGGTTAACTACTACTAAGTTCCTGTTTTTTTAGTGTCTTAAGAAGAAGGATTCAAGAAAGAGATTAATGTCAAAAAAACCATCAATCACTCTGTAGAAGTTTTCACAAATGCAAATTGGATGGGGTCTCCAATTAATTGAAGATCTGTAATTGGGTATTATTCTTTTGTCTAAGGAAATTGGGTGATGTGGAGGAGTAAAAAATAACTAATAGTAGCACGTAGCAGGAGGTTGAGTTCCATGCTTTAGCACTAAACTTATGTAAAGGAATATGTCTGGGACGACTCCTAAAAGAACTCAAGATTAAGAAATGTGATTTTATCATGATCATATACAACAACCAATTAGCAATAGCAATTGATTATCATGACAGGACAAACATATGTTAAGATTAATAGACACCTCATCAGTGAGTATATCAAAGACAAATTAATCACACTCCACAAATGTACCCTCTTGGCAACACACAACAAACATTTTAACGAAGGCTTTATCTATTTCGATCCAACTTTATCAAGCTAAGTACCATATTTGTCTTAATAAACATATTTACCGCCTAATTTGAGGGGTGTACAAAGTCAAAATAGTCATAAAGATTTTTCCATTATTGTTTTAGGTTAGTTTCTTAAAGAGTATATTTTGCATATTTGATTTGATTGTTTATATCATAAATATGATTTGTAGTTATTTTATTTATGAGGAAATCATGGATGTGATTGCAAGCATCCTTTGTATATATATTCATCAAAATCATTAATAAAATTAAGTTTCTTTTTTTTCAAATAGAAAGCCTCACACACCAAACACCATTAAACTGATGCCTGTTTTAGGTGGGAAAGCATTAATTTCATGATTGTGGTGTGTTTATAATCAAATATGCTCATAAAAGGTCACAACCATTGTCTATTTTTCAACAATGAGAATGTGGAGATAATATATGAGGTTGCTGCGTAGACATTTTTTTGGGTTTGCGTAGGAGTATTCAAGTAACAAAGATCATGATTACATACATCTTGTTCTATGGGAGCCTTGCTATAGATAGCAAAAATGAGGGAAGAGTTCGGGGGACACAAATTTGCTTCCACAGCGAGCAGAATTATTTAGAGTCCATTACTCCATTCTTTTCTTCTTTTTTTTATTATTTTTTTCCCATTGGCTATTTTGTGCACAATGTTAGAAGAGCCGTACATAAGTCCATGAGTTGAAATGGAGATCTCAATATTGTATACTAAAGTGGTTACTTTGTATAGTGGATTGTAGAACACATAATTCCTTTTATTTTTTGACTTGAAATATTTCATGATTGTGGCGTGTTTATAATCAAATATGCTCATAAAAGATCACAACCATTGTCTATTTTTCGACAATGAGAATGTGGAGATAATAGATGAGGTTACTGTGTAGACATTTTTTAGGTTTGCGTAGGAGTATTCAAGTAACAAAGATCATGATTACATATATCTTGTTCTATGGGAGGCTTGCTACATATAACAAAAATGAGGGAAGAGTTCGGGGGACACAAATTTGCTTCCACAGCGAGCAGAATTATTTAGAGTCCATTACTCCATTCTTTTCTTCTTTTTATTATTATTTTTTTCCCATTGGCTATTTTGTGCCCAATGTCAGAAGAGCCCTACGCAAGTCCATGAGTTGAAATGGAGATCTCAATATTGTATACTAAAGTGGTTACTTTGTATAGTGGATTGTAGAACACATAATTCCTTTTGTTTTTTGACTTGAAATATTGGTGTACATAATTTCAGGGGTAATTTGCATTCTTTGTGATTGAGAATGAAAACAAGAAATTTCATGGTTTGGGTTGGGATAATCACGGGTTCATAAGAAGAGTTGATCAAGAAAACTTAAAAAAGGGAGTTTGCATGACTTATACTACAATCACCACCAATTAAGAAAACTTAAAAAATTGCATGACTTGCAATTTTTGCTTAAAATTTTATGTCAAGATTTGAACAAATTCGTGTCATTTTTGCCAAAGACGGACTGACATTATATTAAACATCTATGAAAGCATTGAAGCCTTCAAACAGCCTACAATCACCACCAATTAAGTTATAATAACTGCACAGACCACGTCCACAACACATTTTGTTAATTAAGAACATGTAGGAAGGTGCTCAAATTGCAGTCTACATGCAAGTGTCATCCTCCAATATCTCCTCAAGATCAATTAAGTCATTGTCATGATCAACCGTTTTGTTCACATCGTCAAGAATTGTCTTCCACAACCTGCAGCAAATATAAATAAGAAAAATATTGATAGAAATAAAGCTTTTTAATAACATAGGATAAGTTCAAAAAATCATCAATATTCTACAAGACTTCTTCTGTGCAAGGCCATTTTATTACTACCAAAATAATCTAGGAACCTATTTGTCAGCATGAACATGCTTAGCGGTAAGTCTGCATTCACTAAACATAATTGTTAGATTACATCTACAAGCATAGGTGTGTAGAACAAACCTTATAAAGATTACCATTTCCAAAATCCACGCTCCTAAAGATGCTTGGCGATGAGTCTGCATTCACTCAACATAATTGTGAGATTACAAGCAAAGGTGTGTAGAACAAACCTAAAGATGACCATTTCCAAAATCCATGCAAGCCACTCCCTTTGCATCACCAACACAATATGACAATTTCCAAAATCCCCACTGACCATATGATTGGTTTATAATTTTTCCTTACTTGGTGACCCTGAACATGAACCTATTAATGTAAAAAGCTATTTCAGATTCGAATAAATAATAAGGGTAGGCTAGTTTATTCAACAAAGAACAATTAAATGCTAGACGATAGAGGTTTTTCCAATTGTCTATCAAAGGAAAATAAGTATAAAATAAATTGAAATTCAACTAAATTTTAACAATCTGCTACCGATTAAGGGAGAGGAAGGAAGTGACCCTACAGATAAACCCATGATAAGAACATCAACCTATAGCTACCCCACCGCTACCATTAGAATTTCAAAGCATGGATGTCACTGCTGAAGTGGTGAATGATGCTGCTAACACAGTGATGGGTCAAGAGTCAAGTTCCCAAATAATACATTTCAAGAAAACAAAGACGTAACCCAATAATACGTAGCCAAATAAAGGGTGTTGGGCCCCATTTTGTCCGGGTTTGACATACACATTCATTTTTCGCTTTAGACTTCTTTTTTCATTTGTTAATCATTTTGTACAAATAATTAAAAAGACGTAATTTTAATGACTTTTTTAAAAAGACTTTCAAATGTCAAAGAGCCAGTTTTGGGCGATAGAAGATCAAATTTGAATATCAACACCTTCGACCGCACTTAAATCTGAGGTCAAACGAAGAAGCTATAGTCAAAACCGTATTTGGACCGCTAACAGTGGTTAATTAGCAGCCAATATTCAACACAACACCTCAGATCAGGTCACGAACCTCATACTCTTAATCTTCTCATCATTCTGAAAATCTTGACGTATATATTGCATATATTCGCTCACAGAGTTTATTTTTGAAAAATAAGAAAACAAAAACAAAACAAAACAAAATAAAAACAAAACAAAAAAAACACAACCACAAAATCCCTTATCACTTTCACGCTTATCTCTTCATGTTCTCCCCCTTCTTGTCGTCTTCTCCACCACGCCACATGCCAGGCCACCACCACACCAGGCCACCACCTCCATGCCTGGCCGACCCATACCACCCCATGCCCGGCCACAGCGCCAGAGGGCCACCACCCACGCCTTGCCAACCCACACCATGCCTGCCCATGCTTCTCTAAGCCGAACAGCACCACCCGAGCCAGATGGTGGCCACGCCGATCCACCCCTTCGCCACCCTGATTCAAACCAAACCCTCTTCCTTCCTCTCCTATAAAAAGCCAATCGAAACCCTAGGCATGGGGGGCTCTCACAATCCGAAATACCTAATCCAAAAATCACCACTCAATCTTTTGTCTCCCTCACCCTCTATCGAGAATCCCCCGACCGGAAAACGCACCGTCGGCCACTGCCTTTGCTCCCTCTCTCCCACTCCGTCCTCCCCTTCCTCTGTAGCCACAATCGCCTCAGCCCTTCTATGGCACCACTGTAACAACCTGCCTCTGCCACTGTTCCCACAACGGCAAGCGTCAGTCCCCCACGACGCTGGCACAATGACCGAACAGTCCACCACAGCACTCCTCAACCCATCAACAACGATGCGCCTCAATCCTCAAACGACAACGTGACAGAGGGGAGTCCACGACTGCCTGATCGATCCCTTCCCAACATCACTCTCTGCGCCGCAAACATTGGGCATAGGGAAAGGCTGTCTTCCACGAGGGGAGGTCACACCTCTGTAGTCGATTGAAGAGATGTGGAGTTCCAGCGTTTGTTTATTCTCTGTATTGTTTGCTGTGACATTGATTGCTTGTATCTTTTGTTTGTTCTGTTGCTAACGATTTGTCTATGGTTATTGTTGGTTTCTCTCATCTATATGCTGCTGTTTTCGTTTGAAGTTTGCCTATGTCTTTGAGGTTTTTCAAAATACGGGAATTCACGTTTCATTTTCTCATCTCTGGGTTTGTATAAGAGTGTTACACATTGTGTTGTTGATTTAGTTGTGCTTGCACCTCTTAGGCCGCCGTTAGCACTCCTTTGGGAATTAATTTTTTATTGCTTCTTTTCTCAGTTATTTTTAAGAGTATATAATTTGTCATATTAACTTGAGAAGCCTTATTGTGTTTGGTGTTATGATCTTCAATTTCAACCTATCATTGACTCAAAATGTTTTTGTAATTCCTTACTTATCACAACCTGTTGGTGTTTCCTCTACCTGTTGGGGTTTTGTCGGATTCCCCTATTTTCATCTAGACTCTCACTCCACGTTTTTTAATTCATCTTGTGTTTATTGTTTTAGCTTGATTTTGATTTTGTCCACTTTGGCTATTTTACGTGCTAACTTTGGGTTGATTATGATTATGATTCAAGATTATATGTTTTATGTTAGTTTTTTTTAACAATTCATTTTGCCGGGGCAACATAAACACTTGTATTTTATTTACTTATATTTTATTTTATTTTATTTTATTTTATTTATTTTTTCTTATTTGTAATCAGGTCTAAGGCCTCTCTTGTAATATGTAAATTAAAACCATATTGTGGAAATGAGTGGAATGAAAAATAAAAAAAAAAGAGAAAGAAAAAAAGGAAGAAGGGGAGAAGTTTTTTATTTTTGTGAATGTCACTTTCACACACATACTTTTTTTTATTGAGATTGTTTGAAAAATATTGTCCTAGTATATATGTACAAAGATAAAAAAATTCTTTAAAATGTCTTTAAACAAAAAAGTGTTTTCCATTCTTTAAAAAAAATCTCGTCTACCCAAAACCATTTTTTTCCTTTGTCTTTTCAAGTAAAAAATTCTTACTTTAAAAAAAATAATAACAACAACAACCAAAACAAAAAAAAACAACAAAACAAAACAAACAAAAACAAAAGACCTTGTTTTCTCAAAAATGCTTTAAAAAAAGAGTTTTCCTATATTTATTTTTATTAAATATTTTTTAGAATTTTTAGAAATTCTTCTAGGGTCTATTAAACAAACTTTAAAGCTTATTTAGGATTACTCTTGTAAATACTTCAGTTTTTAGGATCTCCCTTAGACTTTTAGGGTAATCTGACTTAATTCAATTTTAACAAATAATTTAGAAAAATAAAAAGAGTAGAAACTCTACGTTCCGAGGAGAAATCAATTTTAGATAAGTAAAATTAAAGCAAAAAAAGTAAAACAAATTAGAAACCTCCTCACTCCTAGGATAGATACCGAAAAGGTGTTATGGGGGTGCTAATCCTTACCTGCGTGTGACAAACTCCCGAAGCCAGCTCCAGCGACGTAGATCATTTTAGGTGACCAACTGCACCCCAAAAATAGTTGGTGGCGACTCTTTTCTTTTTTATCATCATTCGGGTGAAGGGTGGGAGAACCACACCCCCAAAAGCGGGCCTCTTTCCAGACAAAATCCGGTAATGACAGCTGGTGACTCTACTGGGGACTATTAGAGAGTTAGGCCTAAGATTAGAATTATGAGGTTTATTTTTTGTTTTAAATTGTGTTTTATTCTTTCATTCTTCATTTATTCTTTAGTTAATTGTTTTATTTACTCCGCTTAATCGTCGTTGCATGATAGTTTTGATTTATGCGCTTTAATGTCATAATAGTCATGTTTTATCACTTTCCCTAAATCATTGCATTCATGCATAAACCCTATACCCGGGTTTTATCACAGTTTAGGTTAGCAAGGTTTATTAGGGTGCCCTTCGTGTTGATCATTATCCGCAAAGGGATCCCGGACTCCTTACTCAAGCTAGAGGTCCTTTTAACGCTTGTCCTTCTAAGGCCCCCCTCCGGTAAATCCCATGGTGTACGGAGCCCTCTATTGAGGTAGCTTGGGAACCAACGAATAAGATAGATTTAGCATTTAAAGTCCATTAGAGACAATGACCCACATATTGTTTGCTCATTTTAGCCTTTCTTTTGAAGGATAGGTGCATTCATATTAGAACATATTATTTTATTACTGCTATCATGCTATATATTGTTTGTAAGTACTCTTATTGTTATTGTTCATATATTGTCTTTTTTGATATCATTATTCTTCTTACTAACCTTGTTTTGATTTGTGCAATTGTTCATATTGAATATTATTGTATATTATTGTTTTTTTACTAACCTTGTCTTCATTGTATAAATATTAATGTTTTTTTTCTCTTTTAACCTTATCTTGTATATTGTTATTCTTTTAATCTAACTTTCATTCATATAATTGTTCATATAGTCTTAATACATAAATACCGAACATAAATTTAGGTGTACATTCAAGCATTCATTATTTAATTTATGGATAGTTGAGACTAGTCTTTATTAATCTATATGTGTTCATGCATTTCATAACTGGAAAAAGAAGAAAGACAAAACAAAAAAAGAGACAAAAAAGGGAGATCATGTAAATAATACAAACCCTTAGGACTCATAACATGTTTCGTTCATCACTTTAAGAAGAGTAGGTATTTAAATCTCTCATGCACATTCTTGTATTCAAGCATGCCTTCAGCAAACAAAATAAAAAATGAAACAGAATAAAAGAGAGCTTATCGTATTTCACTTTTTTAGAAGTCAACATAGCACACCGATACAATTTGTGATCTTGTCATCATATACCATCCATCTCAATGACAGAATTCAAACCAGTCAGTACTCCAATGGTCAGCTCGAACCCGTTGCAGGAGTATTCTTGCCAATGAACAAGAGGGCCACAGAAAATAAAAAATAAGCTTTACGATACCTTTGGAAACTCTTTGAGAATATAGGTGTTTTCTTTAAACAAAAACTAAGAGTTATTTTTTATTTTCTAATAAAACAAGTTGTGCATACATTTTGCATACTCTTTAGATTTCTAGGATTTTGTTTTTTTATTTGGCATTTGTGGAAAAATAAAACCTGTCTGTTAAACTAAGTTGTTTTACCCAGATTTTGTGTGTAATGTCCATTCTCACTTATTTACTCTATTGAGATGGGTAATAAGCCCAATAGGAGCATACCAAACAAAGAATCTAAACTATTTAGGTTTAGCCGAAGCTAAAAGAAGGATCAGATGAGCAATTACCATTGGAATCAGGGGACCAAATCCAAGAGAAGCGATATCCACTTCAAACAGGGGCATTTGACACCGATGGTTTCTTTCTGCCGAAAATAGATAAGTTTATTTCTGTTTTGAGCATTTGAGAGAGATTTTGATTGTTTAAAATGAAGATAGGCTGTTTTTTTCTTTCCTCATAATAATACCCTCGCTATCCCTTTTGAGCCTGAGTATATTTCTTTCAAATAACCTGATCTGTAGTTCACCCCACATTGGGGCAATCTATAAGTGTCAAGGCCCCATATTAGGGCAATTTTGTAAGATAATTCTTATACTAGGACAGTTTTTAAGACTCCTCATAGATACATACCCCACAATTAAGGCAGTTTTTGTAAAAAAAGAAAAGAAAAAGAAAAAGCATAACTCTCATATCGGGGCAGTTTTTCGGGGCAGTTTTTAAAATCCCTCATAGAAACACCCCACAGTCGGGGTAGTTTTTGTTAGGAAAAAGAGCAAAAAAAAAAAAGGAAAAATCCCGTATTGGGATAGTTTTGTAAAGTATACCCTTTATTAGGTTCGAGCCACTTATACCCTTTATTGTTAAACCCAGTTTTCTAAGCCTAAATTACGATCCTAATAAAGTCCTCTCGGATTAAACAATCAACATTATTTCTCAAATGCTCAAAAAGAAACAAGGCCATAGATATCCAAGGCGGACTTGATGAAAACCTGTAAGGCCATCAAGGGTAAAATACAAAACCAGCTACAAGGCAGAAGGAATAATAATAAGAAATATGGCGGGCTTAGTCAAAACTCGAAAGGACACTAAGAGCAAAATTCAAAGCTAAGAAAAGAAGGTTAAGCACTCAAAGCCCAAGATCAATCAACATCTTCTCCAATTAAGTCACCGAGCATCAAGACTTCGACAATCAGATATCCTCTCAGATCAAGCCTTTACGCATCACTCCACATTTTTTTAATTCATCATGTGTTTGTTGTCTTAGCTTGATTTTGATTTTGTCCACTTTGGCTATTTTACGCGTTGGCTTTAGGTTGATTATGATTATGATTCAAAGTTATATGTTTTATGTTAGTTTTTTTTAACAATTGATTTTGTAGGGGCATCATAAACACTTGTATTTTATTACTTTTATTTTATTTTATTTATTTTTTCTTATTTGTAATCAGGTCTAAGACCTCTCTTGTAATATGTAAATTAAAACCATATAGTGGAAATGAGTGGAAAGAAAAATAAAAAAATTAAAAGAAGAGAGAAAAAATGAAAAGAGGAGAACTCTTTATTTTTGTGAATGTCACTTTCACACACAAATACTTTTTTTATTTATTTATTGAGATTGTTTGGAAAACATTTTCTTAGTATAAATGTACAAAGATAAAAAAAAGATTATTTAAAATGTCTTTAAACAAAAAAGTATTTTTTATTCTTTAAAAAAAATCTCGTCTACCCAAAACCATTTTTTTTCCTTTGTCTTTTCAAGTAAAAAATTCTTTCTTTAAAAAAAATAACAATAACAACAACAACCAAAACAAAATAAAATAAAACAAAACAAACAAAAACAAAAACAAAAGACCTTGTCTTCTCGAAAATGCTTTAAAAAAAAAGTTTTCCTATATTTATTTTTATCAAATGTTTTTTAAAATTTTTAGAAATTCTTCTAGGGTCCGTTAAACAAACTTTAAAGCTTATTTAGGATTACTCGTGTAAATATTTCAGTTTTTAGGATCTCCCCTAGACTTTTAGGGTAATCTGACTTAATTCAATTTTAACAAATAATTTTAAAAAATAAGAAGAGTAGAAACTATAAGTTCCAAGGAGAAATCAATTTTAGATAAGTAAAATTAAAGCAAAAAAAGTAAAACAAATTAGAAACATCCTCACTCTTAAGATAGGTACCGAAAGGGTGTTGTGGGGGTGTTAATCTTTTCCCGCGCATAACAAACTCCCGAACCCAGCTCCGGCGACATAGATCATTTTAGGTGACCAACTGCACCCAAAAAATAGTTGGTGGCGATTCTGTTCTTTTTCATTACTATTCGGGTGAATGGTAGGAGAACCGCACCCCCAAAAGCGGGTCTCTTTCCAGACGAAATCCGATGATGATAAAGGGTGGGAGAGAAACTATGTATTAATATAAAACAATAAATACATTCATCAAAAACCCAATCTCCAGCTCCAAAAGCCCAACTATAACCTCTGAGTCCCTTATAGCATGTTTAGTACAAAAAACTGGTACAAGCAGATGGTGATGACAACATAGGTAAGTAAGGGGGGGGGGGTGACGACGACGCTGGATGAATTCAGTTGATGTTAATGACGACATAGGAAGTGTCCCTTTTGCACAATGATTGCTTAAACCTTGAAGGAAGGGGGATGGATGTTAATGTATATTTATGATTTCCATATTATGGTATGTTAATTTAAATTTCCTACTTTATTTATCAATTATCTTGAATTTATATGTTTAGAATTAGGATTGGCCACCTTAATTCTTGTTTAAGGTTTATTAATCATGGATCAAAAGATGAAGTCGATACAGGATAGTTAAGAGAATTGACTTGAGAACAATATAATTTGCAAAAGCCAGTATTCCTCTCTTTAACCTAGTTAAGATTGGTGTGATGGTAATTCACACTCAAAACAACTTAAGCATTTAATGGGTTGCCCGTCCCCCAAGCTAGGGTTTACATACTGCTAAATCACTTGAAAGAGGCTAATTTATGCATAAGTGTTGAATTTTAGATAAAAAAGAAATTTTGAGTTAACATAAGTTCAGAAATTAGAATAAATGAATTAATTGCATTAATTGAAATTCGAATTCATAATTCTCTCATAAGATCATCCAAAGTAGTTTTGTTAATTATAATTAAAATCTAAACTACAACTTTACAAATTTAAACTTCAAACCAAACCAATGAATTACAAAATGAACTCTTTCCTTTATCACTTTCCCTTGGGTTCAATATTCGGACTTTAAGTTTACTCTATTAATTGTCACGATCCATGCGCGTGAGGAAATCCTAACAGCGACAAGAAAGGTTTGCAAAACAAATGGGTGTACTGAGTCAAGGAGGAATATGATGTATCCAAGTGATATAAAGCAAAACTGGTAGTTAAAAACCTCCAATAAAATGAAGGTATTGACTACACTAAAATATTCTCTCTTGTTGTTAAATTAATTACTATTCAGTCAATTTTGAGCATTTTCATCCCTATTTTCATCCTTAAAATAGGAATGGAAATGTCAAACCAAATGTATATGCTCTCAGGGAACCTAATGTAGATAGTTTTTTAACAAATTCTATATTTTTTCATAAATTATAGAAAAATTTTAATTATACCAAATTTACCATGGATGTTTTAAGAAACAGCTTTACATTTTGAATTCTATTCTCAAAAACCAACAGGAAAATTTTTTAAAAAAATAAATAAATAAATATGAACATCCAAACCCACCCAAGAGTAAACCCCCACCAAATAGAGTGCAAAACTCTAAACCCTAATTCCATTTCCTATTTTCCTTTCCTTAACCCTAACCTAATTAATAAACATAACGCAGATGCAGACGCAAGGCAGCGCTGCAGTGATGGCACAGTCCGCCCCTCCCCACCGACCGGCGCCGCAGTCGGTCTAAGGCCTCAGGCCATCGGCTCTGACGGGTTGTACTCGTCGTGTGTCTTTGCCAGTTCTCCTCCCTTCCAGTCTGGTAGCTCCGACGCCCAGTCGTCTCCCTCCCCGACGTCTAGCCGGAATTCGTTCGGCCCGTCCCCGTTGTCCCCTCCACGATGCCCAGCCGACAACCGTGCGGGACATCATTTTTAGCCATGCGGTCGCGTACGTTCTTGAATGAAAACCTCATTTTCCACGAGTGTAGTACTTCCATGCTTTTCCACGTCAATGTTTCTTCTTTAAGCTCATAGTCACGGGGACCAAAAACAAACTCAGCACCCAAAAATTGGAGTTGAGGTGGGTCACAGGTCAACTAGGTGTTGGTTGCTTGCTGGGGGGCCAAAAACAGTAGCACCCGTTAGCATGATATTCTATATTATTAGGTTTTTTGAATTTTTTTTAAATGGGCCATCACGGGTCGGACCAAACATTTAGAGTCCATTTAAAGACGAATTTAAATAAATTGAGCCTATTAAAGTCCGGCCCGGCCCCGCCCTATTCCGTAACATTTCTATCCACGAGGGATTACTATTCGTCCTTCACATTTTATCTTATTATGTTTTAAAAACATTTTCTCTCCTCTTTTTTTCCCATCCGCCGCCGCTCTCTCCCGACTGATCGTGTAATTCTCGTCCCGCATGAAAGCAGCCGTCGAGTAAAATGCAGCCTCCATTGTTGGGGTAGCACTGGGGGAGGAGCGTGCGGGCTTGGACGTAGCAGAGGAGGCAGTCCACCTGGGAATGGTCTCCGTGGAACTGGGCTAAGCCGTAGCTGGCGTCGAGCCCCGACCCAGTGACCGCCTTGCGGCCCTTGCCCGACTGCGAGCTCTGCTTTTGGTTGCTGATGCTTTCCATGGTGGCCACAAAGTTAGGAACATAGATCGATTCCTTGTTCTCCTCTGCAGTTGGTTGCTGATGCTTTCCATGGTGGCCACAAAGTTAGGAACATAGATCGATTCCTTGTTCTCCTTCTACTTCCCGCATTTTATTTTCACGACTTGGGCTCTAGAGTCTGCTGTTACTACCACTACAACGGACGTCGTGGCCGCCATTGTTTACCACGCCGGACCATCTCCGGATCCCAACCTGTTCCGCCACAACAAAGCCAACTCAATATTTTAAAATAATATTTTTAATAAAAAATAAAAGTAAATTAAAAATAATATTAGAATTGTACATGTAATATATTTTAACAAAAATAAAAGTAAAATGAGAGAATAATATTAAAATTATATATGTAAAATACCTCTATACGAGAAAAATAAAAAATTATAATACTGTGTTAGAGTTGCACTTAAGACCAAAGATAGGGATGGCATTGAGACGGCTTATATTGGGTACCCGTCCCGTTCCTAATGGGATGAGTTTGAGATAAGTGTAATTAGGTTCAGGGCAGGTTTGAGACGGACATCTCCGACCCGATAAAAATTTTGGGGTGGGTTCAGAACGTGATAATTTATTCCAAACCCATATATATAAAGTAATATAGCGGGTTTAATGGTTATCCGTTCCGTCCCGACCCTAATGAAATGGGTTTCGAGTCAGCTTAAACGAGTTCAGATCAAGTTTAAAATATTATTTTCTTATATGAGACAGGTTCGAGATAGGAGTGACCCATTTCAAACCCATCCCGTTATCA